>VZRR01006263.1:32953-100746 GCA_013398015.1 Oreocharis arfaki | reverse complement strand
GGGGAGGGGGAGGGGAGGGGAGAGGAGAGGAGAGGAGAGGAGAGCTTAGAGCAGCACCTCCAGCACCCAAAGGGGTTCCACAAGAGCTGAACATGAACTTTTAATAAGGGCATGGAGTGGTAGGACAAAAAGGAATGGCTTGAAACTAAAAGAGTGCAGTTTGGATTAGATGTAAAAAAAATTCTTCACTATGTGGGTGGTGAGACACTGGAATAGGTTTCCCAGAGAAGCTGTGGATGTCCCATCCCCGGAAGTGTTCAAGGCCAGGTCAATCCCCAGGTTGGATGGGGATTGGAGCAACCTGGTCTAGTGGAAGGTGTCCCTGCCCACGGCAGGGGGTGGAACGAGATGATCCTTAAGGTCTCTTCCAACCCAAACCATCCTAGGGTTCTATGATGACAAAGGAGACAAGGTGCAGGTAAGACCTTGCCAGAGGACAAGTAGGAACCATCTCAGCAGCCGGTGATGTCCCAGCCCCTTGCCCACCACAGCGCCCAACACATCACACAGCCACACTATCCAACCTCACCCTATGCCCAGGCAGGCTGGCCCAGCCCCATTTGTCACGTAATCACCAATACTGCACGACAAAGACGTCTGAAGCAGCCACTTCCCCACCCTTGCATCACATGACACTTCACACAATGGGTCAGGAGAAAGCACAGGAGCCTACCCTCTGCCTGGGGCTCCCAACTGTAATGTGTAAGATAATTATAAGGCTCTTTTCACACAGTGTGGAAATCTGGTGTGCATCTGTATCCCTCCTCTCCTCTGGGGCAAATGCAGCAGTCTTTTGACAGCCAGCAGCAACCCTCCCAGAAGATCACAAGCCCTCCAGAGAGGAACGTTTTGTACCCATGGTGAGAGCTGTGTGTGGCACAGTGCAACAGCACAAGGTACAACCTGTGATCAGAACTGCAAAAGTCAAAGATCCTTTTTAATCCCCAGAGAACATGTGCCAGATGCATTGGGCCTGGTTTCTGCTGTCTCCTAAACAGCTACACAGACTTGTCCCAAAGGCAGGCTCAGCTCCATCTTTGTAGTAAGCCACCACTCCCTTCCATAACCTCCTCCTCACATAAAGATTTTTTATACCTTCAGTAGCAGCCAACACTGGAACCGGCCCAGCTCCTCACCTGGGCTCGATGCGTGAGACTAACTTTGGGTGGTGGTATGGTGATTTACACCAGTGAAAATCCAACACAGGCTTTGACTACTGCGGTGTCCTTATCACCTCTAGATTCCTGCAACTTGCAGGATATTAAAGGCCAGAACATCTAGACACATTAAACATGTGAGGACATCTTCAGTGCATGTTGGATGTGATGCCTCCATCAAAGCAGGTGAGCTTGGCATGAAATGATGAATCATTCAAACTCCTCACAGTGAACTCGAGGCATTTATATGACCAAAGCTATCTCCATCCAGCTGTTCCTCCAGCCCTCTGTGTCTCCTCTGTTGCCTAACCAGGAGGTGAGGGACTAAGCCTTGGATTTAGCTGTACTCACAGAATTATGCAATTGGCCTTTGTCATGCAGATAGGACAAAGGGACTCGATTTTTAATCCCCGCGGATTGGATTTCTCCTCTCTGCTGAGGCACTGCCTTTCATCCTCACCTCTTTCCCATAACACACAGACAACATCCACAGAAAGTTGGAAAAGAGAAGTTATTGCTGCATAGAAAAGATCGTGGAACCATAGAACATCTTGTGTTTGAAAGGACTCTAAGGATCATCTAATTTCATACCCCCTGACATGGGCAGGGACACTTTCCAGTAGACCAGGTTGCTCAGAGCCCCATCCAACATTTCCAGGGATGGAGCATCCACAGCTTCTCTGAGCAACCTGTCCCAGGGCCTCAGATGACCTGATTATTTCAATAAGTGGGGGGGAAATGTTTATGAGGGATTTAGGACAATTGCATGAAAAGCACTGTAAAAGGGCATTGAACATTTAGATCTCCTCTGCTATCTCAGCAATGGCCACATTTCTAAAACGGGACATTTTGTTGTGCTTGCTATAAACACTTAATTCCCATTGTCCGGTCAGAGGGGCGACGGTCTTCACCCAAGCAATGGCTGTTCTAGGAAAAGGTCTCTCCCTTCCCCCTTAAAAGTCACCTTTTCTATGAGTTCTGGAGATTGTATCAGTTACACCCTATGCTATTTTGGTGTGTGTATTTGGTTTGGACTTCGCTCAAATATTTACCTAAGATCGGGAATGCAAAAGGAAGACAAGGTTCAATGAACTACAACTCCTTTTCTTGAGAGAATTGCTCACTGCTCTGTTTTCTTTATTTTTCTGTTCCTTTTCTTCCCTCACTTATTTCCTTCCTTTCTTCCTTCCTTCCTTCCTTCACAAAATCTATGGAAAAACTCCTTAATGATGCTGTAAATCTTCAGATATTTGGTCCTCTGATTGATATCTTTGGATGCCCAGATGACCATTTCTTATTTTGAGTTCCTCCTCCTGTTTTTCTATACACAACAGAGCAAAGATACACAGGAATTTTGTTAGATTCGATATTTCATGGGCCCACACAGGGGGGAATTCACAGTGCCAGGTAGCAAAGTAAAAATGCAGGGAGTGCAATCACTGCAGCCAAGAGGGTACCCTGCAGCAGGCACAGCTGAGTCACCCTTCAAAGTTCATTTTTATATAAAAATGAATGTCAGACTCTGAAGTCAGACTCCGACCACTTTGAACACCTCGAGTCTGAGCCTGTGTTAAACCAAGACTTGCTTCATGGCTTAAGTTTAATCAGCAGCACACATCTGTAATACAGACATGATGGGCACAAATCGTTTTGTTTCTCCCATAGAAACGTCACGAGGACACTTTAATCAAATGATCAGAGGTCTTTTTCCAGGATGGACCCAAGACCACACACAGATGGGGCATTTAGGCATCCCGAAGAGCTCTCTATGCTGTATTGCATACAGGCATCTTGACCCCTGAGAGTTAGGTGAGAGAGGGCTGGCAGTTTGCTTTCTGACTTATTTCCTGAGATACAAAATAGATGTAGACAAGAAAAGCAGTAACAAAGGCCCGGCAGCTATCCAAAAATCCAACTCTGACCCTGCTATTTAATCACGAGCCATAGCAGAGAAAGGAATGATGACTTTCTCCCAACCAGTAGCTTTCCCATTTCTTTCTCAAAACATCTACAAAGTGGAGAAAAGATTCAAGTTGCCTCATTCCAAGCATTTCTTTTCTGCAGTGTCAAGCAGTACGATATGCCTGAACCACCAGTGCTTCCACTAGCAGAACGTGTTTCCATGAAACACAGGTTTCTGAGCCCAAAATTCCTTTCTGCAACAGGAAACATTCCGGTCTCGTGTTAAGGTATGCAGCAAACCGAGATGCAAAGGAGTATGCCAGGATTAGCACAGAGTTTAAGGTGCAGAGGTCATCCATGCTTAACAATAACTTTCTCGCAAAAGCCAACAGGGAAAAGTGGGTTTTGAAATAGAAGTAGGAACAAGTCATAAAAACTCAGAACTATTTGTACTTCTCTAGTCACCAGCACCAGAAGGACAATGTCTGACGGGAGTGCTCCTATAAAGAATATTCCATTGTATTATTGATCATGTTTACGGTATTGGTACAGCTTTATTGGTGCTTCTTTGCTGAAAAAGTGCCTGCTTGGAGGCATGTGGTGTATGATTAAGTCTCACTCTAGATGTGTAACAAAGGCCACCCACACCCTCTCAGACCCAGGAAGGTTTTCAGTGGCCCCACTGAGGTCTAAAATAGCTGGACATGTCTTTTCCTCAGCCCACTGTGTGGTCACTGGCTACAAAATTTGGTCTCCAGCAATTACATTGCATATACCTTATAAAGTCTTAGTGATAATTTGAATTATCTTAATCAATTCAGATAATATCCCAATATACAGTTATTCCATTATTAATCTTTACGTCACTATAATCATACTTAATTTCTCAGAATGCATTTGCTATGCAATAGAATTTGGCTCAGTAGTTTATGTTAACAGATTTTAAGCTATTGGAAATCATTACCTTCTCAACAGGATTATTTGCCAGTTAGGTTCGATTTGGCACCTGGGTCAATTGGTATTTTCTGTGTTGTCTAAGTACATGATTATGTGAAAATTAACAGAAAGAAAGAAAGAAAAAAGCAATGAAGAAGCCATGAACAGCAAATGTTCTCACTTGGTTTCAGGTGCTTTTGCCTGGCTATAGCTATAGCACAAACCCTTTTTTTTTTCTTTTATTTCTTTCCTGTGCTAACAAAATCCACTGAGATATTCCATATAATCAAGCCCAGGACCAGTTTCTCCCACCTAAGGCACTAAGAAGATCACCTAATTTAAGCAGGTAGTTGCTCTTGAGGTAAGATAGTGATAACCATAGAGCAATTCAGATATGAGATAACATGAATTGCCCTTAGCAGAGGGCTATTGAACTCTGTTGACTATAGAGAAAACACTTCATAATGAAGTGACCATGCATCATGCTGCCAATTTCAGCTCTCTAGTAAGAACCTGAAGTTTGAGGAAGTTTATTTGGGTCTAGCATAAGAAACAGGCAATTTTTACAAGGGCTGCTGTGCTGCGTGAAGCCAGCTCCAGCAAAGAACTCTGCAGCTTGATACTGGCTTTATGCAATATACAGTCAGACCAGAGCCCCACCAGATGGACATTCACCCTCAATGGTGATGTACCAGTGGGCTGAAGCAGAGAAGATGAGGTAATAAATACATAAAAGCATGATCAGATCTTAGATATTTGGGAATAGTAACTGCCGAGCCACTCACTGGCAACTGAAGGATTTACTGATATCTTGTCATCAACCTGGGAAATGAGCTTGGGCCAGACAGAAATCAAACACAGGCTGGTTTCCATCCCAAACTGCAAAGATTATTAGTTCCATCAAGAGGGACAGATTTCAACACACACTCAAGCTGTCTTTCTAACCCTGAAA
Organism: Oreocharis arfaki; assembly: GCA_013398015.1. Taxonomy (NCBI): domain Eukaryota; kingdom Metazoa; phylum Chordata; class Aves; order Passeriformes; family Paramythiidae; genus Oreocharis; species Oreocharis arfaki. Next base: position 95,799 of record VZRR01006263.1, on the reverse strand, counting down.
TCTTTGCTCTTACAACACCTCTTTTCAAATCAGCAAACATTTTGACTGGATACTGACTTCAGCCTTTGACCATCTATTCTGCAGGTTCAAAACACTAAAGAAAGGGAATTCCCCTATCCCTTCAGTGGACAACAGAAATGAATGCCAAACTTTACTCTTTCTGCCATCCTCGACCTTCAGACTGAAGACATGGTGAAATCTGGAGACAGAAATGTGTCTGTATTCCAGTGGGTTATTGCTTCTGCCAGATGACTATTCTGCATTTGGCTACAGAGCTTACACACACACACAGACACACACACTTTGGAAAGCAGAAGATGTGAAGAGAACCAAGAAAGCTGAGAAATGGAAAGATCAATCGCTAATCCCCAGAAAGTACCGTTTGTGGGCAGCATGGCTAAGTTTAGAAATCAAAACCTATTTCCCATAAAATAATCGTCACTAGAACAAAAAGCCTGCAGCATAAATTATTTCCTTTGGACCCTATAACGCAGAAATGCTATTTTTTTAAATTCCAGTGTATCACTCATGTTTCCAAACCGTGTCAAAGTCCTCCATATCAATGCAGTATTAGATAGAGGTTATTCCTCTCACTGTGGAGCTCGCTGCAGATAGAATATCTACATCGACATCATGGTTCCTACCTAGCAAATTAATTCAGAGCATGTCGGCAGTGCGTAATTTTTTCCTCCTTTCTTCTCTCACATTTTCTTTGTGTTTATTTCTGATTCAGTTATCACTAAAATACACATTTTAATTGTATTGTACAAGATTCAAACTTCCCCGGCTTTGAACATTCACATAAACATTTTCACTCAACTTACCTTCACACCGCCTGGAATCCTTGACAAATGTTTGAGTGCCTGTCTGCGTTATGCAACACGGAGGATTTTTCCAAATATTCACAGAGTTTTCTAATGTACATGCACCACACAGACATGTTATACACACGCATTTATAACATACAGATAGATAGATATATCTGTATCTATAGAATGTCATGATATATAGACAGATTTTTTAGATACGCATATATATTGAATAACCACATAGATCTAAAGAACAATGAAGAAATTAAGCTGAATAGTGGGGGCTCTTTACTTGTGAGACCTCTGACTGGTATCTGTGCATTCCTGGTCATGCAAGCCATCACACAGAGTAATAAAAATCTACTGCAAATATACATAACTTTGTTGTTATTTTCAATATGCCTTAGACAGAAACTTTGCAAAAAGTCAGGATCAAAGCCTTTTCAAACCTTATTTATTTCACTGGGCATTGATTTAAACACAGATATTCTCTTTTTGGGGGGAAATTGGAAAAAAGCTTTTGCATGTATTTATTACAAAAGTATATTATCCCAAATCAGCAAGAAGGTTTATGGGCTTAAGAAACACTTTATGATGAGGTGGAAGACAGGTAGATTGGTAGGTGGATAGACAGACACACAGTGTTTCCTCCAGCTACTCTGTCACTGGTTTGTTGTTTATTGATTTTCATTCAAGTGGTGTTACCCCAGCGTTCAGCACCCTATGGAAACACATCCCATCAATTCATCTCACTATCTACCTATTCTTTAATCTACTTACTGTTTTATGTCTGTGCATATAAATGTGTTGCACTAAGACACAATATTACCTGCATGTAAAATCAATAGCTAGATGACAAGCAAATGATAGATTAACTGAGGGCAGGAGGATTTAAATTTTAAAAGCAAAGAACAGAAGAGCTAGCTTAGCCTGGCTTTAGCTGGCCCTGCTCCACCTTTCTCTTCTGACTCCTGAGCTACCTCTCACCTTCTGGGGCCAGGCTTCCCACTGTGTCCCTAGGCTGATGCCTTAAAAGCACCTTTCAAATAAATCTGGTGTCAGTCATCCCTTTTTCTTCCCCGCAGCGTTGTGTGGCAGCACTTCTCTCGAAGGGAAGGAGAGGATGTGTGTGTGGGGCAGAGAGGGGAGGAGGAAGGGGGTGTACAACTTCAAAAGTAACCCAGTTCAGAGCACTCAGCCTAAAGCAAAGAAATTAAGGGCCGTGCTTCTCCAGCTGACTGGTAGAGGAGATGAAATCCATACAGTGGTCTCGTCACACTTCCTAGCAGCCAGGTGTCTGTGCAATGAGTAATGCAGCCAGTATTCCACCTAGTCTGTCCCAAACCCACCAGGACCTGAGCGTGGCACCTGTGTGTGGAGTAGCCCTGCAGGAGACACCAACAACACAGACAGCACCCAGACTGGGAGAGCAGAATGACTGTATTTCCTTCAGCTTCCCCTTGGTTGAACAGCAAAGGCCAAAGCCAAGCCACGGAGAAATCATCTGGTTCATCACTGTCTTTAAGAGGAGATGGGTTTGCACATGAAGGACATGGATATGGCACTTCCTACCACACCAAAAGTTTGTCAATTTATCCCTTGCATGGTGCTCCTTGGTAATCATCCCCCATTTGTATGCAAGGGGCTAGAATTTTTCTAACATGTCCCAGAAAAACATCAATTGCATTCCAAACCAAACCAAGTCACCAAGGCGGTGGAAAAAAAACCAGAACAGATTTTGTATGAGTGCATCTTGAATCTCCTCCTACATCTTCAGTCAGGAGACTTTGAAGGAGCTCTCATGGTCAGTAGGACCCAATGACCCACTGCCAAGGAATTGGCACCATCTTCAAGTGCAAATTCTTCCCTGTGAGGGTGGTGAGGCCCTGGCACAGGTTGTCCAAAGAAGCTGTGGCTGCCCCATCCCTGAAAGTCTTCAAGGCCAGGCTGGATGGGGCTCTGAGCAACCTGGTCTAGTGGAAGGTGTCCCCATGGCAGGAGGATTGCAACAAGGTGATCTTCAAGGTCCCTTCCAACCCAAACCACTCCACAGCTCTATGATTTTGCCAGTTGTAGCAATTAGTTATCCTAAGCAACTCCTGACATTTTCATGTTAGAGCTGGCCTTAGCTCCCTAAAGCCTGCAGAACACACAGCACTGGGACTGTTTGCTGCTCTCACTGCCACACGTCTGGAGTATTGTTACTGCAACCACAGATAAACCAGATATCCTAATAGTAAGATTAACATTTCTGATACGACTCTCTCACTGTCCTTCCTGGCAATGTTCTGCCAGCTGGCTACACATTGCTGCTCCAGTCACTGAAAGGTAAGGCTGGGCTCAGACAATGACTCAGATCCACAGGAAGTGTCACAGCTTGTCATATACAATTTTTTCACTGCGTTAGAGCTGAAAGGTGTTTAATAGCATTGCCTTTCTCCCACGCATGAGTGAAAAAGGCTAACTCACTCTTCCTCTCTCCTACCCATTCTACCAGCTACACATTCTCTCCACTCTGGCTCAGGTCCACAGCATCTGACACCCTCTACTCCTTCTACAACCCTTCCTATTTGAAAAGTGGGGAAGGGGAGAAAAGGTGTTTTGTTGGACTGAACAGTTTCCTCAGTTTCTAATTCATGAGGAAAATTTCAGTAGAAGTTAAACTCTTCTGGTACATGCTCTCTTTTCATTTCAGTCTTGAGAAGCTCTGAAATCATATTTGAAGCAATTCAAAGTCACACACAACAGCTGCCAAAGTCACACACAACAGCAACAAATGCTGAGCCTTTATTCATGGACTAGCTTTGCTAGTTCTGATGACACCGTATGGAAACGTGCTGCAAAAACACAGCACAGAACCATCATTCTTCACCCATGCAGCAAATGCAGATGATCAAACACTAGGTTATTACCTTTATTAATACCTTTATTAATGTATCAATACACTGCAATGCACAGGGTGAGGAGGAAGCTGTGCTGTCTGGAGAGAAATAACTGGGTTATAATTCCTGTGGTGGAGGGTGGTGAGGCCCTGGCGAAGGTTGCCCAGAGAAGTTTTGGATGCCCCATCCCTGAAAGTGTTCAAGGCCAGGTTGGATGGGGCTTGAAGCAACCTGGTCTAGTGGGAGATGTCCCTGCCCATCTTCCAACACAAAGCTTTCTATGATTCTGGGAAAGATCCCAGATTCAAAAGTGACCCCTAGGACTTCTTCTTGGCACGTGCTCTTGCCCTGTGATAGCAGGGCTACAGACAGCTGATTCTTGCTAAGAGCTTAGACTCATCACAAATGCCCTTGTGTCACTGTGCCCCACAGACAAATTCATCCACTGCACCTTCACATTTTCCCTACTCATGAGTCAAACTACAAAAGGCACAGAACAAAAGAACAAGGAGGCTGCTCCACCTTGCACAAGCTGTAAAAGGAAATAAATCCCAGCCACTCTCCCATCAGCTGAGAAGAGGAAATACATTATTTTCTTTCTCCAGCAATCCTGCTCCTGCCCGTACAGACCTCCTTACTATTCACCAATGGGTCAAAGCTGTTCCCAGCAGCAGAGACAAGTTATCCAACAGCCCCCCCCAGCCAGCTGTGCATTTCCCTCATAATAAACCTGGTAATAGCTGAAGGTCTGGCAAAGGATGCTGACCTCAGAAAATTCTTTGCAAACCAACCTGTACAATGGCAGTGATGTATTGCTGGAAGTGCAGTTTTGTGTTCGGGAGGAAGTCGTGACTACTAAAAGCTCTGACACCTGATTTGCCTGCAAACAATGCAGCTCCTTCTGCAAGGAATGTCCCCGTGCCTGTGCTGGGAGGGGAGACAGACAGGGGGAGACCTGTGACACAGTGAGCGAGCTGAGGAAACCAGCAAGGAAACGGAGAGCTGGAGCGTGAAAGAGTTTGAACAAAGGACAAGGGCTGGGCGAAATGCCTTCAGACTCGTCAAAACCAGGCAGCCCCACAGGACTCCTCACAGGCTCTGAATCAAATTAGGAAATCATCATTTCAATGTGCTTTAATTTTGTTGTTCTTCTTCTTTGTCGTTTTCAGATAGGGTTTTCGTATCAAACTGGATGCAGATACTTATTTGTGATTGTTATTAAAAATAGCATTCAGTTATTTAGTACAAATACACTGGAAAGTTTCCTCGCGCTCAAACTGCACGTCTGTGGGTTGAAGAGCCACGCACTTTTTCTTTTCACTTCCTTTTATCTCATTGATAAAAAGCACTGAGTTTTTGCTTGAGATTGATTAGCTGAAGGTGATTCTTAGAACAATTTGGCTGATCTACCCCACTCCTACCCAAATTTCTTTATTCATACATTTTGGAAAGAATTTCTGGTAAGAATTTCAGAATTCATATCTTTTGCTTTGAAAATCTGTACCATCTACTTCTAGGAAAACTGTCTGAAAACTACTACAAGACAAGATCAAAATCAGATGTTTCTTTTTTCCATTTCCTACAGTACCAGTAATGCTGCTTCCTTTTGGGTTTGCGTCCTGAAGAAGCAGCACAGCTATGAGAAACTGATTTTAGAAAAGGAAGTGAAAAGTGTTTCCAGTCTGTAAACCTGGAGCTGAGAAAGATAATAAAAGAGGACACAACAGACTATAAATAAACAGTCAGTGCTATTCTGATTAGACTACTCATGCAATTATTTCTGTATCCTTTTTGGGATGTTAACAGGAATAGTTTGTGACTAGGAACTAATAGAATGTTAATAAGACTAAGGGTTATCATGATGGATGCAAATAATTGTGAATTGTCCAGAATTCTTCCATCCTTGTTCCTTAAGTAGAAATTTGCTTATACCATCAATTTCTTATAATCTTCCTAAATTTACTCCCTGTTCACTTGTGTGTCTTCCTTGCCTCAGATAATAATGTGAAGAGCTTTATAAGAAGTCATCATGACTTATGTAGTAGTAACCATTTTTCTACCAGGGAAATATTAGCCAAGATTTGGTATCTTAAAATAGTCCCATTTCTTTTCCCTTTAAATCACAAAAGAGGATTCCCTGTTTGCACCTCAGCTGAGGCCTCTTGACTTCCGGCATTAGCTGGTCAAGCTTGCAGTAACACAACCTGGTTTACGAAACAATTATTTCTTTATAGCATTTTTTTTTTCATTTTATTCCTTCTAGGCCCTTGGTCTTTGTGAGGAATATGGCTCTTGGTCTCCAGGAGGAATAGGACTGGGATAAGAAGCCCAACATCCATCCCATCACATTGATATCATGTGACAGCTCTCTGCATAGAATATATTTTCTTTGATCTATTTTAAACTTTCTCCTTTTTTTTTTATTTCTGAAAGTCCCCTTGTTTAACTGAGGTCATAGAGGAGAGTGATACAGCTCACTTTGCTTGTCCAACACCTTTCAGACATGATTGCATCTGGGCATTGACAGAGGGGTGAGTGGATAATGTCCAGGACTACACAACCAGAGATGGATTAAAGGAGGAGAGACAGACAGGAGAAAGTAGATTCCCATGTCAGACCGTCCCTGAAGAGGACATGACCATCCCAACCCACGGCGAAACACAGCCAGATGCAGCTGGCCAGTGGAACAAGCTTTTGGGTCAAGGAAGAAGGGAGATCATAGCCATGTGCCAGAGCAACATGAGCTCTCAACTTGGCTGGGGGAAGATAATGACATCTGGATTTGGCTGGGGGAAGATATGAAGCTGGACATTTATGTGGTTATGGGCCTCACAGAACTTCCTTTGTGTAATTTCATCTGAAAACACAAGTTCTCATCTGAGAATGCAAGAGATTGTGCGAGCACTGCAGAAGGGCAAGCAGAGGACTTATTCTAATAAAAGACAAGCCAGCAATTATGAGCCAGTCTCAGTTTCACTTTGAAGCCTAGAAACACACTGAAACACATTACTCACTAAACCATTTGTAAGCAAGCCAGGCAGTAATAAGATAGAAGATGAAACGTGAGTTTATGAAGAACAAATCTTGTCAAATCAATCTAATTCCCTTTAATGCCAGGATAGTTGGCATAATGGATGGAGGGAACATAAAAATCTGATATGACAAAACTATTCTAAGGTTTGTAGCACATTCCCATGAGTCATTCTTATCACCAAACATGCTTCTGAAGCCTGGGTATGATCACTGAAAAGCAGGTGCAGAACTAGTTGCAAAAATCCTCAAAGTAGTGTGGCAGAGATGTTCCAGAGTTTGAAAACCACTCGATGAGAGACTGGGCAGCACCTGTATAGAATCAGCATACAATGCTATTGAGAGAGAGCTTTCAGAAACTCCAGAAAAGATCAGGATTCGTGTTTTCTTGGTAAACTGGAGAAACGGTCAGCAATACAAAGAAATTATGTTTAGCCTAGGTAAGCATGGAACTGGCCTGGTGGGACAGGGCTTTGAGCAACCTGGTCTCATGAAATGTGTCCCTGCCTACGGCAAGGGTGTTGGAACGAGACAGTTCTTAAGGTCCCTTCCAACCCAAACCATGCCATGGCTCTATGAAACATACACTTGGGAGCTCAGAGACATAAATTCCTGACAGATGGGAGCTTTCCAGCAGGAGAGGTATAGATGTACTGAAGAGAGAGGCCAGTAGAAAACATCACCTGCAAGGACAGTTTCCAGGAATAAGATTTGTTTGGTCATAAAAGGAGGAAGTTCAATGAGGACAATCAAGCTTTCTTCTCATGCAGAAAAGGCTGTTTTAGTGATGACGGTAATCTTTGTTTCCCAGTGACACTGAGAATAGGACAGGGAAAAAAAATTGTTCAATCTGCTGCAGGAAGGATTTAGGTTACCTATTCAGAGAGCATGCTGAATAACAAGTCTCATAATCACAGAGTATGGATATTAAGGGAGGTTGTGGAATCTTGCTCCATAACCTTTAAGACCACAGTAGATGGATATCAGATGGATATCAGCCTAGGTATGTCTAGCTCCCACTTTTGAGCAGAGTGGGACTAATGTCATCTTGTCTGCCTGGACAAAAGCACAAACCATCTACATGGAGGGAAGACGACACACCCTGTATTTAAATTATCCAATTTTTCCTCAGCATGAAGATGACACTTTGCTTCAGATTTCTGTAATATTATAACAGCTTTCATATTCATTTTCCTCATGTTAGACAAGTTTCATCAGGAACTATAGCGATAGGACAAGGAGTAATGGGTTCAAACTGAAAGAGGGGAAAGTCAGGTTAGATATTAAGAAGAAATTCTTTACTGTGAAGGTGGTGAGGCCCTGGGATAAGTTCCCCAGAGTAGTTATGGATGCCCCATCCCTGGAAGTGTTCAAGGCCAGGTTAGATGGGCTTGGATGAATCTGGTCTAGTGAAAGGTGACCCTGCTCATGGTAGAGACATTAGCACTAGGTGAGCTCTAAGGTCTCTTCCATTCTGTGATTCTATTAAATTGTGCTTGTCTTCTGGATTTTTACTTAGAAGCAGTGGAAAAATTAGAAATAGTGGGGCCCTTTCAGAATTTTTTTACATATGAGCTCTTTGGAATGGTAGAAGGGAATTTTCATTGCTCCTATCCCATATAGACCTGTGAGAAAGCCATCTCAGCACTAAGTCCAAGTTGGTTAGGTGAAGCATGGATTTCAGAAAGGTATCTAACCATATTATGAGAAACATGAGAAAGAAAAAAATACTTTATCAATTTAGCAATTTGTGCTGAAGTTGGTCTCACTGACTGAAACACAAGTGAGATTTGTGAGGCTTCATTTTTCAGCTGTGGCTTTTTCTTATGTCTCTCTCTGCTGGGTTACTTTGGAAGACTTTTTTCCTACAATCAAATTCACCTAGGGATCTGCTAAGAAAATAAGTCCTCAAGACTTTGTTGGTCTGGGATAAGGGCTACTGCAATCTCAGAAGTATAGCTACATTAATTTTTCATTCTTGGCTGAGGTTCTATCTAAGTTGTAGTGGCTGCAGGCAAGTTTAATTCCCTCCATGTGTTCAATGAAAAGAATCCATTGGAAGACTGTCACTCCCTTGGCACATGACTTTTTTTTCACTCTGTGATACCATGAGGTCTTTCGTTCCATTTCACTTCACAGTCTCTCCATTGAGAAGCTGTGATTTATTGGCACAGGCAAACACAATATGAATAAAGCCTTTATGCTTTCTCATCTCAGATGTAACTGCAAAGTTCAATATGGTGCTTAGAAATTCTACATTTTCACACTAGATCACCCAACAGAATGTTCCCATGAAGTGCTGGAATGCCATTTAAGCTGAGTCAGTAAAAGAAAGAAAAAGAAATATCCTGGGCAGGGAGGAAGGAGAGGAGAGGACAGGACAGGACAGGACAGGACAGGACAGGACAGGAGAGTGGTGCACCAGAGGGTGGTCGGGCATTGGAACAGATTCTCCAGGGAAGCAGTCATGGCACCAAGGCTGCCAGTGCCCAAGGAGTGTTTGGACAATGCTCTCAGGCACATGGTGGGATTGTTGGGGTGTCTTGTGCAGGGCTAAGAGGTGGTCTTGATGATCCTTGTGGGTCCCTTCCAACTCAGGATATTCTGTGATTCTATAATGCTACAGATTTTCCCTTGCTAATCAAAAAGATGACCTTTTATGTTCTCTGTGGATATTACAGGTACACAACAGTGTGTGTATACACATATTATAAGAAATTGCTATTACATATGAAGTCTGGATGCCTGTAACAAACGGATCATACCCGTGACATGCACATCAATCTGTAATTTGAGTTTATCTTTCAAATGTCTTGTCGTTCCGAGACACAGCATCAACTTCACCAGAACCCAGGGGATCCCATCATGTTTTAATAGAATGTCTTCATTACATTTTGGTGTTTTGAGGACAAAGAACTGGGATGGGAAAAGGGGGAAGAATGGGCCCACTGATGATTCCCAGAAATGTGGTATATTATCTATGATAGACATGATGCTTCCTTGAACTTAAAAGTTTTAGGGAAAAAAATCAATCCATCCTGAAACAATTGATACTAGGGACAAATCTGTTATTTCTGGTACCATTTCTGTGGAACACGTGCTCCAGTTACTTTTCTATGTCATTTCTGGAGTGTGAAATTGAGAGCATGAAACTATTAGTTTGGTGGCCTGTGCATCAGGAAAGGGATGAAAGCTGCCTGATAACTGTCCGGAAAATTGTCCTCTTTTGCTATGAGGTTGTTTGTAGAGGGGAATTTAGAAAGGGAGAAAAAAAAAAATCCCAGACTGACAATTAAATAAAAGCTTGAAATCAAGATGCTCTCACTGCCAAGTAGGGTGAAACCCTCTCATTTAATTCTTCTACGCTTGTAGGGGTTTGGAAACATGAGTGAGACTTGAGCATCTTTGGAAACAAAGGAGTAGGAAAGATAAGGAGGGAGCAGGAAGGATGTGATACTTGGGGAAAAGAAAATCCTGTGAGCTCAAGCTTTGTCAAGTGGATGAAGAAGTGGTGTCCACTGGAGAGGTTCTACAAGGTTAATTGGAGGATGCACAGTTATTCTCCACTGAGACAAAGCAGCCAAGGGTCTCAGCTCTGCCCTCGGCCACACCACTCAGTGATTTAATAAGAGACCCAAGAAATGACCTATGGGCCTTCGAGAGGCTTTGTTTTCAAACGAAAGTATTTCGGGGGCTGATTTGTATTTCTGGTGAAAATAGAAGCGTTGAAGCGTGAGTAACTCAGCTCTGGCTGGATTGTGACCTGCCTCTGTCAGGGATGTGGAAGGGTCTGGAGATCAGAAATGTAAGCCCTGGCTGGACCAGCTCGCTCAGGGATTAAGAGTGGCGACTGTGCCCTACACAAGAGGAGCTGTACCCAGAGTTCTGCACTGCAAACCCATTCCTAAGGGGCACTTTGCATGCAAAGGGCTCAGTCTCCCCAGGACACCCCACGAGAATTGTATCCTGGAGCCAGTTCTCCGCGTGCTTCACACAAGGAGGGGCATAATCCGACTGGGAGTAATTTAAAATACAGAAACAAGCCAGGAGCTTGGCTAGCCTTGGCTTCTGGGCCTTCTTCAGAGCAAGGGACCTTAATGCGTGTCTAAATCCTCTGGTGCTCCAGTCTTTAATCTCCATGGGTCTCTTTTCCCCACCCATCAGATGAAGATGCCTTTGCTCTTCAGGTTGTCTATTTAAAATTTAGTCCTTATGTAGCTCTAGTGCCTGCTCTGGAACTAGTTTCATTTTATGCCAGAGATAGAAGGTAATTAAACTCTACTTGATTTTGTCTAGCTGGTTATGTATCCTAAATACATGTCCCTCAAAGAAAGCTTGACAGCTTCTACTCTCCTGACTATCTTCTAGTCAAACCAAGGGACGTAAATGTTTTCCTTTCCTTTTTTCTTTTTTTCTTTTTTTTGGCCTTTCATTCTGAGTAACAAACAGAGAAGGAAATGATGACATTCATACCTTCAGAAAAGGACAAATGAGCATTTTCCGTCACAGAAAATCACCTTCTTCACAAGTTCTGTTTAAGCACCCATTTGACAGCTGTGAGCTGTCTACATAAAACAAGAGAGTTGGAAGAAACAAATATATTCTTGGTCTTTAGTGGTGTGGTATTTATACATGAGAAAAAATATCTGGTCTTTTATATTGACACCTACAAAAACTGCAATTTCCTTGTTAACAAACAACATGAGAAAACAGAATTATGAAATACATTAAGTAGCAGAGAAGTGTTCTTTACTTAATGCTTCTTAAATGTTTTTGAGTCATAAATACCTACTAGTAAAAGTTTTAAAAATACTCACCTTTAATTCAGGTACAAGAAGCTAAACTAGATACCTCTGGATTTTTGTTTTGCTATGAAAATGAATAAGAAAGAAGAAATATTTAGATCTTAGGGACAGAGTTCAGTACAGAGTACTATTAACACAGTCACCTGGAATTGTTCTTATTGCCTAATGGGTCTTGGCTGTGTAATTAGTATTCATCTGACCTCAATTGCTTAAAATAGCCTGCCAAAACCAGAGACAATGACAACTGTAAGATAACACTAATACGTAACTACAATTAGTTTCAAGGGAAGCTGGACAAATGAGGGGAGAATGAAGCTCTGGCCTGGTTTCAGTTGGGATAGAGTTAATTTTCTTCCTAGCAGCTGGTTAAGTGCAGTGTTTTAAATTTAGTATTAAAATAATGTTGATAACACACTGATGTTTTAGTTGTTGCTTAGTGCTTACCCTAAATTAAGGACTTTCCGTTTCCCAGGCTCTGCCACTGAGGAGCTGCACAAGAAGCTGGAAAGGAGAACGGCCAGAACAGCAGAACCAAACTGGCCAAAGCAATATTCTATGCCATAGACTGTCATGCTCCGTACATAAACTGGGAGGAGTTGTCCAGGAGGGGCCAATCACTGCTCAGGATGGGCTGGGCTTCGGTCAGCAGGTGGAGAGCAATTGTGTTAGGCATCACTTGTCTTATTTGGATTTTATTCCTCTTTTTATTACCTCCCTTTTCATTGCAATTCTTATTATTGTTGTTGCTATTGTTGTTATGATTATTATTACTATATTGTGCTTTATTTCAATTATGAAACCGCTCTTGTCTCAACCCACATGTTTCACCTTTTTCTAACTTTCCTCCCCATCCCTCCAAAGGCCATTAGCTGAACAGCCATGTGGTAGCTACTTGTTGCCCAGACTTAAACCATGGCAAGCTCATATTATCTTAGATCTCATATCCTGTCTGATAAAAAGAAACATAACTATCAACTAGGCAAGCTACCAGCCACAGATCTTTCCCTAGTCTAATATTCAAAGAAATATTATAAGAAATGTTAATCAAAGAAATGTTAATAATGTTAATAAATGTTCATATAAGAAATGTTAATCAAAGAACCTTGATTAAAAAGAGAAGTGGTAGAAACAATACCAGCAGCAGAGCTGATGAAGTATGATCCCTCTGTACTCAGCAGAGCCTTAATGAAAAGCTGGAATAACACCTCTGATCATTACATCTTTACGCCTTCTCTGGCAGAATTTTGCCTCCTTCCTTGCAGACGTACACATTTCTCACTGCACTTTATAAGCAAGATGACGACATGGACATTGTATGTAAGATTTACAGCCTTTGGGTGATACAAAATTTAGTTACCTGGTCAAAACCATTTGTGTGGGATCTGCCTATACTTTGAGAAAGAAAAGGCCATTTATGCAATCATCAGGTGTTTTCCATGGGAGAAAGAATTTCCCTGCTGAAGAATCTGAAGTGTCTGAATACAGAAGGTTGGTTTCCCTGCTGAAGAGCTTGACTGTGGGAGACAAATACGCTCGGACAGGTTTGTGTAGTCAGAGACTGGGAAGACACTGTATGGCTCAAAATTAGGGCCCAAATCCTTTGATTTAAACCAGTGTTTCATGGCTCCTTTAACTTGAAGCAGTTAGTCAGAGGTGGATATGAGCAAGAAAAGCACAGTGATGACGCTGCACAGTTTTTGTCACCAGAACAAAGGTGGCAATTCAACAGGAACTATTTCTGCAGAGCAAGCAGGTCATGAAGCACACCATCCTACTGTGATCTACAGTACAGAAGTCTCAAACATACCCACCAATATTGTTGATTAGGGTGTCATGGAGTTCATAAAAAATGCTGTGTGTTTCATGCAATGAGATCCTAAGTTCTTTTCAACCATTATCTTTAGTTCTCTAATAAGTTTTCTAGAATCATTACCCATTTAGAGTTTTGGGACTGGAGTTCCCCTGAGGTTGGATTTACCTCCTTATCTTAAAGCATATATAACACAGATACCTACATCTAAGCTAGTCATCCTCAGTTCCCTTTAGAGTGAATAGACAGGAAGAGGCATCTGGAGAAGGTGATACATCTCATCCTAATATAGATATCAAACAAGTATCAGATTAATTGCTCTCTAGAGATACCTGTTTATCTCTATTGACAATAAAAGCAGCCTAGAGTGACTAACTCAGACTTACTTGCCTATGTGTTGGTTGCCTACAGTTAGCTGAGATAAATCCCAGCCAGAGCTTCCTTTGATCAAGCAATTCAACCACTATCATAAAATGTAACAGATAAGAAGGGCAAGAGTGGATGAACGGGAAGGACAGAGTAATTGTGCGTTACCCGATCAGGAATAAACACACCAGTGAAGGGATTCATAATGTTACACTAGCCCAAAGATATCTTACTTTCCATTTGTCCAAAGTGAACCTGAGGAGAACGCTGTATCTGTCCTCAGGAACATGCTCCTATCTCCTCATGGTAGCCTGTTTTGTGGATCAGAGCTGGGGATTCCCTGAGCTGACTGGACTCATCAAAGCCTCTCTCAACAAGTGTGAACATTATGAATTACAGCCACCTGAAGATCTTACCCTTGACCTTCTGCTTCAGGATGTGAGTGGTTTGCTCTTGGAGTTCAGATTTTCCTTGATGATCCATCTTGTAGTGCTGTTACTCAGATGAGGGAAAAAAAGAAATCTGAGAAATACAGAGGCGGAATGAGGGTTTCCCCTTCTTTAGCTCATTTTTACACCAGTATTTTCCTTGCCACAACTTGAAAATGATGCTGCACCGAAAGAGGATAAAGCTAATCCTCACTTCACATAGTTGTCCCTAAGAGAAAAAGTCTCTCTGTCCAGTCTTGGACCAAACCAGATCCAAGATCAGTGAGAACCTCTACTTCAAGTGCTTTTTCAGCTCTCTAGGAAAATCTGCTGTTTACCTGTCTTTTCCTGAATTTGATTTTTTAAATTTTTTTCTTATCCTACAAGAAAAAAAATCAAACCAAATACCCTCAGCCTGTGTTGGCTGTTAGAAAGAAGGGAGAAGGAATAAATCTGGCTTCAAAAACTTTTGACAGTTGGCGTGGTAATGAGCCCATTCCGACTGAAATGACCTCATTGCTGCTCATTTTTCCTGGCTACCAATCGATTTATGAACCTCTTTTAACATCTAGAGAAGTGTTAATGAATCAAGTGTTTAAAAATAACATACACCAGGAGGTTGTAAATTAATGCCCTAGCATCCATTGAATGAATTCACATCCCATATTTCCAACACCCACCTGGTACCCGTCTGCTGCAACATGGGTGTTCATCCACGGTCTGAATTTATTATCTACAAATATGTGTTTGGGGTTCCACCAAGCCCTGACTCATCAGCATCCAGCTCAGCTGTCAGTTCTGACACAGCAGAAGAAGGGGGAGAGAAAACAATGGTCATGAGGGGGTGTCACTGCCTCAAGGAGATGAAGCAGATGGAGAACCAAGGCCAGTTCTGGCCATCCAGAAGGAATGTTAGAGCAATAGCACACGGTGGTCAGTGTTGAATCAGTGCACCTCACACATTTCAGGCTCTCTCTGGAGGTGGCTCAGGTACCATTTAGTGTGGTTAACTAAAGCACCACCACTGGCATGGTGTTGGCATGGACTTTTTCTAGAGAATTCAGTTTGCCTGGCTGTCAGCAAACCTAAGAAGGAGAGGTCAGCTCCCAGACTGAGACATCAGTACCTTGATGTTGTAGCAAAAAAGAATAAATGTTTTTCTGGACATCAACATGCCTGCTGTGGGTAACAAAGTAGCAGCAATGCAACTGTACTCAGGACATGAGACTTTGGGTTTTGCTTTCAGGCTGAGCATCATTCTTCAAAAATAATGCTGGCAGAGTGGAAGGAGTCAAGAAGAAAACAAAAAGAAAGGTTAAAAATAAAAAGAACCAACCACAACAAAGGTTGATGGGGTAGAGTTTCTAAGGCCAGTGGTCATCTCACCTATTCCCCCTGTAGCTGTGACGTGGAGCTGCAAGTGTAGGTTTGAGCTGGGTTTAAATTAAGTCTGGGCACAGCAATGTGGAGCACATTCTCTTCACAACTGCCTCTCCAAGGGCTTTTCAGGAAGCAAGTTTTATAAACAAGAACAGGGTCACGCTTGAAAACCAACTCTTGCCTGTCCTTCTGTCCCATCAAACTAGACAAATCTTATGGATTCAGCCCAGCCCAAAGTAAGGATAAATCAAGACTGGAAAATTATTCTGTAGAACTCCCGGGAATGATCAAGTCAATCCTTCTCCTAATGATGTCAATGGCAAAGCATGCAATGACTGAGGTGGCAAGGAACTAGGCTTTAAATCTCTTTGATTAGAATATAAGATTAATTTTTGTTAACACTTTTCGTAGTGATATATNATATATATTTATATGTGTGTGTGTCTACTTCTTAATAAACTAGCTGAATTCTCATTCAAAACCAGCACACTGGCACTCAGGAAGGCAGACTACATTAAAAATGTATAATGATTAAAATGTATAAAGATTAAAAAGAAAACAAAAACAACAAAAAAAAAAAAGGGAACAGCTGTATTTTGTGATTCAGTGATAACATTTACACGTCTCATCTCTTGGCCCAGAAAATTAGTGCTTTTTCTCCCACCTGGTACTTTGTTCCATCTTAAAATCTAATGGTAATCCCTTAGCAAAAAGCCATCACTCACTCATTTGAGTCTTCCATTGGCCACCAAATAAAGCTCATGCTATTGAAATATCCAGAAGATCTAGGATTGCATGTAAAGCAGTGAGGAGCCCAACACAAACCACTTAATTGTTCTCTGGTTCATACCTGAAAAACTCCTGGTTTCAGACTGTGAGCAAAACTCTCCTCTTGTCTCAAAGAAAAAATTTTCCTAAGCCCACAAAAAAGAAAGGAGACCTATAAAACCCAGGATAGAATAGATTCCATGCAAAGTGTCAAAAGAGATTTTGTTTCTGCTGAAAAGAACCTTCTGCTTTTGTGCAGATAGATGCAAATGCTGAATAATTCTCTCAGTTTTCATGACTTTACTCCAGGTTTACAGAGGTGTAGTCAAGGACTGAATTTAACTCATTGTGTCGTTTTTCAATCCAAGCCACCTCTTACTAAAATAAATGCATTGAAAGGCTCACTGTGGGACAAACAGCACCTCTCAACCAAAGGGGTTTTCTGAAAAGTAAAAAAGGCACTTACATTTTTTACTAAAGTCGACAAAATTTAGGTCGTTGGTTAAAATGCCAAGATATCTTCGATAACACATTTACACACCTATAAAAACAAAAGTTCACTCAAAAATTCCAATAAATGGTCCTTAGGTTGTATAAGAGCCATACAGCTGCAAAAACATCAAATATGTCTCTGATAGATTTTGAAGCAACAGCCAGAGAAAATTCTTGTATACAACTTCTAACTCAGTTTTAATTTGTCCTTTTAAATTTGAACTCCTCGTTAATTAAAAAACAAATATTCGGATTTTGAAGGGGAGACATCACTCTGTCCTCAGTCTGAAGTTTCCATGTAGATACAAAGATGTGCCCAACCAAATTTCTTCTTTAACTAGACAAATATGAGACAGAAAAAAGAAATAAAAGAGGGGAAAAAATTATGGGTGAAAATGGTCTAAAAACACATCCTCAGCTGATGTAAATCTGCTTGGTGCTAATGAAGTGTGCAGGGTTACATCAGCTGAGGGATTAATCCAGGTCTCACACTGAACACAAATTGAAAGCTGAGAAATGCCAAATGCCATCACGATATGAACACATTGAGAAAATAAAAAGGTAAACTGAAATAATGAGAGAAATCAAGGCTCCACATTAAACAAGGCCCCATCACACACTCTATGAAATCCAAGCCAAATAATAGATTCCAACACAGCTTGTTAGGTGCACAACAGTTTTCCAAACATTTACATTCATATTTTACTGGACAATGTATGGCCTGAGTTTCTATTAAGCCATTATTACATTTTACAGACATCATTTTGACACATTTTTGAGCGGGCTGGAAGTGCTTGTTTATTCAGCTTTCCCCTTGGGCACTTCTAGAAGTTATTCTCCTGTAATTCCAGTTCTGCTTTGCCTAGGTACACCTTTTACAGTCATAGTTGTGTTATTAACTCAATGACTGACTGACAGAAGTGACTGGATTTTGAAACCTTGCCATCAAAGCCACTCCATCCACACAATGGTGACATAAGAGTCCATATAAGGGAAATGTAAAGGGCACAAAAGACTTTTTAAGCAAGAGTGTGAATTTACCAGACCTTCAAAACTAATTTCTCACCAAAATAACAACAAAAAAATTGTAGATAGACTACCAAAAATCCCATCAACCATCAGTGTTCCCACATAAGCCATACATTTTCTCGCCTTGGTGCTTCTTTGTGCCTGTATAATAGAGATAGACAGACCATCAAAGAGCACCTAACTTCCACAGACCTCAGTCAGATTAGAATTCACAGTATTTAAAGCATTGATAGTCATCCAGAGGATTTACTGTCATCAGTAATAGCTCAGAGGGACTTATTGTACAAGCACGCTGTCTGGAATAGATGAAGACAAAATAATAAGGTGTCTCCTACGGTTAGAAGATTTGAACTAATTTCAGCATGTGTACACAAGGCAAAAGTCTTCTGGAAGGCAAAGCCAAGAACATGGCATGAAAATGGCCGTACCATGTGAAACCAAAGAAGAAGGTATGAGCCAGAAAAAGTGAGGCCTATATTCTTAGAAGACTGTTTTCTATGCTTCTGACAAACTGGTTCAAGGCCCTACCTGGGGAGAACTAAACAACCTCAGAAGAACTTTGATCAGTTTGTGGATGTACCGTCCACAAGGTCCTGTGGAGGACACTCCCATGGTTTAGACACATGTTGTAAGAATAACCTTTTCTTTCTGCTTTTGTTGTGGTTGGCACCAACTCATTTTTTTTTACACAGTCTGCTTCTTTTATTTGGAATAAAAAAAAAAAGAGATAAAAAAATTCCGTATTTTCCTTCCTCAAAAATGGAGAAGAACCCTCTGTTATGCCAGGTCTTTTAACGGGTAAACAGTTTTTGTCTAGCTATTCTAGTTATTCTATTTTCTTTTTTCAGTTCTGTCATATTTTCTTTGAAATGAAGAAAACCATCACTGCACACAATATTCAAAGTGTGGGAGCCAGATTGGCACAAGGCCAGACTGGACAAGGCCCTGAGCAACATGATCTAGTGAGTGGCATCCCTGCTCATGACAGGGGTGAGAAACAGATGATTTTTGAGGTTCCTTCCAACACAAATCATCCTATGATTTTATTCCATGATTTTATTACTATAGATTTATTGAGAGACATATTGATGTTTTCTAGTTTGTTCTCTGTTGTTTTCCAAAACCTAAATTACATTTTGACATCTATCAAGCTTTGATTTGATATTTCCATCAAAATACAGCTCCAAATTCTATATTTCTGAGTAACAAAAAATCAGTCTCAAGGTGGAGCCTGAATTTAAATTCTCATCATATCCAAAGACCTGGATCTTAACGCAGGTCTGAATTTCTCAGAGGAACCATGTCCACTTCTAGAGACAGAAAACCAAAATCCTGGATACAAAGCCCAACAAATTAGTGACCAAATGCAAGATCTGCAGAGCTACAGATTACAGCTTAAAGGCTCTTGTCAATATTTAAAGAATAGTACTGCTGTCCTGTTGTAAGCTAAGACACAATATTAATATTCCATTAATGACTGACAAAATACGTATTTCTCCTCAAAAACATGTGAGCAGAAACTACATAAAGTTTCAGAGTGTACAATTTACTTTTTACCTGTATTTGTCATCCTCTTTGAGCGAAGTCGTAGAAAGAAGCTTCTGACTGACCTTCTTCCACAGGAAGATCCCAGCTTCTGGAAGGAATCATTAAATATTCCCCACTATGCTACAAACTCCAGGATCAGTTACATTCGCACTACATCCTTTATGATCTGTGTCTTCAAGAAGGCCTTGGAATGGGTATAAACCTAATGGAATCTTTTCCTTTCAGACTGAAGACTATGCAAGGCAGAACTTAAGAGCATGCAAAACAGGACTTTTTAATGTTTTCTGGGTTTTTTTCTGAACTACATAGCAGTACTTATGAAACACTTTGATTTTTTGTGCCATCAAACCTATTCAGAAGTATTTTCCTTACCATTGCTTAAAGAGATTAGAAGCTTGCTCCTTATATTCTGATACATTTTACTCTAAAATTGGTCAAGTTTTGCTGACTGAAGTGGAACAAGAGGATAAGTGGAACTATCCTGGATGATGCATATTCATTTTGATATCAAGGCAGAAAGATAAAGATGGCAAAGGATCCTGAAACATGAATTAAAAGGGCTGTGATCAGAATTAGGTTTCACATGGCCAAAAGAAAAAGTTTACAATAGAGGTATCTATAGCTCATCTAGAGTGTCTAGACTCCCTAGTGAATCAATGAAGAGAAGAGCATTAGGCACTTCCAGGCTGAAATTCATTGCATCATTCTGAACAAGGAATCTAAAATTATGATATGAATCATGCTCTAAAATTAATACTTTTTCTCCAGTCTATATAAAGAATCTGAAAGTGATGAGCTCAGATGAGGGCTCTACTCCGGAAATACTTCAAGTTAGCTGGGATGATTTCGGTTCCTCTTTCTTTGCTAACTTAAAACATTTCAGATTGGCAGTATCCTGATTTAGGGAGTTACATAAATAAAATATTCATGACATGATGTGATGGCCCTCTAAGTCGTTGGAATTGCTGTCACTGACTTTAAAGGCACAAGTTTTACCTGGTATGGAGCCTCTCTCTCCTCAGTGTAGCTGACTAAAAGTTCGATATTAAGCAAAACTTGTTGTCAACGTCCCTGTGGAGTCCAGGGAGTGGCACAACCCTGATTTTAGTCACTCTGTACTGAAAAGCTGTCAAAGGAACATGGGATGAATACACAACTGATGTCACCCATGTCTCCCAGTAAGAGTAGCAGGTATCCACCTTACTAGTTTATATCAAACTCCTAATTCTTAGAAAGCTAAAATTAATTGTGATGAATCCATACCTGGTCTCTGTTTTACTCACTGCATTTCTTCTTTTCCTAGTTTTAGAGAAAATACACTAATAATAGTTGTAATATTTGGAAAGGAATGGAATCATAAAACCACAGAATAGTTTGTGTTAGAAGAGACCTTAAAGATCATCTCATTCCATCCTCCTGCCATGGGCAGGGATGCCTTCCACTGGATCAGGTTGCTCCACGCCCCATCCAATCTGGCCTTGGACACTTCCAAGGATGGAGCTTCCACAACTTCTCTGGGAATCTTGTTCCATTGCCTCACGACCCTCATAGTAAAGAATTTTTTCCTAATATCTAATATAAACTTACTCTCTTTCAGATTGCAGCTGTTCCCCCATCCTGTCACTACACGCTTTTGTGTTGGGAAAACATTTCTCTTTTTCCTCTGAGTTAAAATGTTTGAAACTGAAACAGAAAGTCTCTATAACTGCTAATTTATGCCATGTTTCCCACTGAGTTAGAATGTCACCCGTCAAAGATACTCTCTCATTCCAAGTGGCCTTTAAAACTCTGCCATAAATAACAGCCCAGCCCAGTGCAGCAACTGGTTCAGAAAGCTTGATTAGACATGTACACCTCTACAAATCACCTCCCCATCTTCCCTAAGTCATGAACACATTTGAAGAGCTCTACTTCCTAAAGAAGTCATTCCAAGCTGAAAGATACGTCTTCCATTTTTTTTCTATTTTAAACTTGTTGGTTTTTTGGGTTTTTTTTCCTGTGTAAGTTTGCAGCAAAACCTGGAGGGTAACATACGCTGCATGTAACATTTAGTCATTTTGTCTTCTCCCCTCCTAGGTAATGTATTCAGCACGGCACTTCTTCCCTCTGTCTCTTATAGCTCAATATTTTCACTAATGCTAGAATTATTTTTTCCCTAGATTGAGTAGCAAAGCTAAAGCTCTCTCAGTTCTTGGGACGCCGTGAAACTTTTTATTACTGGTATATTATGAATATACTTCATTTATTTCGCTGATGTATTTCAAGGTAAAGGTCAAGATTTACTGCCGGGAAGGAAGAGAGGAGTATCATTGCAGGAGTGCAGAGATAAAACTTTACTGAGAAAGTATGTTTTGGGGTTTTTTGTTTGGAAGGATTGTCAGTCCTTCGTAAAGACTGTTATTCTAAATTACTAGGAAGTATTTTAAGGAGTGTTAATTTGATTTCTTTAGGCTCCTTCAGAGAAAATTAAAACCAAGAAAAAAAGAAATCAAAGATTTCAACAAGAGGCAACACATAAATGATGAGCAAATTTAACTCCACAGTTCCGTGAAAAGGTTATGGCATTAACCCAGAAAGTTTTGTATGAAGGGTTCATGTCCAGGCTCACCACAGACATTTTTGTGTCCACATATCTTGCCTGTCCTTCTATAAAATGAAGATAAATGTGTGTTGGTCCTTCTTGGAACCTGAAGTTAGCAGTTTTTTCAAGTATTCTGGTGAAGAAGAGCATGTGACTCTCTTAGATTTGAGCTATTCAATGATTTTCCATTGAAATTATCTTCTGATGGAAGATGCATGTTTTGCTAATGTTGAAACACCACAACTTCCTTAGGAAGCAAAATTCCAAATTTCTTCCATCTGTTTGTTTTAGACAGATGTCAGCCTAGGTTTCGGGCCTTTGCTCCCTTTTCAGGAGTTCCTAATAAATCAGCTACACAATTGTAATCAATGTATGAGGCCCTTGGATAATTCCTGCTTAACAAGCTTCAACACAGCAGACATTTGTTTTGCACTTCCCCCCATAAGACAGATGGTTTATTTGCCATTCTGGGTTACTGGCCATCCTCTAGTCAAGATAATCCAGAACAGACCCTCCTATAGATGGGATGACCAGAGACTTCAAAAATCCTTTCAGCAGATACAGAATTAGAATAACACTGCGCTTCTCCAGCTTTGTAAGGGTAGGCAACTGGAATGTCATTGCTAAGTGGGCATGGATGGAAATGGTAGAAGCATTTCCTTTGAGCAGACCCCATGAAGTCTCCAGTACAATGCAAGCAGATGCTTCTCCCTGAATCTTCCCATGTTCAAAGTAAAGACTGAAGCACCACAGTGGAGCAGTTCCACATTAAAATCACAAGACCCCCTCCACAGTCCCTACAGACTGGAAACACACCAGGTCAAATGCTCCCATTTGCCTCGTTTTAGGCACATGGGAGTGGAGTAAAGCCAGTGGAGTAAAGCCAAAATGAGAGTTTGGCCTAGGAACCAAAGCATATGGCATTGTTCTATTACACTTGCACAAATCACTGGATGTTATTACTGAGAACATACTGGGCCCTTATTTGAGTGCTGGAGGAGAAAGGGTTTGAGCACAGGGCTGTGAGCCAAGAATTCCTGAGTTCAGCGCTGGGGTGTATCCAATAAGCCACATTATTGCTTGCATTTCCTTGTGTGTGAAATACAGGGGCAGGAGGACGAGAGTATCCAAATTATTCACAACGTTAATTTTGGCCTAGAAAAACCATCATCCTGGATGTTTTCCATAGTTTTTGGAGAAAGACAGCTTCCACCATAGCAGGCCTCAGAGAATTACCAGGTGTTGATATACCCGCAGTGATCAAAAGAAAGGATCCTGTAAATGAACATATTTGTCCTATCTGGCTAACTTTGAAAACTGATAGCATTCATGTTCAAAGAGCCAGAATGGCAGGATTTATATACCAGCACATTTCCACCTTAGCTTAAAGCTAGAATTGCTGTGAGAATGTGTAGGTGATCTTGCTAGCAAAGTTGGTATGAAAGTTCAGTTGAAATTTCTACAGCTCTTGAAAGACTGGAGACGTTACTTAATGTCAGAATTACTGTAGCCACACGTAGGATATTCATAGAGGTCACGTAGGATCGTGAGTGCTGGAGAATTAGCCAACATATTCAAGAGGTTTTCAAGCGCTTAAGGCCAGGCAGAACCACTAGAAGGGCTTGTGGAATCTCATTTCTTCCATCTTTCTCAGTTTTTTACAGTTGCCCATAATTAAGGCAAACAGATTCCAGCCTAGAGGGCTAAATGATGCCATGGGTTACGTTTCATGCAACAGCCAGTGAATGTCATGTTTGACTCACAGGTCGGATTCCCCATCACTCCCAGTGTCTGACATTGCAAAGTTCAGGGATGGCAAAGGAAAGAGCTGAAATTTCCAGCCTCAGACACCTGCACAGCCCCGGCCCCAGCACAATATGCTGCAGCTCCAACATGGTGTGGGTGGAATAGTAAATAGCATGAGAGAAGGGGGTGAGGCAGCATCTGCTGAATTTAGGAGTATTTTATTTGAGCAGGCCTGGACACCTACCCCAGGAGTTTGACAGGAACAAGCGAAAGAACTTTTTGAAGTACTACTGTTATTTTTTAGGAAGTCTGAGAAAACAACAGAGTCTCAGATAGCTGGAAATGTAGCTCTAACATCCTTTAGAAGATCCAGCATTTTTCTACATGAGACTGCGAGAAATTTTCTGGCAGAGGCTCAAAGGCTCATTTTTGCAGGTGTCAAGGGAATAGTCATTCCATGAAGCCCCCCCAAAACCTCCTCTTCCTTTATGTGTCATGTGTAGTATAAAATTCTCTTCTTTGCCCTAAACATTTTACCTTTTAAAGGTGACCACACAGTAAAGAATCAATGTGCAGAGTTTCAGTTAGCTGACATGAACAGTCATGAAGGATCAAAATCCCCACCTTTTTCCTCCTTTACTTAGGATGGATTTGAAGAGTTCCCTTCTGAAAATATCTATCTTTCTGAAAAAAAGTAATCCAGATGTAGACAGCTCATCCACAGACCAGTCAAGTCAGGTACCAGGACAGCCACCATTCTGCCTTGCTGGTGAGTCCCCAGCTCTCCTCTCCAATTCTTCGTGGCACGTTGGCTGCAGCAAATTCCCCAATTACTGAGGCTGAATAAAATGGAAACAAAACTCCTTGCAAAGCCTGAGAAGGGATGTGCTGACACATAGAAAAGAAAGCATTTGGGCACATTTCAGCAAACAGTTTTGTGTTCAGCAGCCTGGGCATTGCTGATGTGGGCCAAACGCCCAACAAACACTATAGATGATGGTTCTCCAGTATTGAGGAGACATTCATTTTATTACAAGACATCTATAGAATCATTTAGGTTGGAAAATACCTCTAAGGTCATCAAGTCCAACCATTAACCCAGCACTACCAGGTCCAACACTAAACAATGCTCCCAGGTGCTGCATGTAAGTGTTTTCTGAACATTTCCAGAAATGGTGATTTCTCTACCTCCCTGGGCGGTGTTTTCCACTGTTTGATCACCCTTTCAAGGTAGAGATTTTTCCCAATATCCAATCTAACCCTTCCCTGGCAGAACTTGAGGCCAAAGATTTCTCTGTGCAGTGTGTAAGGACAGCGTTAGGAAAAACAAAGAGGAGCACCAGGTTTATAACTATCCAGGGGTCCTATCCTATTAATCTCACCTCTGCCTTTTCACTTGAGGGTTTGGACGTGCTCAGAGTGAGGTACTGGCTACTGGGCCAGCCATGAGGGCAGCACAGGGCAGGTCAGAGCAGAAACAGGTAGCAACCTGAAACACCAGCTGGTTTTGTTACAAGATACAGGCTCACTTTCATCCTGGGAGAAGATTCAATTCACCCTAACTCAAACCACACACACCTGGCAAGCTCCCAGCTGGTCTTCACCCGGATACCCCCAGCTCCCACACTACACCTTACTAGGCAGTTTCGCTGCTGCAAACTATCTGATAAGCCTTCCTGATCTTCCCACATGTGCAGCTTCTGGTCCAACAGGCAGCTGCCAATGTGCTCCATCTGCCCTCCATGGCTCCCTGCCTGCTCCAAGGAGGATCTGCAAGCAGCAAGTAGAGCCTGGAGTAGCTGGGGATGGGGAGGTCACCTTGCAGCATCTCTTTTGTTATTCCTAGACCACCATGTCCTCCCCACGGATAACCCTCATGCTGCTCTCCAGCTCAATCTCCTCAGTCTCTTGTGGCTCTTCTCCAGTTGTGTTATATCTGTGCAGTTGAGGGGCCTGGGAAATTCAAACCTTTGAGATTTGGGGTTTCTCAGAGGTGGGTGACTTGCAGCTTGCCCACCCAGGAGCACGGCAGCACAGTGACCTTCCCACTGCTGTCTCCAGCATCTCCCCCACTGCTCACATTTTTCCCCACTCCTCACTCCAGACTCACTCCAACTCCAGGGAAAATTCCCACTGGAGCCAACAGGAACATCACCCTAGCGAGGGCTACAGGGCTTGATTAATTATTTGTTAATTGCTGTGGAAGGCACTGGGGTGACAGATAACTATCCGTAAGTGGGACGCAGGTTGCATTTTTTCCCCTAGTCTTCCACAGCTTTGTGAGAGAGCTCGGATGCCCCGAATGTCAGCCTAGCCTCCAACAATGGGATTTGTGAGATCCCTTTGTTGTCTAAATTCCCTTAAGTGGAAATATGTTTTCTAACAGCACAGAAACTCTCCCCAAGGCTTCTGTTGTACCAGGTTAATCAACCATACATGACAGCAGAATTAGAGGTGCTAGTATTTTATGTTCTGCATCTAAAGTATGTTTCTTCGTGTGTACTTAACAGGCTTTAATTTTATAAAACATTGCGCAACAAGGCACCTTGGGGAAGAGCAATTAACTCAGATTATGTTTTCGTTTCAGTGAATACCAAATGAGAAACTCAAATACTGATTTATGTAGCCACAAAGTCAAATCATGCTCCTTACTACTGCCTGATTTTTCAATGTGGCCGTCTTTGGTCACAGACAACCCTTTTAGTCCTGATGTGCAATTAAGAAGTTGCTCAAACTGAACTCTCCCTTAAAAATATATCAAGATATTTTATAATCACGATACACAGACAACCAGTCCTGTTTGAAGTTAATTATGAGACTCCTATCATCTTCAGTGAGAGCAGGAATAAACCTACTGAGGACATTTTGGTATAATTTTCATGTTGATGACTATCACAGCCAGTTTATGTTAATTATGGATGGGGATAGGCACTGCTAAACAATTTGAAGGATGAAGGTACTAATTTAGGATCCAATCTAGCTCTCATTAAAGTCAATGGAAAGATTCCTATTGACTCCAATGGAAGCTGGTTCAAGCCCATAAAGACCGAATGAGCTCATGTGAACCTTCTCATCCAATTTCTCACTACAGAAAAGAAATGATGCATCAGCACCCTTGAACCACTATTCATGCAGAGGGCTTAATTTGGTCACCTTGAGTCACACGCAGCAGCTCCTTAATGCACTGGCCATTCCCTTGGGATCAAGAGGTCTGTGGACAACGTGCAGTGATTTGGGCTGATTCAGGATCCTGCTGCCTGAAGGATTTTCAGTTGGAAATGCTCTACTGTGGTTTGCAGCANGAGGAGAGGAGAGGAGAGGAGAGGAGAGGAGAGGAGAGGAGAAAGGAATTTCCATCATAACCCCAGAAACAGCCTCAGTCATCATTTTCACAACTTTCAGGTGAGATGCAAGGAGCAAGCCCCTGACATTATTTTCCCCAGGGCATCAGGTGCATTCCTCCCTGGCTCTGCTGTGGGCAACCAGCCGGATCCCAGCAGCACAGCAAGAGGGGGGTTCATGAACCCCACTTCTCTCTCAGGTCCTCTCCAAGGCAGTACAGCCTCCTCTGCTCTTAAGCACTGATTCCTCTACTCCTTCACTGGCAGATGCCTACCTGGCAGCCAGATATGGGGAGGCCAAACTGATGTTGAAGTCAGGCAAAGCAGAAAACAGAGAATTCTGCCTCCCTGCCTGCAAGGCTTCTCTCAAGAGTCAGACAGCCAGAGAGCCAGAACCTTCCATTCAATTCTCCCAAAAGGGGTATGTTAGAAAATTCCTTCCCATGAAGAAGACTTTTTTTTTTCTTTTTTCTATGTTATAAATCCTATGAAGTAAGTTTTATTTTTTCTCTTCACAAGATTCATAATACTAAGAATACCACCATCACCAAGAAAAATTTCTTAATGAGGTATTTTCTTTCCCTACAGTAGAAAAATAATTAATTCTTTCTGGCCCAATCAGTAGGAAAATGTCATTCAGTGTAAATAAGGTTGTCATTACTGCTTACTGAGAGATAGGATTTCTTTAGACACAAATATATTTAGTCTGTGAAAAGTTCATGAAAATTGAAATGTGATTCCATCAAACAGAAGTAGAGATATATTTTCATAGCCTTTTCCAGGACACCTAATTCTTATGCATGTCCTTCTCTGACAGATAGCTCTTTAATAATGACACCCTATTACCTGTGTTCATTGCTCTAGGTTTAGGGCTTTTTTTTTTCCTTTTGCCTACCCCACTCATTAATAAATGTCTTACTACTTTTAGTTAGCATGCCAGTGTCAGCACAGCCAGGGAAAAGAAGCTCGATTGCCATCTGTGTGCTGTACTTACAGAGGAATCATTAACTAATTTCCAGCTGCAAATTTCTACCTACTAATAATGTTCCAGCCACAAGGAAATAAGACTGAATTTATTATTTCAGCCTGAATCTCTGAGAATAATAATGGTAAAACAAAATAACATTTTTGATACCAAGGAGTTCTGATGTATTCTTTGAAATATAAAGGAATTGTTCTGATTTAGGCTCTTTCAGGGCAGAGCTGATAGTTAAGCACAAAATGGAGAATTTGTCAGGCTTTCCCACTCTAGTCTTCCAGGTGCAAAAAAAAANAAAAAAAAAAAAAAAAAGCTGCTATATCATGAGTACTTCTCTGTGACAGGATATTAACTGTCAGCCAAGCAGCCCATCAGATAGCTTGGCTTGCCGTCTCTGGGCCAGGAATTAAGATTCCTATGGCCCTTAGTCAGCACTGCTACCAGGGAAGGCAGAGAGAGCCCTCCCCATTGCCAAGACAGTAGCAGTGCTGGCGAGCTCGTCCCTGACAGAAGTCACTCTTTGCATATCTTCCACCCATCAGTCTGGGAATTAAGAGATAAGGAGCATTTCCGTACATAAATAACCTCTGAGCTGTCTTTGAAAATAGAGCTCTGCGTTTTTCAGCTTACCACTGGAGATGGCATTCCTGCTTATGCAAGACTTGTTCATCACAGCCCTGACTCAACCTTGCAAGAAGAATGAAGGCCACCCCCGACCCCTGTGCTGCCACGGTGACTGGATCCCCAGGGCAGAAACCTGCCCTGCTCCTCCCTCTCCCAGCAAAATGCAGAAAAGTCTGCATTTTCTGCCTTCCCCAAGGGCTGGGGTTGCTCCCTAAGGAAGGGTAATTCCACGTGTGGGATCAGTTCCAGATCTGCCCATGCTGGCTGAAAAAAAATCTCCATTCTCATCTGGCATGTCACAGTTGCCCCTGTCCTGTGAGTGCTTCCTTCTTCCATGTGCTGACTGCAGACACCCTCGTCTGCTCCAGCCTGCAAAATACCTGCTATTTAAGCTGCCTACACCAACCTCACTCAGGAAAGTCCTGCATTGATGGTTTGGCCAGCAGATCATGTGGGGCTGTCACCAAAGCGAGCAAGACAAAGAAATGGCAGCCTGCTGTCCCCTTGCAGCTGCCTGCACCCATGATGTTCCCCCCTAGGGTGCCGGGGGAGCCCCAGGGTGCTCTGTGGAGTCAGGAGGGAATGGCTGGAGGGAGAAGTACAAGGCACTGTCTGCTGCAAATTTGAGTTTGCTGTGGTCACACTGTGGCAGCAAGATGCAGACCCACGCTGGAACTGTAAAAGAGACTTTTTGTCGCAGAAGGTGCCAAAGCCCTTTCCATAGCCCTCCCATAAACCCTCTCTCCTTCCCCTGGCGCACATCCCCAGATTCCTTTTCTGGATATAAAGAGGCAAAAGCAAAGGAAGGATTCCAGCATATTTTGTTTCAGTTAGCATGTCCTGCTGCATGTGGAAAAATGCAGTGTACTTAGAGCACCCTTCCACCTCCCCCTTATCACGGCCCTGTGGCACTTGCATGAACAACCAGCAAGAGAGACCAGAGAAAAGGACCTAATCTGCAATTCTGCAAGCTGGCTGAGGACAATGGCCAGAGAGACACAGATATCTTATCTCTCTCTGATTTCCCCCTGGCTCTTTCCAGGATGTCACTCACAGAGTAGCTGTTACCCCCAAAATTGCTGGAGGTTATATTCTGATCTCTGTTGTTGCTCGTCTACACCCAGCTCTGCTGGCTGTGAGGCTGATGGGCCCACATTGTGATGAGAGCAGCACAACAAATCCCCTCACACCCCTGGCCAGGTCACACAGTCCTTTCCACTACTTTGTGCACACAATTCCCTCCATATAAACCATTTTTTTTAAATCTCTGGACAGATGCAATAATTTCTCTTGTTTTTTTCCCCTGCTCTTCACTCTGGGCAAATGTGGGCTCTTCAGTTGCATCACACCCTCCAGGCATTCCACCAGCTCACACTGTCCAAGGATTTTCCTCTCATTGCTGTGGCCTCCATTCCCTGAGACATACAGGCCTTGCCATGCCAGCATAGGCCTTACCTTGCATTAAGCAGGTGTGGACAAATGAAATGCTTTCTCTGCTTTTTCTCAGTCCCTTCTCAAGCCTCACTGAGCTAGTCCAGGGCATTGGTTTCCTGTCCTCTCCCCTTCCCATTCTGAAAGGTCATCTCTGTTTAGAAATGCCAGCAATACATTATAGAACCATAGAAACTGGTCGAAACACCCACATTCACGAAAAACTAAACTGATCTTAGGGCAGTATATTGGGCCAAAGACAGATAATTGACGTTAAACACTATAGGAATCTTATCAAATATACTCACATTCAAAGAAATCCCAACAAAAATTCTTACATTGGGAAATATCAACCCTCCTGTGCTCCTGTGCTACTCCCAAAGAGAATTTTTGTCCTGACCAAAAGAGGATACTCTTTCCTCCTTGCCTCAGCCTCACTCAGCCATGTTTTCCCATGCCCTCTGCTATTCTTTGGGGAAGAAGATAGAGCAGCACTCCAACCCAGGTACATCCTGCTGAACTTCCATATCCTGAGAGAGGTACCTCAGTGAGGAACAAGAGAGGGGGTTCCCACTGGAGGATGGTTTAGATCTTATTTTTATTGACTTGACTCAATCCATGACAATGGAAGGATCAGAAGTGGACATTTTGTTTTCACGGCTGAAGGCACTCTGAGATCATGATGAATGATGGTGAATTTCTGTTCCAGTTTTTGATTTTGGCAAGAAAGGGCAATTTCCAGTTCTATTCCAAACTAAAAATTACATAAATAAGCATTATCTTATTATGTGCAAAACAGGCAAAATTCAGGGTGCAAAATGCAGAAGCATTTATAATCTGAATTTAGACCACCCCTTGAAGGTGGAATCAATACTTCTCTACCTCTCCCACCCACTTCTCTAAAATCCCATGGCTTCAGTGAGTTCTTCCAGCACAAACTGAGGTAAATTTTAGGGCAGTATTGTTACAAAGAAGAAAAAAAATATTGCTCCTAAAGTACCCCAGTAAGGCATTCCCTTTCTTTCATGCAACACTCCTTGTCACAGATTTTGTCCTCCACATTTTCCATCCCACAGAACCCAGCATTCCCAACATAGCTGAGGAACTGGACTTGGCCATGCAGGCAAAGCTATAACTATAACCATAGTGTGTTCCCAGCTAAGAACAGAAACAACATTTAGGCTTTAAAGCAATCTTGTCAGAGAGGCAGATCAAATAATGATGGCTAACACAGCAACATCTCTGCCCACAAGAGACACAACACACAGCAAGTGTTTGTGAAAAGATCTCCCACTGACTCCCAGAGATATGCATCATCACAGCCAGAGCATGGGTGGGGTGAGAAGGACAAGCCGCATGAGGGTAAATATGTCCAAACGTGCTGTCTATCTCTTACTACCACCAACAGCCAGGATAAAAGAGCTGGAATCATGGAGGAGGAGGAGGAGGAAGAGGCTGAAAAAGCCTGGTGAGAAGCATAGAGAATTAGGGAGACAGCCGAGATGACTGATAGATGATTTTCACTGTTGTTCTGGACATTTTTGGCTGTAAGTCTCCAACCTGCATTGGGGCATTCTGTTCTTCAAAGTCCCTGAAGGATTTTGATAGGAGGGCTTTCTCTGAATTTTCTGTCCCTCAAATCACACCAAGAACACAAGTGGGCACACACACATCTCCATCACACTCCAGTATGGAAAGAATAAACATTTCAAAACCACAGGCAGAGTGGGAAAGATACCAGAGTTCAATCAGCCAGGGAAACAGGTTGCAATGGAAAGATTAACTCATGAGTGGTGTGACACAGTGAAGGATCTTCATAACTTCCCAAGAAAGAATTTCATTACCTTCAACTGCAAAATATTAATGACAACACCATTCATTTTTCCACCAATGTACACTATTCCAGTTTTCTTGGGTCATTTTTCTCTACAGTCACCAATAAAAAGGCCCTGGAGGAGGCCACCTTCAGCACCTTAGGACAGGATCTCACTATGGACTTCTTCAGAAGGCCTGGTTTAGCTCTGCTCCTAATGAATCACTGAGAATCACTGTCCACAAATTCGATACTGGAGTTCAGCCAACACTGAGCACTTTGGAAAATCCCAGCCCAAAACACTCTCAGGTGTAAGGGATGGGCTGAGAGCAGGTCTGATGGCTCCTCCTGAAGAATCATCTTCAGCCATGACATTGGGAGCTATCACTGACTTCTCTGCCTTAGGAACTCAGGTCATTTGTCATATTTTTTCGCATACTTGTGAACATCAGTTGCACCCACATGCCGCGACCATATTCACTGCATGGTATCGAGAGACATCAAAACAAAAATCTGAGGTTTCTGCTGTAGGTTAAGATTGGGAAAGTTTTGACAGTTTTTATGCTGACAAATATGGCATTCCACATCCAAAATCTTGAAAGTTCTCAGGGTCAAGAAATCTCCATGGAGAAGAAAACTAAGGACTTCTTGTTGTTTTTATCCATTTCTAAAGAGGGATGCAGCATCCTAAATTTAGGTCCCCACTTGAAAACAAAATTCCTGATTCAAGTGGTTTCACAAACACATTCACATAAGAAGCCCGGGGGGAAAAAAAGTAATGCAGACCCACACTGGAAGCAGGAGATGGCCATTCCACGCCTTTGTTTTGCAATCTTTACTTGTGGCTAGAAGCAAAGCCAATTAAAGTAAACAGGAATCTGGAATCTGTTGTTGACACCAAGGCTTGGAACTAGAATTTCAGCCAAAACTTTATAGTGAATCAACATGTCAAGGATTGTTTCAGTGGAAATAAAAAAAAAAATTAAAAAAAATTAAAAATTAAAGGAGGAAAAAGGAAAAAATATTTTAAAAAGAGGAAGATTCTTAACTTGTATGGCATGGCCAACCAGATTCAGTAAAGCAAACATGAAAATGTGGCTCAAGTCACTCGCAGAAACAAATCCTGGAAACAAAGCTTCTCCATCTCTGTCTGGACTGGATTGTCACAAACCCTTCCCATAATCAAACTCTTGCTGGAGGCTTCCAATACAAGCTGGAGTTATCCATTTGAATCTACTTCTACTTCTGAACTGATAAAGATTAGGGCATTTTCAGATCAACTCTAACAAGTTATTCATGTTCAGCATCCAAGCCCCTTCTATGCTTTAATCTGTTCCTTCTAACTTTAATCTAGTTAAAAACAAAGTTACTATGCCTATATGGCTTTTTTGTCTGAATTAACTAACTCGAGTAAGTCAATACAAGAGCAAGAAGCACTTCATGTAATCCTACCTCTGCTTTATCAAAGTATTTACATATGCTCCTGTCTTCAAGCTCAACTGTAAGTGTATTTATGTGCTTTCAGGAACTGAGACATACGGTTTTAATGACATGAAATCAGAGACTTCTTCCTATCTGAAATAGCACCTCTACCTTCCCCTGAGCATTAGAGTTTAAACAGTAAATGACTTTGATCTCAGCTACCCTTTATTTTGGTTGAGGAGTTGCAAAATGAAAACCCACATGACAAGGCTATGCCAAACAAATTAACACACCTCTCTGCTGAACCCCCAGCCTGTGAATATGAGACAGAGATTTAGAGTAGTCGAAGTTCTACTGAAAGTTAAAATACAGTAAATGGAAT
This sequence comes from Oreocharis arfaki, assembly GCA_013398015.1. NCBI lineage: Eukaryota > Metazoa > Chordata > Aves > Passeriformes > Paramythiidae > Oreocharis > Oreocharis arfaki. The sequence goes on along the minus strand of VZRR01006263.1, from coordinate 62,133 downwards.
AGAATATCATGCACTTAGGCCTAGTGAGACTTTTTTTAGTGTTTTGGTCCTTTACAAGGACATGCAGGGAGAAGACGATGTGGGAGATATGTGAGAGTGTATCCCAAAAGGAGAACTACCGGGAAAGGTCTGATGTTCTATTCACATTCAGTGCTACCTAAAGTAAAATAGAGCATAGTCTAATGTTCAGAAGAAGTAACAAAGTCAACTACGAAGGTAAAACCCATAGAAATGATGTGTGAAATTGTGTTGAGAAGATCTCCCTCTGACTCTGCTTCTTATCAGGTTCCCTTCATTGTAGCAAACTGGAGCATGACATGCTCCACTGCTGGGTGTCCATCCATGATGCACAGCCTGGCATTTCAAGTATAAGTTTTGCTAAGCATGTCAGGCATCTGGTAGATATTAACTGTCCCACACACAAGCTGGAAGGTGGGTTGGAGTTTGGTTTTCAGCACAGTGTCTTCCATGGCACCAGCGATTTTCTGTTGATTGTGTACAACGAACAGGACTGCCTCAACCACATCCATGGCCTTCTCACTCCCATTGTCTCCCTCTGACTGGCAGTGGATCTCATGTTGCACAATGCTGAAAAAAATTGAGGCTTTAAGGTTTTTTATTTGGGTTTTTTTTGTTTGGTTGGTTGTTTTCCTTTTTTTGCCAACTGAGTTTATGGCCAGATCAGTTCCCTGAGCTGTATCACCATGCAGACCCATGAACATTAGTGTAAGCACAAAGGGAATGAGTGGCTCTAGGGAAAAGAGAACTCAAAGGACCCTTCCAGTAACTCTTTCCAGCAGATTTTTCAAGAGCTATGCCAGATTAAAGCAATGACTTAATCACAGCATTAAACAGTCAGCCTTTACTCAGGCAAATTTTCCATTATCAAAGGACCGTTTATGTTAGTGGGAAAAATCCCTATTCTCAAAGGACTCTGGAAGTGCAGTGACAAGAGCAGTGCAAGTATTTGTAAGAGTTATCCCAGAATTTGGTTTGTACTGAAAAATATTATAAATTTCATCTTGATTTAGGTGTAAAGGCCCCAGAACTTTCACCTGTGTCCTTGATTTACGCACCATTCTTAGAGCAAGAAATGTGTCTTTCCCAGAAGGTTTTCCCAGGGCTGCTCTGTGCTTGGTCCGCATGGAGAAAAGAATCAGACCCAGAAAAATCCGTCACATGCTGCCGAACGTCTGAGCTTCACTCTCAGAAAGGCTCCCAGCCCATCAAACACAAGGCCAACAGAAATGGGAAAGTGGCTTTTCCTCACACACCCAATGAAGGGTTTTGTGCCACCCCTGACAAGCTCTGTGTGTGTAATCCCAGGGCAAGCGTGTGTCATGGGACAAGAGGCTGTTTATGCCCCAGGACCATACGCGCTGAACTCAACCAAGGGGAAACTTCCCCACAACAGAGGCAGCTTTTTTGTGGAAACAACAAAACAAAAGGGAGTGCTGGGACTGGCTGCCCCCTCAATTGGAGGAGTGGAGGGTGTTGTTTGCAGCAATCCACCTTCGTGTTCATATCTGTCTCATTTGCATGTGTTTGTTTAAGCTTTTTAATTAGCAGATGGTCAGATCCTGATTACATACACACACGGGTGCTACTCAATTGATCCCAACGCTGGCCCATCTTGCTGACCTTACAAACCATCTACCAACACCTTTCATTCAGCCCAGAGACAGAAAACACGTATCAGGCACATCAGAGAGTGAAGGGAGGGAGAGCAGCAGGAGTGGTTCGCCGAGGAGATAACAACAGCTCTCCTCCGTCTCTGCACCACTGTGGGATGGGATGGGGCTGGGCATGACCTGGCAAGTCCTGCTGATTTGCTTCATCCCACAGATTACCCAGCAGCCCAGCATCGGTGCAGTCCCACTGCCGATCACATGATATCACCAGGCATAAATGCACTTAAATTGCTCAAGAGCCATATGCAGCCCAAGAGCCCCCATGGGTATAAAGTATCTCGCTTTCCCATGCTGTGAGATCAGAATCAGGCACAGTATTGGGTTAGGGAGCGGCAATAGTTGTTCCATAATTAACTTTGAAACCGGGTTCTCATTAGACCTTGCTTTTCATAAACACCCTTCCCTCCACACATGCCTAATTTCCTACTACTCATCAGGGAGGTTAATAGGGACTGAAGTCAGTCGTAAAACTCCCATGGTTCCACTAAGGTAGATTCACACCCACATAAGAAAGGGCAGTGAACTGGGTGCATCTCCATAGCTATCTTTTTTTTTCCTAGATATATGCACAGCACCTTGCAGTGTAAAGAGCAAGCCAGGCTGCTGCTGCCAATGAATGTTAAATACGTGTCACAGTGACACTCTGAAAGGGCAGGATATTATATCACCCTCCACATTGTGCAGAGTGTTTGCTCAGTGTCAGCTCTATTCAAAACTACTGTCACATCTCTCTTGGATTTTTTTTTTGTTGTCACTCAGTGCTGTTGTTCCTGGGGCATATGCATGCTCCCTCATTTATTCATGGTGCCCTGTATCTGCAAAACAATAAATGTGGGCAGGTGTCTTGTCCCATACAGAACAGACCTTTTCTTACATGTCAGGATCAGGCCCACCTTATCTTGCTCTGAAGTGGGAGTTTTGCCAAAGCAAAGACACGGGGAAGGACAGATGCAGCTAAAGCAGATGTGAGAAAGTGGGAGACATGGGGGTAGGACATAGAGTGGAGCTCCTCTCCAGGGAGATAACTCCAGCTCCATTTCCTTTTAGGGTGTGGGATTCATGTCACCAGTGAAGAAAGGATGGGCACTTCATTTGTCACCCTGAGTATCTGAACTGGGTGGATCTTAGCCCCTCGTTGCAATAGGATGTTCTTCTCCGTGAGGTGCCTGTTCCTCCCATCTACCTGGGGAACATCCTACAACCCATGTGGTTTACCCCAGATGTCGAAAATCAACCTGCTCAACTTCAGGCAAGCTGCATCCCACCGCTGGTGCCTGCCCAGCGGCAGGGTGCTACCCACAGTCAGGGAGGAGCAGGAGTCAAGGAGATCACAGTTATGCTCCCAGTGTCTCTCCCCCTCCACCCCAGCCAGCAAATCCACACCCTGCTCACCAAGGGGGAGATTATATTTTTGAGCCTCTTGAAAATTAATTAACCTTCCACAAACTGAGCAAGTTTTACTTGAGAGATGGCTTCTTAGCTGATTTCCAGCCTAAGAAGGAAAGGGTGTCAACAAACCAGTGAAAGGTGTCAATAAACAGTTTCAGAGCTCAGCACAAAGCAGAAATATGCTCATGAATGGAGAGGGATATCCAAGGCCACATTTCCAAGTCTTTGGCCACTCATCTCATGGTCCCAGAAGAAAAAAGGACTTTGACTTACTGCAGTCATCCATGATGTCTCTCCATTCACTAGGTTTTGGGACTTCCAGATGACTCCATCTTTCATTTTCCCACCTTGTGGGGAACCTTTCTCCTGCTCTATGTCCACTGTTCTCCACCTTAGCCCCTATCCTCCCCAGCTGCCTCATACCTGTCAGCCTGAAAACCAACCACAAAAATGAGAGGAAAGTTTCTTCACGTAAGTGGTGATGAGCAGCACAGTGAAGCAATTACCTGGCTGTGGAGGGAGAAATGCAGCTGGAGAGAGGCTTCCCCATTCCTCCTGCCAAAAGAGCAAAAGGCAAAATTCGAAAGCAAGCTCAGAGCAATTAAGTCCTCTGGCCAGGTTCAGCAGCTGACAACAAGTGAGGAAGGCATCATCCCAGGTGGGGATGTAGCAGAGGTGAAAGAGCCCTTTTGGCCAGCAGTCCAATGTGTAGAGGAAGGATGATCTCCTCACCAACACGATGTACTCAACCAGGACAGAGAGGAAGAAAAACCAGAGGTGAAATGACATGCCCCAGGCCATATGGAGAGCAAGTGGCAGAGCCCAGCAAAGTGCCAGGAGCTGCTATATAGTCACTTCAAGCCTCCTTGACACCCTCCAGGAAGTCACCTGGGGAATTCCCAGGAGTGCTATTCCTGCAGACCTCGGGAGCTTCTTGACCCAAAGGCCCCAGGCCCAGTATCCAACATCACTGTGGGATGTTGCAGCAGCCATGAGCAGGTGTGTTTCTATTAGGCACAGTGAAGTTTCTGTCTTCCAGGACATCTCCAAATCATTCAGTCAAGCAAGGATGGCAGAACTCTTTGCACCTGCAAGGAAATTACTGCGATATTTGACTTTTGATGAGAAGAGTTGCTTGGCAAGAACAAACTCCCCTTTTTTATTGAACCAGACCTATGGGAGTTCATTAGCTGTGCTCCACAGGTCAGCCCAGGACCAGCTTTATGGAGAAGTGGTGGACTTGGGAATGGGCCCCAGCATGTATGTAAGGATTCCTTTGGACCAGGAATCTCCAGCTGGGAGGTAGACCCATGGCCAGCTGTCTGCCAGCCCCTGCCAGCTCTCACCTGCCTTGGCAGCAAAGCCCGCCATGAAATGCCACAATTTCCAGCCAGTATCACACCCAAAGGGCCATCAGAACGAGTCAGGGCAAGTCAGAGGAACCCTAAGGCTGTTTGATGGCGTGTTTGCTGAGTCCCTCCACAGTGCAGAGGCACAAGAAGGCAGAGGGGTGGTTTAGAGCATCCCTGTAGTGGGCTAACTCTGGACTGTGGCACTAGGGTTTATGCACACTTGTGTGTGTGTGTGAGTGAATGTATCAATGTGAAATATGGCTGATGTACGTGAATGAGTTCAGAGCCAACATTACAGCTTCGGGGGAGCCAATCCAACATTGTTACTCATCTAATTCCAAAGAGCAGTTATTCCTTTTAGTCTAAGTTTTATTTTTATTTCAAATGTGATGTGGTTACAAACTCATTCCCTCGTATAATTTTGCTTTCCAAGTTAATTACAAGATGTTCTAATTAATTATATTTAATGATTAACGTACAAACTCACAAGGAATGAACATAGCTTAGAGAACATTTGCTCTCAAAAGATATGTCTAGACTAGTTTGGTTTATCAGGAAAAGGTTGAAAAAATTAAAATGAGAGAGAGCCAGGGAGAGAGAGCAAAAATACAGTGGAAGAAAAAATAACAATAAAAAAATAAATCAAATTATGTCCAAACAAGAGCATATTTTTCTTTGGAGTTCAAACACCACCTTTAACCATCTTCCCACCCAGGATCTGATTACTTTTAATGGGACTCTGCTTGTGATTTAAGTTGTTGTTCATTTGTACAGTAATTGAGTTGAGTTGAGTTGGTGTCTATTACATCATGGTTTATATTATGAATTCACACTGCAATTATGTGCGTGTGTGCAAGGCTAAGTGAGCAGAAAAAGGACCTTCTAGTTAAGATCACAACCGATAACTCCAGCAGGCTGGGCTTAGCTAAGCTCTGCCACTCTCTTCTTCTCCAGCCTTCTCCATGCCACCTCCAGACACCCAAATGACACATACAGGAGTGGGGACTTTGCCTCCAGACATCCTAGTAACACATACACCAGAGAGAAGTGCCCATGAGGAAGCAGGATCCTGAGAAGAGGCTGTGAGGCTGATCCTTCACCCCTCGGGCCAGATGACTGCTGACACCTGAGCACTCATCACTGAGCAGCCACATGTCTAAGCCCAGCAGGAGCATGGTTTTAAACAGGGTCTCTCCACTGCCACAGGAATCAGGGATTATAACATGATGTATCCACCCAGTGATAAAGAATTCACACACATATCTGTTACACACACCTCTGTTTGTGATACACAGACACATCACCTCTGCGTGTACAACAGACACCTAATTTCTGATCCAAGAAACTTAGATTTTATATAGGCAGAAATTTGAGTGGATTAAGTCAAAATAAGTTCCAAACTCAGAATTTAAAAGCTTCTTTTTTTATTTTTTTCCTTTCCTAGTACTTTATCCGATTCAGCAAATTACCGATGGTCTGAGAAACTCCCATAAAGGTTAATGTCAAGATAACTTCAGCAAGGATTTTTGAGCAGAGACCTCCAGTTGGAAGCATGTGGATGCCCTGTTGGGTTCAGTGCTTGTGGTGTCACATTGCTTGGCGAGCTGGCTGGGGACAAGGACACCCCTCCACGAGGTGCTGCACAAACGCAGGCTCCATTGTTCACCCAGGAAGTTGAGTGCTTGTGGCAAGGGGTACAGATATACCAAATCTCATTTTGTGCTATGGGAATGGGCCAGTGTCATCTCCCCAGATTTATTCTCACCAGCACCACTGAGGTCCTATTACAACCTTCTACCCAATATTGCACTGGAGCAGATTGGAGGGAGTGAAAAATCTTGTTTCATCAAGTTGTGACAGAGGCATCAAACACTCCTGACAAGAGCCTGAAGGAAAACACCAGAACACCTTGTTCCAGCTAAAAAATTCACTTCCATTGTAGTATTAAATAACCCTGACTTGCTACCCTAGTTGTCCACCTTCATGGCTTTTATACAGTTTTATCTGGGAAGTGGCCACAAGTGAATTATGATTGTACAAGAAAATAGCAGCAGCAGAAAAGGGCAGTGAGGAATCTGGTCCCTTTTGGGATTTCTGGAAATGAGGTTGTGCACAGCAGATCCATAGGAAGGAACTGGTTAATACTTGGAAAAAACAAGCACTACTTTTACCCCCTTTTCTTTTTCAGCGCTATTATCCCACCTATGCTCCCAAGTCCCTATTCAGCATCTCAGGCTACATTCTTGGAAGCGTTTAACTTCATCTATTCTAGTAAATAAGACATGTGTGGGGCTGTTCTCTGGCCCAGAGGCCAATTGGCACAGACCAGTTTGCGTCCGTGCTGATAAGTGTCTTTCCTTCCAAAGCTGGGGGGCTGCATCTGAACTGCCTGTGGTGATGCTCCTTGGCCCAGGCTGTCCCTGGACTGTGCCCAGGCATTGTCTGGGAGAGTGCTAGTTGGAACAGGACAAAACCATCACCAGGGACCATGCTAAAGGCTGGATAGTTTTGGGAGATCATGTGCCAGTACCTGGGCTTGAGCCCTGGCCCTGTTTAGTTTATCAACACAGCCATAGCTTTAGGTGCATGAGTGTAATTATATAGGGACCTGATACCCGTGCATGTCCCTGTAGAATGCACCTAAAAAAGGGTTTCATAGCAGTCTCTCTGCACATGGTCAGGAGCCTGCCTAAATTAACCAATGGAGAACACCAAGGGGAAAAAAGGAAAATTTAAATGTTTTAAATCCTGTCTCCCTATAGGATACAGGTATCATATTCTGGACAGCAAGAGGACATCTCCCTTCCCTGAGAATTCACAGCCCTGAGCCCTCTCCTGGAGTTAAGCAAAGATTTTTCTCTGAGAAACTAAAGGAAGGGGCATACACTTTCCTCCTCCCCACCTCTTTATCCTCCTTTTGAGGGACCTCACAGTAGATGTGCAAGTACTGGGTGATCTCACTTGTTCTTCTGAAAGGATTTGAACTGTCATTCTAGGACAGTGCATGGAAAAAAAAAAAAAAACATGGGAGCAGGAAGTTCTGGGAAGCTGAAGAAAAAGGACAACTAGAAAGTGTTGAGAGACACTAGCCAGGAAGGGTTGTTACTGACATGTAAGATTTTATTATTAGTTAATTAGGAGCAGGAGGGAGAGAAAATACAAAGAAATAAAAATTGGAAGAGAATCTAAAATACTGTGGTAAAACAAAACTTTGTTTTACTGCTAATCCCACTGAAGTCTCTAGCCTGGTGTTGTCTCAGCAGAACATATTCTGTGAGCAACTTGAGAAGTAATTTGAGTGTCTCTGAAGTCTTTCATTGGCTCATCCAGTATTAAATCATCTGGCAATGAAGAAAAGTGTTTAAAGTTAACTTCCATACAGAACAAATTCCTCTGGAAAACTCTTGTCATTCAGCCGGGTTTACCCAAAGTCTGGTAGCATTGATTAAACTGGGGCTGGGTTTGAAATTATTTGATGCGTTTTCATTTTGTCTGTTTAAAAATAATCCAGTTAAAAAGAGTGCTGCAAACTTCTTTGGACCTAGCCACTCAGCAGAAAACTTAGAAGGCAAATGTTTGAGCTGGGGAAGAGGAAGCTGGTGCGAGGCTTGTGACGTGCTTCTCTGTCTTCCCTGGACAAGGAAACAGCTGTTGCAGCTTCTCTGGGATGCTGGGGATTAAAAGCCTTGTGTAGGTGACACTGCAGACCCAGGGAAGCAAGAAGCACACTTTCTTACTACTGCCTGCTAACCAAGAGCTTTGCAACTCAGAGCTTGTGCTGAAAGCATCCAGGTACCTCCACTCGGGGGTGGTCTAACAGGACCCCCCCCAGCTCCAATTCCACACATGAGGATTTTACATCCACACTTCTCTTCCCTACTTTTTAAATGCCAGTGAGGCAGTGAAGCCTTTGATGTTCCCAGGAGTCCTGCTTCAGCTCCTTCCTCTGCACACACCCACCAGCGCCCAGCCAACCAAGGAGATCCTCATCTGCAGGCAGCGTGGTGTGTCCTCCCAAAGGGCCAGCACTGTGTCTCCACACACCCACCTGGTCCTACCTGGTCCCCTAGGTGGCTTGACACCTGCCACTTGCTCCCAGCTGCCTCCATCTACTTTAACCCAGATCACCTAAGCTTTTTTTGCTTGTTTCCAACCCAATTCCCCATTCTCAGTAGCTACGCTGACAGTCCTGCTCATCTCTTCCTACCCGCAGGCTTGGGAAGCTGAAACACCCCGTCAAGTAACACACCTAGTTAACTGTGTAATGCTGTACCTATGGGGCAATTCCATCCCAGCACCTGCAGGGATCCTGATTACACCCTAAAACATGATATTTCAATTTCATTATCTGATTGGGCATTAGCAACGAGCACCACTAATGAGTATATTAGTCAGTTCCTTTATTAAACTAGCGGCAGCATTTGATGCAATGACCTCCTGATGTAGCTCTTTGATGCCATGTGATTTGATTTTTATTTCTTCTTTTTTTTTTCTTTTAATTGAGAAAGATACAGCAAAGCAAATAAAGAAAAAAAACTGTGAGGAGCAGAATTAGCACATTGGCAAAGCAGGCAAATACATGTTCAGCAAGGAGAATAAATTTTATTGTAACTGCAGAAGAGGCAAGTGGCGAGCTCTAGCTAGCTAACATTTGAATATAACCATTCATTACTCCTGCCATTATTATTATGAATTTGTTGTTGTTATTCTATTACACAGCCAGTCCTGAGGACTGGTTTTGCCATCTGTAACCTGGTGATCTTTCACCCTTAGCAATTGTTGTTTGGCCGTGTTACCACAGGGCTCTTGTGCAAGAGGCTGCACAAGCCCTGAACAAAAAGGGGATACCAGCCCCAGGGCATTTCCAGTGTAAGTGACAGATGAGTGACAACAGGCAGATGCTAATGGGCAGAGGAGCATGAGGAAACAGGGTCACACATGTGGCTGAATTCGGGGTGAAGTTTTGGAGCAAGCTTCAAGTTCAGCCAGCTACCAACTCCATCAGTGAAGCATTGCATTCAGGCAATTAAATTCCTATGTCCTGGCCAAACTCCAGCCTGGGAAATAATACAGAATATCCTACCAAAACTCCCATTATTGTTTTCACTAGAGAAATCATCACACTTTTCCTTCCAAGAAACTCTGATACCGCAGTCAAAGCCTTGGATGACTCCTGCAACAAACCTCCTTTCCAAACATGACTGCATTTTCACAGATTTCATCTCAGGTCCAGTTCTAACCTGATATTTAATCATCAGAGTGTTCAGAGCTCCTTTGGATAATTACTGGAGGTATTAAGCCATCCCAAACTGAAGCATCAGGTGCTTTGCACCCAGGCAAATGGCTTGCATGGGCTTACATAAGAAGCATTTGCACTGGCCATAGATTATTTGTGGCCCTGCTCTGGCATGCTGTCACGTGGAACACCATCATACCATCCACCTGGCTTTGGGACTTTGAGACCAGCTCACTCGGGCTGCTGGAAGTAAGATGAGAAGTACACAGGAGATTTTAACAGAATTATTTCTGCAGTCATTTTTCTTCAGGAATCCAAGGACCAAAAAACAGACTAAGAACATGAAGACAGACAAAATATCTCTATTGGTATGGTAAGTGTTGGAAGGCTCAACCTGTCTACTTCCTGCATGATCTTGTATCCAACAGGTTAAAATATTACTGCCACTGTGCCAAGAACGTAGTCTAAACCTAATAGTCATGTGCCACCATGCTGTTGTCTTCTTCCCCATCAGTAGAAAGCCTGCTCCCCGACTGCCTTGGAGGATGTGCCTGCAGTGGGCCTATTTATAGCCACCAGCGGTGTGTTGCTGCTGGGTCCAGAGGGCTGATTCAGAATTTTCTTCAAGGGAAACAGGGCCCTACGTCAAGGTTCAGGATCAAAATCCTGCCCAGAAATAATGCCAAATCCTCAGCAACTCAAGCAATACTTCCATGACTTCCCTTAGCCAGGACTGGCAGGTGAGCCCTTCACTGCCCATCTTCACGGTAGCTGGGAACTGGGCATTTTTGGGGGATACCTACGGAAGACCCAACAGGAGCTGGGGACCCCTCTCCTCCCAAAATGCTGGAGGAGCTCAGCCAAACTGGGCCCTGTTGTGCCTTTTTAAGCAGACCCTCTGCTGCAAATCCCGCAGCCAAGCTCTGTGTCCACACATCCCTGGCAGGCCTCCGAGCACACCCGGGTCTGTAATGGGCCTGCCTCCGTCTGACTGCCCAGTTAACATCCTCCTGCTGCCTCCTTAATTATAATCCCTTTATTTTATCTAACCCCAATTGTAGCAGTTGGTGAGTCACCAGGCTCCATAACAAGACGATCAGGACACATTTCATATTACACTGCAGTTTTCATTCCAGGGCGTGGGCTGAAGGCGTTGTTTATTTATTTTAATTTGGTTCGGTTTGGGGTTTTCTCACAGGTGATGGAGTACAGAGATTTAAGCAGGGGGTAGAAGGGTGGAAGGGGTAAAAAACAAAAACAACCTCAATCCATCTGGATCAATTAAATCTTGTTGAAAAGTTTTCAACCTCAGGGTTGCCTGAGGTAGGTCTAATAGTCACACTCTTTGGCATTTAATGAAAATGCTAATGATTTCTCCTTTGGAATATATTTTCACTTCTAGTTTGAACAAGATGCATCTCTCCTCCAATCAATTCCACAAGCTCTTAATTTTTTTCCTCCCCATTTATGCGCGTGCCCCTTCAGGGCAAATTAAGAAATTATTGCCTCTATCCAAAAAGTAGCTGAAATGTGCAGCCTTATGCTTCACGTCACAGGGGTGGGGAAGAAAAAAATCTTTACATGGGAGCAACAATCCCATTTGTGTCTGACTTCTGTAGGAAAAATATGGCATCCAACCTTTCTCGTCCTGTTTCTCCAGGGAAAGCTGCGGGCACAGGTCTCAGCCTGTGAAAATCACCATTGAACCAACAGAGCTGCCTTTGGATTGAAGACCTCATCTACAAGGTTCAATTTTCTTGTTAATAATTCATTGTAGTGAGAATAAGAGTGAGCAAATAAAGAGAAGGATGTTTAAATATAGGATGAGACTTTTCTTTCCCCGATTTCTAAGGGATCAGAATGGAGATGAGTGCTTCAGGTCATCTATAGGCTCTAGAGAGAGACAGGGTTGCCCACATCCCAAACTAGACACTAAAATTTTTAATGGCTGAAATAGGATGGCTGAAACAAAGGCATCGAGTGGAAGAATTGCCACAAGTCAAACCCACTTAGAATTTGCAAAGAAAATTCAAACAAATCACAAAAGTTTCCAGTAAAGGATGGGAATGCTGAATACAGGCTTAAAGGCATAAAGGTTAATGGAAAAGAGGGATGGGAGTATGAAATGTTTTCTTGAAATTGCCATCGGCTCAAGGGAAAACTAAACAATCTCCCTGCAGAGGTCTGAGAAAAGGCACAAAGAATCATTAGTTTTGCCTAAACTAGCATATTAAACAAGTCCAGGGCATGTGATTGCCCTGCTCTTAGCTCTGTCCCTAGCAAGTTTCGTCCTGTGGCTGAGGGGTGTTTGGGAAGATATCATGTGCATTATTCCCAGTACACAGCACCCATGGGAGAACTCTTCTTTGGTGGGAAGTTGGATTTTAAAGTGTAAGTGTACCATCTCAAGCCATGCCCTGCCATGATTTTTGGGATCAGAGAATAAACTCCAGACCATTTTATTTACTTGTCTAAACGTAGGCACAAAAATCTGACTGTGAATAATTTTAAAAGGTCTACAAAGTCCTAACCTGAAGAAGTTAAACCAGAAGATGTGGGCTGGCATCATCAATAAGTCAGATTATGGAATACACTCAGAAATAAAGAATAATTAAAGGCATGGATGCAAATGAAAATCGCAATAAAATACGTGTTTTATAAAAGATAGATCACTCTGAACTGACCTGATAATTTGCTTTGATAGATATCTGATTTTCTAATGAAGGAAATGTAGTAGATCTAATCTCTCTGGACTTCAGTAAAGCATTTGATATGGCACCTCATGAGAAATTATTAAGTGGTAGAATATGGAGATCAGGAGAGTAATTTTATGTTGGAAAGGGGAGTCACCGCATAGGAAATTACAACAGGTGGTGTTGAGAGAGGAAGTTCTGAGCTGGAAGGAAGTTATGACTGCAGTTCTTCAAAAATCAGTTTGGGGACTGAATTTATTTCTGAAAAGTGGGATGCATGGATCATGGAATCGTAGAATCATTTAGTTTGGAAAAGACCTTTAAGATCACTGAGTCCGACCACTAACCCAGCACTGCCAAGGCCACCACTAACCCATATCCCCACATGCCATATCTACATGTTTTTTATATTCCTCCAGGAATGGTGACTCCACCGCTTGCCTGGGCAACCTGTTCAAGCGCTGAAGACAATGGTGAAGACATTTTTCCTCATATTCAATTTAAACCTTCATTGCCACAACTTAAGGCCATTTCCTCTTGTCCTGTCACTTGTTACTTAGGAGAAAAATCAACCTCCACCTCACTACAACCTCCTTCCAGGTAGCTGTAGAGGGAAATAAGGTCCCCCTCAAATCCTCCTTTTTTCCAGACTAAACAATGCCGGTTCCCTCAGCTGCTGCTCATGTGACTTACTCTCTTAGACCCTTTTCCCTTCTCTGGACATGCTCCCACACCTCAATATTTTTCTTTATAGAATTATAGATTAGTTTATCTTGGAAGAGACCTTCAAACTTCATCTAATCCAGGACCTCAAAACTGAAGACAGGACTTGAGATGTGTCCTCACCGGTGCGGAGTTCAGAGGGTCGATCACTGCTCTGGTCCTGCTGGCCGCACTGTTTTTCATCCAGGCCAGGGTGCCATTGGCCTTCTTGGCCACCTGGGCACAGCTGGCTCATCCAGCTGTCAACCAACACCTCCAGGTCCTGTTCAGACACTCTTCCCCAAGCCTGTAGCACTGCAAGGAGTTGTTGTGGCCCAAGGGCAGGACCCACCACTTTGCCTTATTGAATCTCATCCAACTGGCCCTCAGCCCATGGATCCAGCCTGTCCAGATCCCTCTGCAGAGCCTTCCCACCCTCCAGCTGATCAACACTCTCGCCCAACTTAGTGTCATCTGTGAACTTACTGAGGATGCACTCAATCCCCTCATGCAGATGATTGATACAGTATTAAACAGAATTGGATCAAGCATTAAAAGAGAGCACATGGCTGGCTACCAAAAATGTGCCTCATAAAGTATTTCCCATAAGGAGAGGGGAATTTCTGTCTTGTTCTGCACAAAGCACATGGAGGACAACCTCCAAAGCAACAGAACAGATCATAGCTACCTGTATTTAGGAGAGATGGACTCAGAGTACAAAGCTGAAGTGCTGAGGTGTGTCAGAAGATAAAGATAGAAGATAAAAGAAGATACATCTTGGTTTGTTTAGCTGAACCAAGTGGGGACTGGGACAACAGCACTGATTTATATATAAATACATCAGGAGAGCAAATAGGGAGAAAAAAAATCTATTTAAACTAAAAGATAGCACAGGCACAAAAAATGGCATAAACGAAAACTGAATAAACTCATGCTGGTAAAAGAAAGACTAGGGTGAAAAACCTAAACGACTTCCAGTTTGTGCAAAAACACACCAACAAGAAAGTTCCTTCCCCATGAACCATTTTCAGATCATGGAAGAGTTTAACAGAGAGGAGAGATACAACTTAGAGAATCAAGAGTTGTCCTCCAGTTTTACATGTCTCTGTGTGAGAAAGAACAAGTAAACTTCTTGAAGACAGAAAAACCTGTCTAGTATGCTACACCAAACACTGTCTGGTTGTCCTTTTAGCACCTGGTACTTCCTTTTTCTCACCAGGCTGCTGGTGTTTCACTTGTAACAATAAACTAATTGAATAGCACATTGACAGATTTGCATGCCACAGTCCTCCTGCTTCTGAGCTCTTTGTTGCACTTGTGTACATCTAAGCCCAGAGAAAAGAAAAGGAAAAAAAAACCAACAACAACTAGCAGGAGAAACAAAGAAAACACACACGCACACAGCACGTCCAAACTGGTCTTGAGAGCAAACAATAGTAGGAAGGGATAACTACCACTCTCAGGGCTCTCAGATGATCAGGGCAGCCAAGCAGACACAAGGAAAGGGGATTTTGAGAAACAAATAATACCTGCGCCTGAAATGGGAGCTTTGCTGTAAAGAGAAAAGAAACATATGCTTTTCAGCTGGAGTGGATTTCTTATGTTGCTCAGAAGTGACTGTCTCATCCTCAGTGTAAAGGACTGGTGTTGTATTAACCGTTCTGTATCAGTTTCCCTCTCGAGTCCCCTGCCTGAGCCGCCAGGTTATTTCATTTCTGACAGGCAGAACAAACAGGAGCCTGGGGTAACTCAAGTCCCTGATGGTGCTGAGCAGACATGCATCTGTGCTTCCTGGGATGCATATCTATACCCTGGCAGGGCTGGATTGTCTGGGCAGCATTGGTCAGGAGCTGGGACAAGTGGTGGCGGTGGACTGACAAATGCAAGGCCCTAGTGTTCACCGGGTACCACATCAGCTGGAGGTTCTTGATAGGATCCCTGATGTCCTGCCTCTCCTTCTCTGTGACCTGACCTTGTCCAAAAGGGAACAACGCAGTCTCAGCATCCTTCTCATTGAGAGCAGAAAGTCCCCTGGGAGCACATGGGCCTCAGGAAGCTCTGTGAGAAGCCTGATTGTCAGAGCACAGGCAAAACGTGTGCTCTGCAAGTAGTTTAACAAATTTTGGGTCCATCATCATTCTCCCTGTTCTCATGTGGTATTGTTTATGCTTAAGCCAGCGTTCTGAAACAGGCACTGCCAGGTTCTGCATCATGACGGCAACAGAGCTGGCTCCTTTATTATGTATCCATTCCTAACTGAAAATAAGGCATTTGCCCCCCGGGGAAGAGGGAGGTGAGCTACCGTCTGAGTTTTTCTCTGTACCACCCTCTACCTCACATGGTTTCAGAGCCAACATACACAAAGTTTCCTTTGCCTTCAACCTACGTACCTGAACACATTCCCACTCCCAACTATTCCCTCCCTGCAGTTGTTTGCCCACTTCTCGGAATTGTATTTCAGCTGCTATGGCCTGGATCCAGTGGGGAAAGAAAAAGATCTCCCAACACCAGAGCTGTTATTTACCATAGACCTAGATTCCTTTGGTACAGGAGCATTTGCTTCCTTGAAAGACCAAGACCCACAGCTGAAAGGTAGGAGATTTTCCTGACACTAGAGCTGGGAATTATCCCCAAACCCTACCTTTAAGTGGAATAACGTCAGGGGAGTCTGGACCTGCTTTGATCTTTATAGCATCAGCCCCTCTCTCTCCATGCTCAAAGCAAAGCAGATTGGGACTTGCCATCTTGGCCCAAATGAACATCAAGATAGATGCTGAAGACTTCTTTGTTCCTTGAATGTCAACTGTAAGTGTGAGTCATTGTAGCTTCAGGAAGGAGGGAACCTCTCAGACAAGGTCTTTCTGAGGGAGAGATGGGAATTGATAGCTCATGCAGAAGATCCAGTTTTAAAGACATGAAGCTAGATTCTCAAGGGTCTCCCATTGATTCCTAAGTGCCTTATGACATCCAACCATAATGACTTAATCTGAAAATAATTAATTTCAAGGGAATCTGAGAGCATCGTTCCACCTTGTTGCAGTGCTTAATGAAACTAAATATCCGTGTATCGCCCAGATAACAGCTTAAAGCTCAGTTGTACTCTTTATCTCCTGATAAACCTTTCCCCACAACCAGATCCACTTTCTTGGGCTGCAGGTGTGATCGTTCCCCTCTCAGTAGAGCTCTGTATTTTTTTCTCATTAAGTGAATTCAATGGGGTTTCTTACACGAGGGTGGAGCAACTTAACAATGAACAACTTGGCAAAACTGGGCTTTATGTAATTACTTGAGGATTTGGCCCAACATACTGGTACAACATGAGATGTATCTCATGATCTTTCACTTGCGTAACCCTCTTCCTCTTGTTGTTTATTGTCGTCCCTTGCTGGGTTAGTTCCTTGGGGCAGAGACCTTTTATTTAATTAGTCTGGAAAGGGCCTGGCACACCTACAGAGCCATATTAATAATGAGAAACAGAACTAACCTACCCACAAGAAGATGTGAGCTTCCTTGCAAGATATGTGACAGGGTACAACCACAGTGATCAGTCACGCTCTGACCCAATGGGGCTCACCTTGGTTTGTCTTGGGTGGGAAACTTATCACTGTCATGTCCCCAGGCTTTTTCTCCTCTTATATTCAGAAAATGTCATTATTACAGATCACCTGCTGATTAGATTTACCTCAAATAATAAGCTAATAAGTGTTTCTTACACCTTCTGGAACTCCCTTTCCAAGCATTAGAAGAGGTTAAAAATAGTAGGTGGACAGCAGGTCTCATGGAGCTTGTGTCCAAGTGATTTTTATCTTCTGGGTGGCTGAATTCTAACAGTGTAGGACTAAGGCTGCAGCAGGAGCTCCCTTATTAGTGAAAAAGAGAGACACAGAAAGAGAGAGACAGAGACAGAAAGACAGAAAGAAAGAAAGAAGAAAACTAAGAGGAGAAAAAGAGAAGAGAAGAGAAGAGAAGAGAAGAGAAGAGAAGAGATAAAAAGGAAAGAAAACTTATTCATGTTTGTGACTTAGTAGATGCCACAGAGAAAACAGAAACAGGCAGTGATTTCTGTGGTATCTGATAGGGCATAAACCGATTAAAGCTGTTTCTACAGGTAGGGCATTCAAAACATCATTCCTGTGTGGGTTCTCTAATGTCTAACAAGGGTGGACCTAACACTGCTGTCTTTCTTTCAACAAGATCTCCAGCTCCAGTACAGTACTGTTTTCCGGCAGCTTGCAGGAGCTGCATATCTTTAAATCTACTGTCCTGCTGTCAAATGTGATTGAATTTGGCTAATGGCTTCCAGAGTTACCGGGCAGACAGACACACAGACATGCACACGCATCCCGCCACACAGCATCGTCTCATGAGCCAAATTTCCATCAAAAGGAAGCTTATGGAAAGCAACATGGCCAACTCCCCCTTGATCACACTCCAGGTGAGAAACGCTGGTCTGCACCCACATGGAAGACCAGACTTTGCCAAGAGCCCAGTGACAGGCAGCCCAAAAGCCCTCATTTAGCCGTGCGTCACGCCGTGCCAAAAGCAGCATATTTTCCTTTGTCACAGCTTAAGGAAGAGTCTGGAGGCGTCATTGACTTTCCCTTTTTGTCCCATCTAGCACAGCCAGCATGGCAAAACAAAACTGGAAGAGCATGCTACATGTGTGGGTTTTTGTACCTATGGCATAGCCTGAGTTTCAGAGACCATGTTTTGGAGACCTTCTTTACCCTCAGGAG
Source organism: Oreocharis arfaki (assembly GCA_013398015.1). Classification (NCBI taxonomy): domain Eukaryota; kingdom Metazoa; phylum Chordata; class Aves; order Passeriformes; family Paramythiidae; genus Oreocharis; species Oreocharis arfaki. The sequence goes on along the minus strand of VZRR01006263.1, from coordinate 44,334 downwards.
AAATGTACGCACCTCGAAAAGGCAATTTGGATGTTACATGAACTAAACACAGTCTTTTCAGTCAGATGCCAGAAGGAAGAAGAGTCGAATCCTACTCAGAATGTGGGGGTTTGGGTTTTTTTTTAAGCTGAAGAGGGCCCCAAAGTCATCAGACCCTGCCACGCTTCCTCCGTTCACCTGATTCTTTTGATAGCTCCCAGGCTGTGGATGTCAGCTTTTATCAGAGACAAAAGACAATCTGAATGGCAACAAAACTATGCTGGGAATAAAACCAAACTCTATTTAAAAAAAAAAAAATACAGGAGGAGGAAAAAAACCAACAATGCACACTAAAATATTCCATATGCTCTTATGGTGGGTTGCCCTCGGCACACAGAGAAAGATTGTAACTAGGCACAATCTGATAAGGCAGAATGTAACTGCGAGCTACTAGGCAACCACCAAAAAAAGAGGAAGAAAAAGGACAGAATCAGCATACACACAAAAATGAATAAGGTAGAAGACAGAGACGAAACTGAGTTTCTGTTTTCTGCATAAAATATCACTGTTCGTGGAGGACCAGATGTTAATAAAAGTTTGCAGGGGTTTCCAAGTGAGGCCATGACTGAGGCTGAAGTCTGGATGCTGCACAACGATGCCTGTTGTAGTCTAGCTGGTTTTCTTCCCCTTTTCCTTGCATGGTGGAGAAACACACGCCAACCACATAATCACAAGGCACCCTCGGCACCTCCTTCTCCCTCTCTTTGTAGGTCCCACCCCACTGTCAAGCCTTGTCATTAATAGAAGCCTTGATCCTGCAGTACGAAGCACACATGGGATGGCCAGTTCTCACACGGGGAGCTTCTCTCCACACGGAGAGCAGCTTTTCACCGGTATGCCAAGGAAAGGTGTTGCACTGCAAAGATGTCAGCCAAGGTCTGCAAAGCTAGTTTTGTTCCCAAACTTATGGTTTCCCAATAAAACTAGTGTATGTTAGCACATAATTAGAAGTTAAGCTCTGTTGCATCTAGACCTGAGATTGTGAGGGAAAATTGCTGTTTCCTAGCACAACAGGTCTGATTGCTGATTAGGAATTCGATGCACTACTGCAATGAATATTAATATTATTATTATTAATAATAATAATAATAATAATTCACTAGATCTAGGCTTGCAGATCTATTTCAAGCAGACTTTGTATTGAAATTAAGCAGGCTTCCATGCATCCTGAGAAAGCGTGTCTCCTTACAAAATGGAAATGTGATCCTGCAGTCCTACCCTATGGTGGCAGTCAGGCCCAGGAACAGCGCCAAAAAGCTCAGCAAGATGAGCCTGTACAAGGGCCATTTTACATAAAGCAGGAGTAATCATGGAAACATGGCTCTCTGGATTGGAACCAAGCCCCTGAGTCACGGAGCGGGACCCCCCTGTTGTAGTTTCTGTAGAAACACAAAGCAACGTGGGAACACGGCCTCATTTGAAGAGACAAAGGGCAAAATCCCTTATTCTGGATTTTTAGGGCAAGCTCTTTCACACCAACCTGCTCTTTGGCTTTGAAAAAATCACTTTGCTTGCTTAAGTTTGTTGTTTTTTTAAATTAGTACCGAAAATGGGTTTCGACACATTTTTCCTCACGGGGGTGTTGGGAGGCTGAGTTAATAAATGCTTGCCAAGCAGTAGGAGATTCTCAGATGAATTTCACTTCCCCTGGATGTGTACCATGCTCATTGTGGCCGTGTCTGAACACTTACGCATGTATAATTAAGAAGGACCATGATAACAGAAAGTGCAAAGTGCTGCTCCTTTCTCACTGCATAATCATGTCTTGGAGGTGGGTGGCCCAAGAGGGAAGCATTGCATCAGGTGCGACAGAGCTTGCTGCTGAGGTATGATCTGAGAACAGTCAGTTTTTGTCTTTCACCGAATTGGGGCTCAGTATAACCTTTAGATATTTCACTATATGCTAATTAAGCCTTCCCTGGGCACTCAGCTATTCCCTCCAGCCCCTGCTTGCTTTCTGTGCACAAACCCTCTACAAGCCTACACAAGCACCCATCAGCTTTCATTATAATTTACCTGCAAAATCCACACACTCCTGCTTTCATGTAAAAAAAACACTAAAAAGAAAAAAACTACTAAGATATAAAAACCATCGTGAAAGCCAGTGAAATAATCTGTTGCCTACAAATCAGGGCTGTGATGGTAGGAATTAGACCTCCCACATCACATTAGCTTGGAGGGCTCTCCCTTCCCCTTAGCCTGCAGTGGAATTCCCGTTCCTACCACCATGGTGGAAGCCAGCCCTGGCCCGGTGTCTGCATACCACCCGTCCTGTAGCTGCAGCATGTTTACTTCAGGATTAAAAAATCACGAGTGGGGAGAATGGTTGTGGACTAACAGCAGTCTCTTTGTTGTGTGTGGTATAGGCAGGGCAGGTGGAAGAATCCCACCTTGGTCAGAGGCCAGGCTGCATGGCCTCCCCATCTATTGTCACCGAGAGCTGGGTGATTTCAGGTGAGGAAGCACATTACAAAGAAGGAAAAGTCAGGCTGGGTAAGGCAATCCAATAAAATGGGATTAGTACATCTCTGGCCTTAAATACTCTATATGATACAGTCCCCACTTTTCTATGATAACTGCTTCACTGCCCCTAAGGTCTTGCAGCAAAGAAGGTTCTTTATGATATGTAGGTCCCATCATTAGTTATTATAACATATAGCTGTGTCGCTGTATCCTCTCGGTGCTGCTGGTTTCACATTTTGCGCTGCCAAAGATAACCCCGCACACAAGTAGACAGCTCTAGATTGTTATCATGTCATGCTTGCAAAGCAGGGTTAAATCCCAGACGAGTGGTACAATTCAAACCCACAATGTCCTCTCAGAGATGAGGGCCTTGCATGGCCCAGTGGCCACCCCAATGCTGTGAGGAGCCCTGGGTTGTTCTTGCCACCTGGTGTTGTTTCCTTTTCTTCATTCGTGTCACCAAGATGGTCACCATCCCAAAGGCTCCCATCAGCATCCTCTGCCCTCATGCACCAGCCTCCTGAAGGAAGAGAGGAAGAGGGAAAAAGACCATGAGCAGAGCCAGTGCTCCAGGTTCCACCATCTGCAAAAATGCAGGCTTGAATATACTGACTCAAGTCAGAGGGTGCCAACTCACCAGAGCCTGCACCGCACCCTCTCTTTTTGGCATACCTGAAGCAAACACCAAGGAGCCTTCAAAATGAGGGCTGTGCAGTCATTAGGACCTAAGAAATGGCTTGCAGCACTCTGCCAAACTGGATACTGCAGCAAGAGCTGGGGGAAGGCTGGAGTCAGCAGAATGTTTTTGGAGAAAAGTTGCAGTAGGATCTCAGATATTTGGGCATTTCACACACTGAGTCTTCCAAGGGAGTATGGCAAGGAGTAGGTGGATGGACAGACAAGCAGCTGCAAGAGCCACATGAACTCATTGCCTCCTGCACATTCATCCACCACAGACAGAGCTTTGCAACAAAATCCTGAGGCAGGTATTCAGTGGTGAAGCTAATTAGCACCCCAAAACTCTTACTCCAAATAGTCCCGCAAATATACAGCTACTTAGATTGCACAGTGCGTTCAGTAGTAGCTTTCTTGCTAGCATCTTCCTGAGTAAAGAAGACTGAGAAAAGCAGAGCAGAAGCACCCGAAGAAGGATAAACAATTCCCTTTAAGAGGTGGAATGGGGTACAGAATATCCACTGAAGGAAGAGTTAATCAGCTGCAGGCTCCCCGAGCTACGTGGGGACCCACTTGAATCAGGAACGGGTAACACAGAGACATAGGTTCCCATCCAGAGCCATCTAGGATCTCCCTAGGGACTGGAAGGGAATATTGGAAAACATGCTACAAAAGGTATTGCAAGCCTACTCAGCCCTATTTTGTTCATTAGTGCAGTAGTTAATTAAGGAATTATTTTGAAGGATCCCAAAGACTGTCTACAGGATATCAATATACCAAAATCAGTCAGTTTGAGTTTTCCCACTGTACATGCTCACATCATGCAGAGGAGGACAATGCACACCACCACATCCAGGAGGAAAACAAAGGGACAGATATCTCATCCTTGGAAACTCTCTGGGCAGAGAGGGTATACAGAACAGCACCATGTGTAAAGTCATTTATAAAAATGTCAGACACTTGTGTCTCATGGATATAATGGGTCTACAAGGGCAATGATGCCTGTCAGCTTTTTGTGCAAAGGTAATGAATTTGGTAAATGATTAAGAATCAAAAGCAGTGCTCAGACTTGTTGACAAGGCAAGGTTTTATAGTTCCTCCCATTGAAGATACAAGTCCTCACTCGGCCTACACTCACATTCAGACCTCATATCTCATTGGATATTCCAAAGGGCAGGAGGTCAGAGGGCTGCCAATGCCCAGTGGAAAAGCAGCAATCCCAGCGATGTATCCAGGTTCACGAACCCATTTGATAGCCGCATATTTTTCTCTTGTGGTTTGCTGGCAAAGGAGATACCTTCTCTGTGATTCCCAGCTATGAAATGGTTGGCAGTTCTCTGACAAATCAAGCTCCTCACTTATAATCCTCCCCTTTTCAGTTATCCAAAAGTCAGATCATTATTTTCCATAATAGCTAATGGCTGCTTGCCCAAGGGGCAACTTGTGATTGCCATGTAACTAATAAGTAATTGGTGGTTTAGGGATACTGTGAAGTCTTCTGGTTTTCTGGGAGACATCTGACAAGACAAGAGAAATTATATCTAATGGTGAGTGTATTAATCACTGGAAGAAGAGGTTTTAAGAACCACTGACAAAAATCAACCTGTAGAGAGAAGCACTGAACCTGTCTTCAGACACCTCGAGGAGTGAAGGATTTACTTCCCTTACCCGTGAAGTTCCTTGTCATGTTATTTTCTGTGTTTTCTGTTTTTTTCAGGAAAATATTATACTTCCTTCCTTTCTGCTCTCTACATGTCCCTGTACCACCTCCATCTGGAGGTGTTCAGACAGCTTTCAATAATGCTGGGAGGACCACGACCAGTATCTCCCCATTAAGTGGCTTCAGCGAGCAGCAAACCAAAGGTGGGCAGCAAAGGCAACTGCCTTCATAGATACCCAGCTCAGCAACCTGGGGGGCTCACATAACCTCCAGCTAGAAACACTACAACGCTTCTGAGCCACCCAGGACCTCGTCTACAGGGACGGGTTTGCTGCAGGTTTGCTGCGGTCTCTTGCCACCTCGCCGTACATAAATCAAACATAATTAAAGACATAATCAAACGGATTCCTGGAAACAAGCCCTGACTGTAAAGTTCTGTTACAACCCCTAACACACCTGCTAGCGCAGCTATCGCCCGGCTGTGCTCTATCAAAGGTGTAATAACATGGCCGTATCCTGCGAAAGCTCCAGGGGAAAGCTTGAACAGAAAAGCCTTCATAGTCTTAAGGCAAGGAAAATATTATTGCACTTCCACAAAGCAGCTTCCCTTCCTCCAGAACAACCACCTCAGGACTTTCATCTCAGCGAGCTCTTGGCATTTATTATTTTAGAGCTTTTTCACATCGAGAAATGATTATTTTCTCTCTTGCTCCAAGATCACTCTTTATTGTTAGTTAAATAAATAAAATTGATGGAGAAAATAGCAAGTGCTTAGCAAAAGTGTGTTTCATCAAACTGTCTGATCCTCAGGACCCCAGGTATTTATTCAACATGGAAAACCTACTCAGCTGGATTTATATATATATATTTTACACACACATATAAATGCATGCTTACACACACATATATATCAGATAAATGTATGTACATTCATGTGATGGCTAATATCAAGTCTCTCTCTCTTTGCTGCTGAAGGTGATCATGTTTCTTGAGTACAGACCTAAAGTCTGTCTCTTTCATAGGTAACAAAGAGGGAAAGTCCCAGAGACTTCCATTGATTTCATTTCCCTTGAGAAATTTAAGTGTTGTCTGCAAGAGTGGCAAGCACTTCACTGGGAAAGGAAAGGAAATGAGATCATGTTCCCATCTGCCTCACTCTGTGTTCTCTAGCAAAACTTCTCTGACAAACTCTGGGGAGATTAATATGGATTGCAAGCTCTAAAAAAAATAATGATACTAGGTTTTGCAGGAATTTATAATAATCCCACACACGTCCCTGGTTATACCATCACTTCTGGAGCATCCCTTAGTGCCAGGTGGCTCCCGGCTTCCTTTCAAACCCAAAGGCTGCGGTTTCATGGAGCAGATGAATCTTTGCTTTTTATTCACCCTTTGATCAAGACCAGCTCCAGCAGCAGCAGGCAGGGTTCTGACAGTTTCCCTTTTGGATCTGACCCATTTTGGGTACTGGTTTCTGCAGTAACTCTCCATGCACGCTTTAAGGCATGTTTTTCTTCCTCATCTATCTATTCACTCAACAAATTAGCACAGTCTAGTCTTATGCAAATCAGAGGTTCGATTTCCTTGTGTACGCTGAAACTCTTCCTCTGCCTTTACCAGCCAATGCACAGCTACTGTTATTTCCCTGCTCAGATGGGTTTTCATGGCTCGCTGCAGGCTGTAGAAGTTAATACATGGGAACACAATCCAAGTAGGCTAAGCATGTGTTTTACCACATACCGAGAGTAAAACATGGGGACAACAAAGAGACAGAGGATGGGGGGAGAAGAGAAAGGATCAGGTTCATTTGCTCTCAGATGACAGAAAGCAAAACATAAATAAAGAATAAAAAAATTGATAGTTGGAGAGAGTACAACCAATTACCCACTCTCAAGTGCAAAATGCCAGCTCCACACTCAATGGCCTTAAAGAGAAATGGAGGGTACCCTTCATATGTGGGTGAAGAGTAGGGGGAAAACAACATGTAATTTCCTTTCCGTAGCCCCTAGAGATCACAGAACCATATAGGTGGGAAAAGACCTTTAGAATCATCAAGTCCAACCACTGCCAATCCCACAAAAACATGTCCCTCCCTAAGTGTCACATCTACGTGTGCCAGAAAGCCCATGGGTCAGTTTTTCAGACAAAAAAATATAAATCTGTTTATGGTGCTTGCAGAAGGCCTTGAGAGTGTAGAAATGAGAAAAAAAAAATGAGAAGAACTTTATGAGGGCAAAAGAGGAATTACAAGGAGCCAATCCCACAGCAGACCATGGGCTAGATCCTACAGCCCCTAAACTCCATCTCCAGACTCTCCTCTGGACAATAAAACCTGCTGCCCAGCCACTGTTTTCACTTGATTTCAGTCAAGGTAAACTGGGGCCTGACTTCCATGGAACTCTAATTGTGTCAAGGGAATTGTAATGTGCCCTTTGCCAGCATAGTTAAAACACCCTAACAGATGTTATTCTGATGACAGACGTCACAATAAGTAGATAGATTAACTGACAGATAGACAGAACGAGATTGAAATAAGGAAAATACATACAGGGAGAGAGTGAGAGAGATGGATAGATAGATGAGCAGGAAGAGCTGGGAATATAAAAGATTATGTAGATAGATAGACAGATCTTGGCATAAAGCACTCACATCAAGGTGCAGTTGGCAGCCCTGATTTAATGCATCATTTGCTCAAAGTGCTCATCTCCCTCCCTCTAAGTAAAACGAAGTTGTTTGTTATGTGTTACGGAACAAATCTGTGTGTGGGCTCCCTCAGGGTCACAGGATTGCATGAGGTGAAGGGCCTGATCCTGCCAAGTTCCCAGCACCCTCTGTCCCCTCTGAAGCACACAGAGAAGGGATGATGCTCAGCATCAGCACCCAAAATGTCAAACGCACTGAGAGCCCTGGCCAGCGCTGGAACGAGCTCCAGGACACTGGGAGGAAGGAAGGAGGGTGGATCATTACTTACCTGCATCATCTCATAACCTGCCTCAAGATGTATTCAAATTATAAATAAGTAGTAAGATTCCTTCTGTCAACACATTTCAATTTAGGACTTCTGGTTTGGCAAACAGTTTCACAAGAAAGCTTCTTACAATACCCAGGATGCTGTGAACACAGAGGACTCATGGCCGCTCTTCTGCATCACAGAGCACCCTTTGCAATTTCACCTGAGAAATACTTCTCGTAATTTGTTTAAACTTTGAGGCTCTCAGGAGGCTGCCTACCCTGATTTTCATTTAAAGCAACCATACCTTGTTTTTGCACTGCGTTAAACCCCACTTCTAAGGCCTTTTTGCCAATCCAAGACTGTAGCCTAACAATGTTTTAACAAAGACAGCTTTATGCAAAGTTTGGAGCTGAGGAAAAGAAACAATGCAAACAAAAGACTGTAATTCTCCTATTAAATCATCTTGCTTTATTCTCCCTGACTCCTCTGCTGTTGGTCCCTATCTGCTGGCTCACTTCTGCTTTGTTTTAAGGTTGGTGTAAAATTTACCTTGATCTCAATGAGAACAGAAATTTTTGGAGCCCCAATAAAAACTTGACCAGGGTTGAACTAATGTTAGTTCTTTACCCAGAGGGTGGTTGGGCACTGGAACAGTCTCCCCAGGGAAGTGGTCATGGCCCCAAGGCTGCCAGAGCCCAAAGAGAGTTCGGAAAATGTTCTCAGGCACATGGTGGGATTCTCGGGGCTGTCCTGTACAAGGCCAGGAGCTGGATGTGATGATCCTTGTGTGTTCTTTCCAACTCAGGATATTCTATGATTTTGTGATTCTAGTTCAGGCATGAAGATTTTATTTTGCCCTCTTTCTATCCATAAGCCAGGCCCGTTCTCAGTCACCCACAACGAAGATGCAATCTTCACACTTAGGCCAGTGAGGCTGGGGGAAGGTTTCAACTCACGGGAAAGGCCCAACCTCCAAACCCGCTCATGAACAAGAGCCATCCTGAGCCCTGCAAAAGCATGCTGGAAACCTATCCAGACCAGGCAGCCTTTTGTGGTATTTCAGCACATCCTGCTTCTTGTCCTACCTTAGAGGAGTGAAAATGACAATATGAATATACTTTCCAAAACCTCAACATACTTTTGGTGCAAGGGTGGGAAGGCAAAGCTGTGGTTTTGTTTGCATTGCATATCCACAGAAAGTTCAGTTGTTTTGTTGTTTTTTTTTTTTTATTTTTGCACCAGTGCCTTATTACCCTTTGTGAAATGCCTCAGACAAGGCAACATCGTGGCTTGGAGAGTGTCATTTATCCATAGAAAAAAAATCATCATTTCTTAGCCATAGTTACCTGTGGCTGCATTCTTGACCACTTTACATGGACAGACAACCCCAGCAGTGATGCAGAATCACCTATTGTGGTTTGAGGAGGAAACACTCCAAGAATTTCAGTTTTACTCCTTGCCTGGAAAAAATGAAGGTATTTACAATGGAGTCACATAAAATCCTGCATTCATTTTATGTCAATAGCTTTCTTCCCTCGGCACTGTGTGGCAATGCTTAATTAACAAATGCTCAGAGGTGAGGAAAGACGTCAAAGATTGGAGATATTTGAGGTGTATCACCAAAACGATTTTCAAAGAGGTCACCAGCGGTGATTCACTTCAGAGAATTACTGCATTTTCCAGCAACAGGGCCAAGCATAATAAGTGCAGAGGAAAAAAATTACAAGAGTCAAAGCAAAGCAAAACGGGAAGTTTGAAGGTTTTCATTTGGTTTTAATGAAACAAACAACAACAAAAAAAATTGTTTGAGTCAGCTCAAAACATTTTCTTCATCTGCAAATGAAATGTTGAGTATCATTTGGAAATCATTTAAAAGTTTTCTTTCTTATCTCTTTCTTTTAATATAAATTAGGTCAATCCTTCAAGGAAAAGGCCATTTGGAAATGAAAAATGCAAAAAGCTTCAAATAGTTATTTTTCCATAAAGGAAGCATTTTACCCTAGAAATACCCATGTGCCATGATTTTTAAACACTTCCCTTATATATTTTGGTGACAAATTTCTTCAGCAAATTCAAGCAGTGATTAGTCCCTGGTAAAAATGTTCTGTTTATTAAAATACACATATATTGCCCTCCACACCATAGATTACAAAGTGCTAATTGCTTGTCACCAAAAGCTAAATTCCGTAAGTGAGCATGAAACAAGACAGTGTTCCCAATCATCACCAGTGCTCTGGCAAAAACACCCAGCTAGTAACAGGCCTGTATCAAACCAGACCAGAACCAGAGTGTGTTTTGCGGCCATCATCCTTGGGAAGGGGCTCACAGACCTTGAGATGCAGGAATTCAGGCAGGAATTCAGGTTCACCACTGAGCTTGTACAGGTCTACACTAACGTCTGCCCACTAAGAAGCTGTTCAAGTGTCAATACAAGGCTGCAGCCCACGGCCCTCACATTTTCTCTTGTCGTTCTTATAGCAGTAAGGGCTAGAGGAGGTCATGAAGATGATTAAAGGGATGAAACTGCTCTCCTATGAGAAAAGATTTAGACAATTGGGTTTCAGACTGGAGAAGAGGAGGCTCCAGGTTGACCTTTTTGCACCCTCTTGATACTTAAGGGGCTACAAGAGCTGAAGAGGAGCTGTTTACAAGGGCATGGAGTGTTAGGACGAGGGGGAATGGCTTTAAACTGACAGAGGGCAGGTTTAGATATAGGGAGGAAGAAATTCTTTACTGTGAGGGTGATGAGGCCTTGACACAGGCTGCCCAGAAATGTTGTAGCAGCCCCATCCCTGGAAGTGTCCAAGGCCGGGTTGGACAGGGCTTGGAGCAGCCTGAGATACTGGAAGGTGTCCCTGCCTATGGCAGGAAGACTGTAACTAGATGGTCTTTAAGGACCCTTCCAGCCCAAATCAATCTATGAAAGTTAGGACATGTAACAAAAATATCTCTCATCCTATGGCCATTGGGACATTTCTGCTAAAAGAAGCATCTCTCACCTTAGTAACTGGCTATTTGCCTGCCTAAAAAAGTGGTGATGAGTACAGGAAATATTGGAGTGTTGGAAGGTTTTATCTTTTTCTTGACACCTTGGGGTCAAATCATGCCTGTCCCACTTCTGAATATCCGCCATTAAAAATAAGGCTTTTTTTAAATACCGAGTGCTGTTACTTTTAATGTTCCATACAAGGCAAGGTTTAGCCTTCCTAAAGGCTTTGGAGTACTTTTGGCTGAATGGCCACGTGTTTGTCATGTTGGATGCTGGATATTTTGCCCCCAGGGTAAGGGGCACAACCCACGTATTTATGCATGTGCTAAAGCACAGTAACCCTGACCACCCTATCAGCCTATCTCGCTATCGGCACCTCCATCTGCCCGTATATTTTATCTCATCATTCTCTATTTATTTATATTGCCATGATATCTGAGATCCTGCCTACACTCAGCTGCCAACGGCTCGAGCTCGTGTGCAGCACGGGAGGGGAGGGCACGAGGAGCGGGTGCAAGGCTCAGCCTTTGCAGACATTAGTTGTGTAACGAAGGCAGATTTGCCTCTACAAAGTGCAAAATCTGTGTGGGATTGCCATTTTT
>VZRR01006263.1:331-32856 GCA_013398015.1 Oreocharis arfaki | reverse complement strand
TTTTTTTTTTTTTTGGCTGAAGTGTTGTTTTGCTGCGAGGTGATCATGTGAGGAGGTGCAAAAAGGTATTCAGCTCACTTCCAAACAAGCTCAAATTCACCCAAGTGGTGTCAGAGTCGGCTGGGCTTTTTTTCCTCTCTGATATTTGTTTTTCAAGCATTCGTTTCCAGGACATGTTGTTTGCTCGTCTCTGAGTGTTAAACACAGGGACACAACGTCTAATTGTGGTTTTCCTGAGGGTGCTGAAACACATAAAATGCACATGGGCTCGAGGTCAGTGTCCTGGAAGTGTCAGCTTTCTCCCTCAGAGGAAGCCGGTGCAAGTGGTACCTCGTGAATCACTCTCCCAAGGCTGTATACCTGAGATTCTCAAATTCTGCCTGAAGGAGGGGAGAAACGTGGCTCAAATGCTATTTATCACCCCTGTCTTTCAACAGCACAAGCAGAGTCATCCAACATCTGCAGCACTGCTGAAAGGCTCCCGTCCATGTTTGCAAGGAAGGTCACGCAGAGGTAACTGAGCACTGCTGCATTTAACCATTTCTCTTGACCTGATGGGTTGTTCCCCTTTTAAATCAAACTCTGGGCACAGCCTGCCTGTGTCCCCAAGGGATTTATTCTTTTTTACCAGTCTTTTTAGAAATGGGAGGTAAAAGGTAAGGTATGAAAAATTTTGTGGGTTCTCTTCTGGGATTCTCTTGTCAGGAACCCCCATTTCCAGGCTGGCAAGACTCCTGTTAGCAAAACTTGGAAATGCCAGCACCGTTTTTGTTACAGAACATTTGATTCATGGTGTATCTTACTTGTAAGACCCAGATGGCCTTACAAATGTCAGTGAGTTATGCCCCATGCCTAGTAGGTGGAGCTATTATTAGTAGCAGAACAAACATAACCAAGATATTAGATTGGGATTTACACCCCTACGTTCCTGGATTATAGGGGAGCAGCTGAAGGACTTGTGAAAATACACAGCTTTGACTCATGTAGGCTGACTTATCTTTCCCCACCACTACCTGATGTCTTGGAAGAATCTGTTGCATCACAACATTTTAGAAACCTTACAAAAGTCTGTCCTAAAGAACTAAAACAATGCACATTCCATGAACCTGGCAAGACAACTACCCTTCAGGATGAGGTTTCTGAAACCATTTGAGACTGATTCCCTGCATTGAAAAGAATCTGCTGTCCTTGGAGTCTCTGTGTTGAGGCACTTAGCTTGTCTTGGAAAGGCAGTGGAGAAAAGAGAAGAGAAGAGAAGAGAAGAGAAGAGAAGAGAAGAGAAGAGAAGAGTAAAATGTCACAACCCCTGTTAAGGATGGGATTTCTGAAGTCAGGCAGTGTTGGCCTAGCTTGATTATTGATCACAAAGAGAGCAGATTAAGTCCAAGAATAACCTGGGGGTGGAAAAAATTACCCTTTGCTAGAAATGTCCCTCCTGTTGGAGGGATTCCATTTAGAAACTGAATACGAAAAATTAAAGGTGGTTAACATTCATTTTTCATTTTGTGCTAAATTATTTTTAAATGCATTATAGGTCAAGGCAAAATATTTTGTTCAATTTGACCCTAAAATTTTTGCATTAATTTGCCCTATTAATATATTTGGTTGGTTGGTTGGTTGGTTGGTTGGTTGGTTGTCTTTTTAAAATAAGTCCATTTTTTATGCAAAGTGCTTTTACAAAATAAAATATCAAAACTTTTTGCTTTTTAAGCATGAAAGCAAATACATTTCCATAAGAGAAACATTTTGAAAATGTAGAAATTCTATATTTGGGGATTAATTTTCCCCACAGCTTTTTTCTGTCACCTTCAAGCTGAATTTTGAAACGAGTCTTTTGAAATGAAATCCTTTTCGCATGTTATTTTTTTAAATAAAATTAGCTTTAAAACAAAACTGAGCTTCAGGGAGACTACAAATTTTATCAAGTCACCAGGAACTTAGCTCCTGTGAGAAGAACCCAATGCAGTGCTATAATCTAACAGTCTTTAGCAGCCAAAATTATTTTTCATGCACTGATTTTTTTTTCACAGCCACACTTTGTGTGTTGGCATGGCTGCAGATTTAGAAGATCTATCAGGATTTTAATCTCAGAAAACAATACTTCTCAGACAGAGCATCGCCTTGTTCCTGCCATGGCAAAGTACTGCAATCGTAGGTTTATTGTGAAGGGGGTTTTGGCATTTCTGAGATCACTGATTAGAGTTGGATGGGGTTGGTACTATTACAGCAGTGACTTTACTCTTTTCTTTTAGCTTTGAAGCTTTTAACCTCACCCTCAGAAGTGTACTGTTATTCTTGCATAATGAAGGAGATACAATACCTCGCATCTCAAATGCTTTCACAATGTTTGATGACATGACGCTAATTAGCTCCATTTTTCACATGTACAAAAAGATGAGAACCTAATAATTTACAGAAATAGGCATTGGAGCCTAAAGCTCTCTGTCACCCTCCCAGACAAAGTCAAAGCTAATGCAGACAGGGAAAAATAAATATAATTTTTTAAGGGCCACTTCATGGATTTGTGTCTACATGACCATAATTTTGCAGCAGGTTAAATGCACAAGTCAAAATAGGCCTCAGTAGTCCTGACTTGATTTTAGAGCTTTAACAAAGCTTTACCAGTGAAATAACACCCCCTCAAGATGTGTGAAACATTAATTCTATGTAGCTGAGAATCAAAGTATTTATGTGTTTGTTTATTTACCTATACAATGGCATTTCAAGCTTCTTTAACATCATTGCTGTGTCTGGGTGCCCTCCAAATACATGCTCAGATGTTAGATAAGATAAATATTAAAATTATTTGTGTCTATAATTATTGCTGCTAATGCCAGGAGCCCTTTTCATACCAAAAAGAAAACCTGATTAATGCAAATTAGTTGATCATAATAAACATAAAAAAGAATCACTGCAGCATTGAGCACAGTTTTGACATGAAAACAAAGATGCACAGGTCTGAAAAGGTTTGGGCCTCAGAGACTTTACTGGGATGCCATTTTGGGTGGAAGTTTTCAGAAGAGGAGCAATAGGAGTCTCCCTCCTAATCTCCCTGCTGTATTCCTTGGAAAACCCTTTGCAGTCCAACAGTGCATGACCGCTTCCAAACTCTCCAGAAAATCTTCTGTGGGAAGGTCAAAGGCCAGCAAAGTCATCCTTGCTTTTCATGAGGTCAGTTCTGGCTGAGACTTACCTCTCTCATTTCCAGATACTGGCAAAGCCCACATCTTCAGCAGAGCTACTCCATGAAAAGAAATGGGCCTTTCCAGGGTGTGGATGGCATCCTGTAAAGGCTGTTTAAAATATGAATAAGATTTAAACTTTCAAAGTGCCTTTTTCTCTCTACTTACTGTCGAGAAGCTGCAGACAACTACTGGCAAGCAAACCTTATATTTATAGCCTGGGAAAACCTTAAGCCTGAGGACACATATTTGATTACATATGCCTGAAAAAGGTCGTGTCTGCAGCTGGACATTTAGCCTGGTCTAAGGACCTAATAGCAAGCCTGAGGAGATAGAGAAACATGCAAAATGGTCCAGGTAGCAGCAGTAAGAACAGTCAGAAATTTGTTGCAATAGACCTCAGGAGGAAACCTTGGTTATTTTCAGTGTCCCCAGTGAGTCACTGCCCAGCTCCCACGAGCACTGATGCAGGTTTTGGGGATCAGAGGATTCTAAATAAAAGCCTTTTCTCAGAACCAGAAATATTGTTGCTGGATACTCACTGCAAAGACAGTTTGAACACAAACGTTGCCCCTATTTCATGCAGGTCAACTAATGAGTATAGTTCAGACATAACTTCTTGGATTAATTCCAGCCTTAGTCTCACAGCTCTGACACCACCAAAATCAATTACCCTGACACAACTGCGGACAGAGATAGGCTTCTCCTGAACACCTACAATTTTAAAGGACCAGCCCAAATGATGACTCCAGGCCAGGGGTAATTCCACTTTCCCTATGTATAAAGGAGGAAAAAATATACTGGGATACTGGTAATAAAAAAAAAAAAAAATTAACAGTGACAGAGAAAGATCGGACAACCCTTTTCCATCTGTTTCTTCATTGCCTGAGGCACACATGTTGTGAACATTTGGAAGGAAGACTGCCACATTCATAACCATTTCTCACTTAATGTCAACTGAGTGTGGTCAAGATTACATCCCAGGCTTGAATCTCCTCCTGGGAGTCTCTTTTTGAAAAGCCTCAGACTCCAGGGCAGGCAATGGCATCTATTGATCACCTGTGACAGGTTGTCTGTTCCTTTGAGGACCAAGAATGGCTGGCAGGCCAGGAAATCCAGCTCCCACTCAGGGCTCTGCCAAAGCCGACAAATGAGGCAGGAGGCTTTCCATCAACATCTCAAAGGAGAGGAGAGAGGCTTTTCAGAAGCCACCTCTTCCATTAGATCGGGATTTGAGTTGCTTCATATTTCTGAATCAACTGCTGAATCTATCCTGTTTCACTTAATGCTTCAAGATGCATTGCTGAACACAAGCAGCAAATCTAGCAAAGACTAGAGGCCTTAAGGATGTATCATATGAGACTGGGGAACTGTCTCAGAAATGGAGAAGCAGACACTTGAAGGCAGGATCTTTTGAAACAAGATCATGTCTTTTTATACACAGTAGAAGTTTCACTTTGGTTTAGCAGAAGAGATGCAGAATAAATGATTTTGAAGGTCAATCTGATAGATCACATTTGTGGGTGCTCACCCCATTACCTGATATGTTTCAATGTGCTATAGCTCATGTAGACTCATGTGTCAGTCTCTCACACTGCTCCTAATCCCATACTGCAGGTAATGGGAACACAAATGTCTCTATACCCATAAACTGTGGAGAGGGCACATCCCCCATCCAGGTAACATGATCTACCCATGTTCCTAAGCCATAGTCAGTCACCAAACCGAAAAATTGTCATAGAAGATGTTTGAAATACATCACAGAACTATCTAAAAGCACCTGGAAATCTTTCTGACTATCCTGCAATGGTAGGAATATGTTTATATGGATTGATCTTGACCAAAGCACTTATCAAAATCAATAAACTTCTATAGGCATGATAGATGTTTTCCCTTCCATGTCCCTGGATTGTCAGTGACTACAGATTTCCACTGCCTTAAAGGAAAAATGGCTCATGGTCCTAACCCAGGAGATTTATGATGGAGAAGAGAGAAAATTTGGTTGTCCAATAGCCTGAAGGGAGAACTTAGTCAAAGAAACTCAGTAATTCCTGAGAGTGAGCAGAGAATGATATCTGGCAATTGATTTTAGCAACACTGGGATGAAGGCCTGGTTGTCAAAGTTTGAAGACAAATTTGATTTGAAGAGCTGTTCACTCTACATGCACAGTGAAGATGCATTACATCATGTCAGAGAGGTGGATCAAGTAGACCAGAGGGAATGGAAAGAAAATTCACTGAAAACACGGATTTCCTCATCTCTCCAAACATCATAAATCACGTCTGAGCTGCTTAGTCACTGCTGATCTATCATACTCCAGTAAAGCAAGCACTTAAATGCTTGAATATCCTGAGGTCTTCGAGAATGCAGGAGGCTTGAAAAGCTTGTTGCCTCCTACCTCTCTTCTGTCTCAATTCTTCAAAAAAAACTAAAGAAATCTTCCAGAGACCAACTCCTTCCACTCAGACAGGTCAGGAGCAGTTTGGGCAGATTTCCTCTGCATCACAAGCAAGCAAAATTTGAGACCCACTGCTAAAGCCAGAAGCCAAGAAAGACTTGGATGTTGTCCACTCCAAGGGCAGGAGCTGAGAGACAGGACACTGAAACAGCAACTCAGAGCAGAGATATAGAATTTGCTGCTCAAGGTGTGTGTGATAAAACTTCCAGTCAGTTTTCCAATGAAGCGATAAGGAGAGACATCCCCACCAGAGCCTGCACGTCAGTTTTACACCCCCTGATGCAAAAGGACAACTCTGCAGAACAAAAAACCAACCATTCCTATATGCCATCCATGAAGCACCTATGCAGAGACAACAGGGACAAATATCCATCATCAAATCCATAGGCTTTCACCTTCCTCTCCCATGACCCCTTTGAAAAGGTCTCCCAAATACAAATAAGGTTGGCAGGAGCAGATGGAAATATAACTCTTTTTGAATGTCCAGGATTTTATAGAAAAGCCACCCTACGGAAATTAATAGACAAGAATATCCCTGTTCTGTCCCTTCATCCGGCACACAGAATGAAAATCCTTATAGAAAGGTTATCAGTGTCTGACAAACTTAATCGGGTTTTCATAAAGGAAAACATCCTGCCTGCTATTAATGGAAAGACCCTGGGTGACTGTTCAGAAATCCATCATATGTTCAGTCCCTCCTTCCTCATTTTTGGCTTTCCCATGGGTCTTGTTCAATTCCTACTTGAGGATCCTCCTTTCTCTGGGCTCAGCATAATTTTATATTCCCCTCCACTTCCTGCCCCATACCGATACTTTTAAAAAAGTCTATTATGAAGCAGCTGCAATCAAGAATAACAGTTCAGGACCTGTGCTTATTCATTGCTGTTTCCTCAGAGTCCCTAAATATAGTTTAAAATTTATCACAGAATCTATAAATCTGCTCCAGTGCGACACTGCAGGAAGTAAATTCATCACACATCATTTCTGCATGCATGGAGAAGAAGGATGACCTTCTGCAACTGGCTTGAGGTTTTGCAAGGGAGGCAACTTCACCTCTTACAGAGAGGGATCCTCTGCCCTCCCTGGCCACAGGCAGTCTTGGGATCTGGGGAAACAAACCGAAAGTGTCAAAACCAAGTCATCACACCCCTCAGCATTCACAGCAGTCCATACTGCCTTCTTCTGACTTCACAATTTTTCATGATGGTTGCAGCTGAGAGAAGAAGCTCTTCTATGACTGGTAAATACCAGGGAAGACTGTAATTAAAAGCAGAACTGGGTCTGAAGAATTGTATTCTGACTTGGAATAACGAAATCCAGGTCTGCAGGCAGCAGTGCTACCTGCAGCCATGGACCACCCCGAGTTATGCACTGGGTGATTTGTGGCCTAGCAGGGAAAGAGTTATAAGAAGTGTAAGAAGGTTAATGTGATTTTAACACAGAAACAGTGAAATAAACAGTTGCACTGTAATATTGCAGTGCAATATTAATTGAGAATTAAGATGGTCATGAGCTAAGTCTAAATACACATGCAGGTTGTTCACTAATTATCCACGTTAGCGTGAACACCAGCACGTCAGGCTTGCAAGCAAACTTTCCCTGAGTGTTTCAGTCACTTCTGTCTTCCCAGAGGACAGGTTTTCATTAATTACTTCAGTGCCTCCGGAGTCGACAGTAACCCAGAGTGGAAATGTAAAAGGACAGGTTAAATAACCAGGTGTTTTGTACCTTGAGAGGAAAAAAATGAGTTGAGCTTCAGGTCAGAGCCTTAATTTAAACTTATAACAAGAGAAATATACTTCTAAGATAGAGCGATCCAACATCCACCCGGGAGCCTGCATAGCCTCAGGGCATTGTGTGAAACAGGTATAAATTTGCTATACATTTGTGTTGTGCCTTGGTTTCTGTAGGGCTGTAGCTCAGATATCCACGCAGGCACTCACAGAACCAGCGAAGGCCGACAGGTGACAGAAGGGCCCGCCAGGTCTCTGGGTATAAACACACTTGTGCACAGGCACAACACACGCTGCATTTCCTGTATGACGAGGTGTGAAGTCCACACCACCCATAACCACCCACCTATGACTCTATGTGTGTATTCCTACAGGAGAATGCAACCAAAAATTGCATTTTTGAAAAACAGTGTGAAGATTAAAAAATCAGCCACCAAAATGTTAGGAAACACCAGACTGAATTATTCACCCTTCTTCCACCTCTATTGTTCCTCCTGCGTATGACAATCCCACCTTTTTTTTCCATTTGACTCATCCAGGGCACAGAGAAGACATTGCCCTTCCTGAGCCATGGACCTGTGTTTTGCTTACTCCTCCCTCCTGCTTTCTTGCAGACCCATTGAAGCTGGTGGGTTTTCCATGGTGCTCATCAACCTGCATCCAAGCTCTGTGCAAGTGATGTGTTTATCTTCACACCTTTTCCTCCAGGTTTAGGGATGGGAGGAAGTGGAAGAAATCAACTGGATTTGCAGTTCATGTTGACACGGACATGGTATTTTTAAAGAATTTGATGTTTGATATTCTGAAGGATAAATACAGGCATGAGACTCTCTGGCTTTAGATAGCACTGAGAGTTCTGCACCCACAAAGCAGAGTTCAGGATGTGAAATTTGGCATCTTAATGATGATCACACATTTAGTACCTGTTTCCACGTGACAAGACTGGGTTGACTTTCCAATGCCATATAGAACCTCTATGAAAAGAAGCAGGGGTAAATAGGACATTTTTAAAGGCTTAGTTTGCAGGGGTTTTTTTCAATAAGAACTTCTTTATGTTTGTTATCCTGAACACCTCCTAAGCTTTAAAAAAAACAAAATGGGTTCCCTCTTGTCCCTTCATCACTCATCCTGATTCTTCCTCAGATTAAAACCAGTACTGAATGAATCAAGAGTTTCAGTGACCAAAAATTAGTGTGAGAACATGTGGTCTATGATTCTGTGGACATTAGAAATACAAGTGATTATGGAGGGGAAAAAAACCTATGCTGAGGACTCAAAGATCACATTTTGTGGGGTAACTTCAGTATAGTTTTATTCTGGCCCTGAGGCCTGAGTTCCCATGAGTGTAGTAGCTGGAGGTCCAAAGAAACCATGCTGCATGAGCCAAGATCAATCTCACCACTCCAAGGTGGAACTATCACCTTGGAGGAAATCAGTTCAAAAACACATTGCTAATCTGAACCTAAATGCAGGTCTAGATGCATCGTAAGCCAATTCATAATTCAAAAGCACAGGATAAAAATTAAAAGTTTGCAGACTGTGTTAATGGCAACATTTCTATTTTCTTCAACCTCAAAGCACTGAGGTTGGTAATCTTGAAAATGTCCCTTCAATATCACAACATCTGTGTACCACTATGGGAACGACAGAGCTAAAACATTAACTGAGATCCTAGAATCCTAGAATATCCTGAGTCAGTGAGGACCCACAAGGATCATTGAGCCCATCTCCTGCCTCTGCACAGGACAGCCACAGGAGTCACATCATGTTCCTTGAGAGCATTGTCCAAACACACCCTGAACTCTGTCAGGCTTGGTGCTGTGACCACTTTCCCTGGGGAGCCTGTTCCAGTGCCCAAACACACTCTGAGTGAAGAACCTTTTTTTAATATCCAACATAAACCTGCCCTGACTCAGCTTCAGGCCATTCCCTCAGGTCGTGTCATTGGTCACCAGAGAGGAGATATCAGCTCCTGCCACTGCACATCCCCCTTGGCTGAGGAAGCTGTAGATTGCTATGAGGTCTCTCCTCAGTCTCCTCTTCTGTAGGCTGGATAAATCAAAGTGATAGGGTTGAAAATAGTACATAGGATGCCTTGATTCAAGTCTCACTGCATTACCCATTAGGAGTCTTTCCGCTGACATCACTGGAGTTTTGCTTGGAGTAAAATGTAGCTGCAACAGACATATCAGCACAGCAGCTATTATTCACCCAAATTCCCAAAAGGAATTTTGCCTGCAAAAAGACCACAAGATTTGACCACACTAATGACTTCCATGGTGTTTTCTGCACAATATAGATTACCAGAGTGGAGGCCATGACTCAGAGGGTTTTCCTGCTCCAACCTGCCCATCATCAGCTTTTTCCTGCAATCTCAGCAATGAAGAAAGGCAGAGTGGCCATCCACAAGGTGTTTGCCCAAAAACAACAGTCCTCAGCCTTTCTGTAAACCAGATTTTACTCATTAAAGGGGAGGAGAGAAGGAATAAAAGCCCACCCAAGGAAACAAACAAAACAAAGAAAACACAAAACATAAGCACAAACACACACACAAAAAAAAACCCCTTCAAGACATTAAAATTCTGGAATATTTGCTCAAAGAAATTTTTTTTTTAAATTAATTGAGAAATTGATAGAACGCTAATGTTAATTTAGCATCTTATGCAGTAGTTGGGGGGATGTGATCTTAGGGATTCTGTTCATCCTCTCCCTGACATTGAAATATAAGATAATTGATGTAAGAAGTCTCTAGACAAAATGTATATATTTCCTAGAGTACATGCAGACAGAGTGTCTCCATTTGTGTCCTTTTCACGATGCTCATTCTCTGGGCTCTCCCCAGTCCTGCTTCATTTCACTCAATGCCCCTAAGACGTGTGAAACAACATCAGAAGGAAACTGCAAGAAGGTGTTTCCACTTTTGAGGAAAACAAGAGTTAGAGAGAAACTCAGGAGCAAGTTCCATCTAAAGCAAATGGAAAAAATCCCCCACAATAATTGCCAACTGCAAAATTCTGTCATGCAAATCCTCCTCTAATTTTTGCCATTGTTGAGGTCCTGGAATCAATATTTTAGTCCGACTGCAATCTGTTGATGAGCAAAAGGAGGGAAAGGTTGTAGCATCACGAATTAAAAAATAATAATCTCTCAAGCTTAATATCAGCAAAGATGATTATTTCCTTTGATTTGTCAGGCTAATTGAAAATAGCTTTATAGTTCGCAGATGATTAATTAGGAGCCAACAAGATCTCCATTTGCATCTCGGTAATTCTTCACTCTGTTTTATTTTGACATTTAGTCTTTATGCTTAAAATATTCATTGAGAAAGCAGAAAGGTGATTAACATAAGATTTTAAATGTGTACCATTTGTTCTGACTTTTTTTTTTCTACACATTTTTGTCAACAGAGAAGAAAGGAAAGAATATACATTACAAAACGATTACTGCCTGTTCCGCTCCCATCTGCCAAATCCTCCTTTATGGTAGACATAGCTTAACGAGGTTCATTTTGAAACAGGGGAGAAAGAGCCCAAGTAAAGGTCAATCCTCTGCCCCTCCTCCCTCATTCCCAAATCACTGACTATTTAACCTCTGTACAATCATCCTGAAAGTTTGGAAGTGGTTTTTTTTTTTTTCTTGCATGTAAGACCCTCACTCATGTGAACCATCCTGCAGCAGCAGATTAGACCATGCCACTGTTGCCCCTCTCTCCAGAAATCACCCAAGAGAAAGTGGGTTCAAACAGATGTGACAGATACGATTGTATTTTTTCATCCACCTCGCACTGAAAGGCAGGAGTACACATATTTCTGGGTGAAATATTTCACTCAGCATTACAAAAATAAAAATAATTTGCAGGTCACGTCTGTTGAGATTTTTACATTTGGGGGTTGTATTTTTGTTTGAGATTTTTTAAGCATTTTCTCACAGCCTTGGCAACCTCTGTCTTATCACACTGTGCTTAAATCTCCAGCAAATTGAGTCGTTTGATAAGAAGTTTAACCCTTCACTTGGAAGGTGAATTCCCAACCCTTATGATAGGATAAAGAAGCTGGATGAGTAAACTCTGAAAACTAAAAACAGGATGGATTCCTAAGGATTACACAACCAGAAATAAAGTTATAAGAGCCAAAGTCTGCTGTTATCTATAGTAACATTAACTAAAATTGCAAAGAGAGCTCTTGCAGGACAAGACTGGCTAATGGCCTTCAAATTTTTGTGAATTTTCCTCTATCATCACATCCAGCCTTTCATAATGGATTCTGCCCATTCCCCCAAGCACAAGGACAGATCTGGTCCATCCTGATTTCACATCAAGATCTCAGCTGTTGTTTGTTTGATCTGTTGCTGAGTACCCAATGAGACAGAGCAGAATGCACTTTTCCAGCTCCTGTCCAAAACCTTTCCTTTTTTAAAAAAAAGCAGCCAAGATCATAAGAACCCTGCTGTACCTTCACACTTATCCCAGTCCCGAATTGTCCTCAACACCAGTTTGGCCATAGTTGCCTGAGACCCAAAGGGACCCATCCCATGTGGGAGCCCAAAATCACGCAGGGGCAGCAGCTGGGCTGCGATTCAAGGGACAGGGAGCACACACTGGACAGTGGGGTTACACTAACATGCAGTCCATTTATTTTTGAGGGTTTTTTTCCTTTGTTCTGTGTTTTATCTATTTTTTTATCAAGCCACTGCAAGCACTGCTTTGGCTGTCAGCATGGGTGCAGAGACACACATTCCCGTACCCGTGGTAACTATGCAATAAATACCATCCAAACAAATGTTAAGAAAAATTATTAAAGAAAGAAAAATATTCCTTTTTCCACCCCCCAAGCACAAAACACTGTTAAGTCAACAGAATTTAATCTAGTTTATTCTCAAAAAAAAAAAAAAAAAAAAAAAAAACCAAAGGAGGAAAAAAATATGAAAACAAAAAAAAAAAAAGCAGGTCTTATCACTAGCAGTAAATAAATTTGTACAACCATTCAGTCTGTATAATAGGATGAAATAAATCTACATCTTTCTTATTTTGGTGCGTTGAATTATACATACAAACAACAATTACAGGAACTTGTTCACAATGCGTATAGACCTGGAGAATGGCTACCTGAAACCCCCTTGTTGGCAATGTCCGCATGTTAACACTGATTGCCTGACACCATTGGTACTTCCCACGTAAAAGGCCCGTGGCCCAAAATGAATGATCTCCCTACAGGTTTTATTTATTTAGTTATTTAGTTAGTTAGTTAGTTAATGCATCATCAAAACCGTTCTAGCCAGCCCCCTCCCCCTCACCAGAAACAAAAAAAAAAAAAAAAAAACCGGAAAAAAAAACAACAGCAACAACAACAAAAAAAATTAAAATAAAATAAAAGGAGAAGACATGACTGGCAGTTGGTCCATTTGTTCGTAAGACCGCGTTTCCTCTTGGTCTGCATTGTTTGTTTTTCTGGTTTTTAAATTGTCCTCCCATCTTCTTTTTTTTTCTTTTCCTTTAAAAAAAATTTCTCTCGGAGTCCTTCATGCCTTTTTCTTTACAGCTCCTCAGATGCAATAAAGTCTTCCTCAAATGTACAGTATTTCTTACAATATAAGTTATATGCAATGTTCAGCGTTTTTTATTTTATTTTATTTTATTTTTTCACAGCACTAGAGATCCTGTCCAATAGGGAATGCAAGTTCTGAATGGCTTATTCACAAATGGTATCCAGATTCAGTGGGTAAGAATACATAGACGCCATAGTGAGTTCCTTTAAAAAGTGGCAAACATCACCTTTTTAAAACTTTTTTTTTTTACTTTTTTCTCTTTTTTGTTCTTTTTTTTTCCTTTTTTGTGCTTTTTGTAGTTTTTTTCTGCGTTTTTAATTTTTTTCTCTCTCTCTCTTACGCCTTCAAATAACTTTTTTTTTTTTTAAATTTATTTTTTTAATTCTTTTTTTTTTTTCCCCTCCCATTTGATTCGGGACGTCAGACCCATAACCACACGCCTGCAAAAATGCAAGTAGTATATAAAGTAAATCTCATTTTGAGACCGTAAGCATTCAGCAGGGGAGTCTCTTGCTAACCCATGGCAGTGACCATACTGGAAGGGTGGTGAGGTCCGAAGGAGAGGCTGGATGGAGGATGCATCGGTGTCGGTGTGGTCAGCATGTGGCTGGAGTGACTGAAAGGTGAAATGTGGCTGATGGAGGACATGTGTCTGGAGAGGGCGGCGGGGTTAAAGGAGCTGCTCTTGGGAAAGTCTTCAAGGTTGTCATGGACCTTTTTGCACTTTTTGGATTTGCTAGACATTTTTCGGTTTCTGGTCTGAATTCCTTCTTTCTTCATAGTCAGGGGTCTGTTAATCTAAACAAAAAATCAATTATTTTTTTGTGCTTCCATCCCTTCTCCCCAAATCACCATGAGATCCATGCACCCCATGCCTCAGCCCAGCAGGACCCGCTGGTCATAGCCCCCCTTCTCCCCTGCACACACTGTGTGCCATGGCTACCCAACCTCTCCATTTCCATCCCAAGTTCAGTTGAAATTTCTGAAGACAAGACGACAGAAAATTGCTGGCAGAGCCACACAGGAGCAAAACAGACCCAAATAATTCACAGCAGCTGAAAAATTTCAACTATCTGCACATTAGGTAATTGCACCGTGTTTAGGTATGAAACCAATCATTACCTCCTGGAAATATTCCCCACACACACCGTCTCACCCTGAGGCTTCCTGTGTGATCTAAAACCATTAGCAGCAAGAACTGCTGGGATTTCAGTGCTGTGAGGAGTCTCAAGCTTTCACAGCTCCATTAGGAAGCCAGGCAACTCTTCACAAAAGGGACAGGCATTTGTCTTATTTTTCTTTTTTCCAAAGATTTTGTTCTGATCATCTTTTCTGGTTTACTTTAGGTGATCTGATTTTTATTCCTCAAGCCTTCCAGGTTTTTTTAGGCAGGGCTGAAACAGGTATCTGTGCTGCCCAGCAAAGCATTTTCTACGTGCATACAAATGTATCTGTAGGGAAACTGAACACTAAATTCTCCTCCTGAAACTACATAGCAGAAGTTATCATCCATTCTGATGATCAGGGTTAGGAAATGGTTGCAAAAGATCTGTTGGACCTCCTGTAAGAAACTCTTATCACTCTTAACACTTGAGGCTGTCCTGTGCAGGGCCAGGAGCCGGACTTTGATGATTCTAGTGGGTCTCTTCCAACTCAGGATATTCCATGATTTTGTGATTCTATACCTCATAGAGAGCCATAATCACAACATACACTAGCACAGGTGACATGAAACCCCTGCAAACCACACTTGGGAAGGGATTTATGTATCCAAAGTCCATAAACAACCTTAAAAATCAGGAGCTGGGAGTCTACCTGGGTCTTGCTCTGCCTCCTCTGCAGGATTTCACCTACAGCAGAAGGCAGAAAATCACCCTGAGGCTGAACCACTTTTTGTAATAAATGTGAGCACATGATGGTGCTGATGGACATTCTGAAAAAAGGGAGAAAATGGAGAAAAAATGGATCCACTGTCTACCAGGATCTACTGTGGAGGACAGTGAAAAGATGTCCCTGCAAGGGTCGTGACCAGGTCTTTGTCCATAAAACCTTAAATCAGCAGCAAAGTTTCACTTGTTGCTCCTCAGCTCCTTCCTGGGCCCTTTCCCCACAGCATGGGAATCACTCCTGGATTTCTCTCCCCACAGAGGCCGGGATAAAATAGTTACATGCAAAGATGGAATTATGGGGAGGGGAAGGACCAGGGTCATCTCTGGTTTAGGCATACCAAAGTTTGCCATCCCAGCCTGAATTTGTGACCCCAGGCTCTTTTTACCAGCAGTGACAGGAGCCTTCATGTCACCTAAAAATGGGTGAATAAAAGGCTGATTCCTCTGCCTCTGGATAAAGGGAGCTGGAGGGAGCAGCCCTGCTTGCCAGCAACTAAAGGTACGAAGGAGGAATCTGCCCATGAGCAGCCCAACAACAGGCCTGGGGCAGCAACAAGCAAAATTTGAAATGTCATGGGCTCCAAACACAACATAACCTGTCTCCCTGGTTTCTGTCCTCACTGGGCTAATGAGGATGCACACACAAGGACGGCCCTGTGCTCCAGACCAACGACTGAGATGGGAAAGCTTTGCCTGGCCTGTTTTAAGGTTTTAACAGGGATGTGTTGCCCAGGTTCAAAGCCAGGAAGAAGTCCCAGGTGAGCCCCAACAGGCAGCGATGTTAGAGGAGACCATCCCTGATGAATCCAGTTCAGATTTGGGGAGGCATACACAGCCTCAGCCCCACCAGCTTCAAGTGAGGATCTGTGTGATGACACAAAGGCTCAGGAGCAGCCAGAGACAATTTCCAGCTGAAGTGATATAAGCCTGGTGGTGGGACTGAGGCTGTGCTGGGTCTTGGAATAAGCACAGGGTCCTGACCCTTGCTTGGTGTCGTGTCCCATAGGACAGTGAACGCTTCCGCAAAGCAGCATCTCTCCTGTTTCACTCAATCACTAAGTGAAGAACAGGTTGGCCCAGGCCATGATTTGATGTGAAATTCAAGGATGAGAACACCAGCTCTGTGTCAGGATGGTGACAAAGCCATTTCCAGCCCCACAGCTGGGGTCAGAGCTGCCATCCAAGCTGTTGGCTGGCCACATCATTCCTGTCTATATGGTCTCACACTCCCAGCAGGTAACCAACCTGAGTGCCAAACAGATAAGAACTCAGATAAATGTCAGAAACCAGCACAGCCAAAGCAGCAAGCTGGAAAATTTTTCCAGTGACTTCAAGGATCAGCCAC
Source organism: Oreocharis arfaki (assembly GCA_013398015.1). NCBI lineage: Eukaryota > Metazoa > Chordata > Aves > Passeriformes > Paramythiidae > Oreocharis > Oreocharis arfaki. Next base: position 16,704 of record VZRR01006263.1, on the reverse strand, counting down.
AGCAGGGTTAAAGTGGTCCCCAAAACATCAAAGCCAAGGACCCATCCCTGTTTCTGGGGCAGAGAAATGAAAGACCCGGAGGGAAGACCTTCTCCGTGAAAATTCATTCTGATAAAAATGACAAACACATGCTAAATTAAAATTAAACCAGCCCAACACATGTATATGAAATTCATTAATTTCAGATGGAGCCAATTAATTATGGGCAGGAATTATGCTCTTTGTTTTATCATATGCAAAATACTGACTCCTCTGCTCTCAGGACACATAGCCCTGCTTTAGGATATTGTGAAAGGGGCCTTTTCTGATGAATTTTACCAAAAATAATGGCAAATCACTCACTTCTATGGGCACAGGCCAGCCTGCTGTGCACCTCCAGCCAGGTACACTCCCACCCATCCCTGAAGTGTGCAAAGGCTCATCCCACTTCTAAGGACTGAAATAACAAGGATGAGAACCTCATATTCAACAGATCAAATCCAGGGGATAGTCTTAACCATTATAGGTCTGATCTTGCTCTGACTGAAGACAATGGGATTTTGCCATTGACCTCAATAAGGTCCTGTCACTGAAGCGGATTTATCCTTCAGACATAGTCATTACAGTGTTGGGTTAATCTTCCAGGCTGGCTGTATCTTAGAAAGCACTCTGGGATGCCACGGGATGAAAGGCACCGTATCAATGTGAAATATTAGTCATTGTTAATACTGGTGTTAATGGAGCCGGCTCTTGTTGGAGTCAGTGGGAGGAATGCCAACAGCTTCACTAAATGCACCCCAAGACTATTATGATTATTGCTTATATCCTACTGACAAATGGGTTTGCTTAAGCTGTGGGAATCAACAGTAAAACAAACTGATACAGCTCCATGAAAAAATTAACATCATGAAAAAAAATTAGCCTTTTCACTGCAATCGTTCCCGGTGTGGACATAAAATCTGGGTAAGTTTCAACTGCAGATCAATCTATTAAAATACCCTAATGATGTTAAGGTCCCAGGAAATTTCATTAGACCCAAAGAAAAGGAAAAATGGGGGGGGTGGTGGGGTAGGATGGAAAAAAAGCAGACAGCTTAGCCTGAAACAGAGTTAAGTCATCTTCTGAGCATCCAAAGACCTTCCACTGGCACTGGCACAACATCTATGCTGACAGCTGCTTGGGAGAGACATGCTACAATCAGCCTCTCTATTTCTGATCCCTCCCCTGATGGAAATCAGGAGATAATATACACACAGGGAGCAGGACCACACTTTTCACCACAGTCATAACTAAATACTTCAAGAAAATTTAGAAAAGAAAGGATCTACCCACTCATATCTGGATTTTAGTATCCTTGCCTGGTTATATTGCTGCACACAGGATCTCAGTCCTCTGGGGGTTTCATTTGAGCAGGATCCATTAATGGCGTTGCTCGTAAGGCAAGATACTACTTGACTTTGGTAAGTAGCTGTGCTGAGCTTTTACGCAGCTGTTGGTGTTTTTAATGAGTATGAAAATGGTTCCAATGTGCTCAAGGCCTGCCCCATGTCACAGATTTCACAGCTGGATCGGCGTTTCCCTAAACAGTGGATCTAGAGGTCAATTCAGGCCAACTACATTTGCAGTGTTGGTGCAAAAGAAAAAAGGATGTGCTCCTGCAGGCACATTTCTGGAGAACCTCAGCACCCAGACACCATTCTAGACACTTCAGGGGGAGATTCCTCCAGTCAGATATGTACAGTGGAAGTAGACAAATCATAAGTCATCATCCTGCCATCTTTTGCAGTCATGGGGAGGAGCTACACTGTCTTCAAGGGTACAAGTCATCCTGTTGAAACACAGGCATCCACCAACATCAACTGAGAAGAGCATACATTGTTCAAAGGACTTTGCTGGCTACAGGAGGAGTAGCTCCTTAGAGGTTTCCCAAACTACACAATTTAAGTCCTACCACTGGTGGTCACAAGGCCAAAACGGAAGCAGAGCACAAGCACAGATCCCCCTCAGCAAAGCTGGCTGACCTTGATCCCTTCTTGCTAAGGAAGTAGCAAACAGAATATTTTTTGTGATATTCTTAGAGTTTTCACTCTGGGTCCAACCTGTTTGTTTGCAGTGATCACACTGAGAGTTTGATGACAATCTTTGCTTGCTACATGAGACTCAAAGCATGCTGAGACACCTGCCTCCTAAAGGGTAAACACATTTTCCTTTTTTCCAAGAGAGATGCCTCCCATGAAACAGGTGAAAAATTAGCCTGGTTGTTTGTTGGGGTTTTTTCTACTTAATCCAAACTGGTTTACTCATCCTAAGAAACCAAACAGCTTGAAATAACAAATGGAAGGGACTGAGATACCACAAGGGTTGGATGCCCCATGAAACCCGATACGTCTTCGACGTGTTTGCATGGGTGGACATAAGGGCAAAACATAGCCCCAGATTTCCAAACCAAACACAAAGCAATCAACCATTAATGGAAAAAAGAAATATATTAAGGCAGAAAAATTGCAAGTCTTTTCCTTCTTCTGACATAATAATTATTCTAATGCCACACGTGGAATGAGAGTAACAGGAGTAGCCTTAAGTCTCCCTTATTAGCAGTATTATTCAGTAGAAGACTGTTCAGATCCCTTTACTCTTTCCCTGGGGCACATATCCCTGGTTCCTGCAAGCTGGCTTTGCATGGAGATATTAGATTAAATCTGCCAGCCATTTCATTTCATTTCTCCTTCCCTTCCATGACAGATGCTTTAAAATTCACATCACAGGTTGAGCAGACTCTGCAACCCGTTAACTAAATGAAGTCCTTTTTTGGTTTGGGACTCGCTTGCGTCAACCAGGGCAAACACAAGGCCTAAATAAATCATCTTTGGGGACAGGACAAAGGCAGCCACAAACCCAAGAATGATCTAAATAGTTTCTGGCACGTATTTCTTTTTTTCCAGAGTTTGTGTTTGCTAGAGGAACCAAGCTACACATAGCTTGGTGTTGTCTTTCCCAACTCTCTGAGCCCAATCAGCAGCAGATAATGTCTGTGTTGATCCACCCCTCCTTTCTTGGCTCAGGCACGGAAAAGCTCTAACATTACCCACGGACAGCCTTGTTTTATATGTCCCCAAGTTGGACAGGCTATGTTTGAAAGGCTGACGACTCATCGCTCCAAACACCAAGGTCCCCAAAGGGATAACAGAGGTCTCGGCACCACCCGAGACTGGAAATCCTCAAGTCAAGGAAGAGTTTGGGTCATTGAGCACCGAAGCTGAGGCCCCGTTCTTGAGTATTACAGTCACACTTACATTGTGCAGCTTGTAGTAGAGCCCGCAGGCATTACAGACGGGATCGCCGTTGGCATTTCTCCTCCACAGGGTGGTAGTGGTGGTCTGACAGTTTGCACAGGACGTGCCCGCCCTCCTGGCTGCAGACTGTGGGAAGGAGGGAAAGAGAAAGAGAGGAAGAGAAAAACACCCATGTTAAAAAAAAAAAAAAAAAAAAAAAGACACCCAAAAAATTTTTGGAAAAAAAAAAAAAAAAATGCAATCAGCAAAATTTCTGAGAAAGAAAACATCAATCCTGCAAGACTGACGCACATCAGCAGAGGCCTCCAGAAACTGACTTGTGAGAACAAATAATAATTGTGAAAAAAATCCCCAAGGTACTTTAATCTCAAATTATATGTGAGCTGAATCAGGTGCCAAAGGGCATCCTAAAAGTGACTGCTAAACCTCTGATAGAACTCATCAAAATTAGCAGCACTGGCACAGCCCATTCCAGAGGGGAAAATGTTATTTAAATGCCAACATGTCTTTCCATCTTAATTCTCCCAGACCCCCCAGGGGTCTAATTCTGCAGTCAGGGCCTGAACCAACAATTGCTGGAGTCAAGGGCGTGAGTCACTCTGGCTCCAGCGAGCGCCGGGTGAGACCCGGGTGGGCAGCTGCTCGCCGGGCCCGACCGCAAGCACAGCCTGGTCCCGTAAATTCAGCTCAGCTTCAAAGGAGACAGGCTCCAGATCGGAAATAACACTGTGGCAAAGAGCAAGAATCCCAACTTTTTAATTACACCCTTTTCTCAGCCCAAACCTTCATGTTTATTTAAGGATTGGTAACAAGCCTGAAAGAAGAATTTACCATTTCATAAAGGGGTAGGAACAAGAAAAAAAATCTACGTGTCAAAGTGTATACAGAAGCTTTTTTCCTTAGCTGTGATAATGACTTAGCAAAGTCAAATTTGTAAAGAGTAAAGTTGCTCTTCTTTCACATGCATAAATTCGTACTTATCATTTAAAAACTGTAACTTTAGCAAACAAATTGTCCTTCTGCCGCTGAAGGAGGAACAGGACTTTTCAGACTGCTGTGTGAGCGCGTAAGCGTGTTTGCGTGTGTGCAAATGCCTACAGCTCCTAAAAAAAAAAAAAAAGACCTTTAGATCCCCATCCTATCTCTTCTTCATCAATACGACACGGTCTCAGAGCTCTGATTTCATCCCGATGCGTTGCTTTCAATGGGACTGCTCATGTGCTTAAAGTTAAAACATGTGCTTAAGCGATTTGCCAGATCATAGCAATGCTTGGCACCTTGCAGAACTGAGCCTTTAATGCTCTCTTTTGTGCTCTTACTGTTTCAAATTTACCCCTCACCCCACACAGCCGCACACTGTAGCACATCCAACATTAAAAAAAAAAATAAAAAATAAAAAAAAGAAAATACCGCATCTTTGGATACCGTACAGCAAACGCAAAATGCAAACATGGACACTGGCACAGCGTTAGCGTTAATACCAACTCTTGTTAGGTCATGTTGCAATTTTAATCATAATTGAATGCGGCGTAGGTGGATAGAGAGGACGGGTTGGTTTTGCTTTAGGTACAGGAGGATGATTTTTTTTCTTTTAATTAGACAAAAAGGACTGTTTAAAAAATAAATAAGACAATGCCCATGAGCACTAGGAAGCATCACGGAGTGGCTGATCCTACAGCAAGTGGCTCTCTCAAGCAGCCTGTAGGGACAGTTCCATTTTGCCTGACCAGAAACCACTCTGAACCAAGCCAGTCCCAATGAGGCCTTTAGCTGACTTTGTGCTGAAAGTCAAGCAGGAGCTGGGGACAAGCACATGGGACTTGAAAAAATCCCAGGACCAGCAGAGAAGATGAAGCATCCCACCATGAAGAGCAGAGCCCTGAACTGCTGCCCGCACACCTCCTAACCACGCCATGGACCCAGATTTGGTTCCCTTCAAAATCACCAGGATAATGAAATAATGACTGAGTTTCATATGCAGCATGGAGACAACAGCTTTCAAAGCGAGGTCCTTACTAAGAGCTGGAGAAGAGTCTGCAGCTCTCTGCCCCCCAACTCCCGCCAGTCGGCACGTCTGGCTCGGAGGGGCACAAGCCTGGATTGAGTCTCTTGGTGGCAGCTTTGCCCTTATCAGACCCAAAAATCAAGCCTAAGGAAATTTCTAAAAACCAGTGATATTTGACTCAGCCCACACAGGGGAAACATCTCCTTTGAAGATATTTGGGGTTTCTACACAGTGCTCGCTGTAATTTCTCTTACAGCAAGCGCGTTCAAAAGACACGCCTGGTCACCACCTCGCTGCCTTCAAACAAACCCTGACATTAAATAAGCAAATAAATCACAACATCTACTGTCTTCTCAAAAACCATTTCCAACTACTGTGTTTCTCTTACAAAAATTCAGCATCATTAGCTGAATATTTTAAGCTCTTTCGGTCTCAGGCTGTACCTTTTATGCTGTACCAACTTCTACCGGAGACACCGGCAGTGGGCAGGAAACAATGAATAATAACGCTATTGTAAAGCTCCCAGCAATGGCATCCACTGACGCTAATCACCGACTCAGGCCTGGCCGTGTCAGTAATGGGATGACTAATTAGCTGCCCCATATAATCTATAGGACCAGAGCCCATGGCACAGCTGCCAGTGAGCGAGGGCACAATTTCAGAAGCGCTAGTAGTGATGAGAAGGTGAAATTGAGGAGGTTGGAGGAACCAAGTACTAATAAAGATGCTTAATTAAGGGGCATTTTCAGTGTCTGGGTTTACCCACAAAGCTCCAAGCATCATTTTCTTAAAATAAGATTGCATGTGCATGGGCCTGCTGAGAAATTGGCTATAATCCTTCCAAAACCAGCTTGGCTCGACATGGAAATGGAGAGCTCTGCATCTGCATGGGCAGGGAAGGGGAGAAAAACTAAAGGAAGGTTTTATCTCAGCAGTGACGGGGATGCCACTGGCTGTGACAGGGACAGGAATGGCCTCCAAGAGAGCTGAAAACTTTTTAGGCAGTGGTCTGGTACCACCTGCCTGTTCTTGATCCCCCTGCCAAGATCTCCAGGTCTTCCACCTTCCCCCTTGAGATGAAGCAGAGCTATCTGAGCCCCCTCAGCCAGCAAGACTCCATCCCTGTCACCCAAAGGACACCCTCACAAAGATGCCCATTGAATTTAACAAGGCTCGGGCTGGATTCTCAGCATCTAAGAATTTCTTTGCCTCCTCTCTCCCACCCATTGAATCCTGTCATTAGTTTCAGTGCAGCTGCGAGCAGAGCCTATGAAACCAGCCCAAGGTCACGCAGGAAACCTGTGGCAGAGGGAAGGAGCTGGATCCCCACCCTGAGCCTCCATGCACAGCCTTGCCCAGCCTGCCTGCCCTCACAGCAGGAGAGATCCAGTCAAGCCACAGCCACACGCACAAAACGCAAATGCAGGCGCAGCTTTGGTGCCTTCTGATTGTTTGGGGTTTTTTCAGAGGTTAGCAAAGGAAATAAATATAGGTGCAAACAGCATTAGGGATGTTTCTCTTTCTTTTTCCCAGGCAGTGCTAGGGCAGCAAAAAAAGGAGAAAAATCAAATTTCACATTTAGCAAAGGCCGCATTTGAAGAAGGGGAACTTTTTGTAGCTTTAACTAAAATGCCCACAGATTGGAGCGATAATGCAAGACAAGGTCTCTCTTTACTTCTTTTCTTTCTTCCTCTTTTTTTTTTCCCCTAAGAATGACCTTTTACTATGTATTTATTTATATAGTTCATTTTACATGTGCCGGGCTCAGGGTGACTCAGGACATTCTTTCGTGGTTCCATCAGACACTTTTTGAAAGCTCTCCCCCTCTTTCCAGCCGCTTTCCTATTCTGCCTCCCCCTCCGCTTGTTTGGATACGCTCAAGCTCCTGTGTGTTTGGACTGGGGAAACGGAGCTGTTGTTTAGGAGTTATCTCCAGGGCTCAGATATCCGGCAGCCTTTTCCTAGGAAGTTAACTTTACACATAAAGAGAGAACGAGGGAAAAAAAAAAATAAAGAAAACGAGGGCTCTGTGTTTAAGACAGAAGGGCCAGGGGGGAGGAGGAGAAAACAAGAGAGCTGCCCAAAAAAAAAATCAAATTCCAGCCTGTACTTCCCTCCCTAGAAAGCTTTTCCTTTTTTCTAACAAGGCTGTGAAAGATGAGAGAGACAAGTATTTTCCTATACGGGAAAAGCCCATACAGGAGGGCACGGAGAGGTTTCGCACGCAGGAAGTTTGGCGGGGTAGAGGAGCAAACCCACATCTTCCCCAAAACTCACACAGCCAGACAGAGTTGCCACCGCTGCCCCTCACAGCGTAGCCCTTTCTGGGAACATACCCTGCAAATGCTTTCCACTGCCAGAGGGAATGAAGGTGATACAATTTTATGGGTGTCTCACAGGAGAGGAAGCTGATCCCTACTAAGAGCTGCTGGACAGAGCTGTGAGCACCTTCAAGGGCAACACGAACGAACCAGCCCTGTCCTGCCTGCAGGGTCTGGCCATGCCGGGCACAAGCCTCACCAAACTGGCCAGATCCATCCATCAGCTCGGAAACTCCACAGAGAGGCAAGAGTCACTTTTCCTCCACATTTTGAGCAGCCCCCAGGAGCCCTTCCACGTCTTTAATCCTGACAAAACCAAACGTGCCTCGATTCGAAACATTCAATAACTTCCCAAGCAGGGACCATAATTTTTTCCCCCGCTTGATGTATTTTTTCCCCTTGTGGTCTGTCTGATTATTTGCCAAATACACTCCAACACATTTATTAGCCATGCCCACAGCTCCCAGACCTTTTTGTGGCTTCCAGGGAAACGCATGAACAGATCACTGGGGATGCTGTAACGTATTGCCTGTGCTTAAAACAGTCACCAGTCTTGTAACTATTATTTCAAACATTCACCCACATATTTCGTCTTCCTCCAACTTCTGTAGCCTGGGCACACACTTGGCTTTGCACACTCGCCATCCCCTGCCTTGTATCCTTGTGACACAATTGGACACCCAGATGGCTCAGCCACAAATGACCACCCCAACATCAGTGGCACCAAGACCTGATGGTTCCAGCTCTTTGCAGGACCAAGGTCTGTCTGATGCCCCAGTGACACTCGGGATCCAGTTTGGGTCCCTTCTCCATGATACCACCAGCCAAGGGGGATAGAGACACACTTAAGAAGGGGAAGGCAGCAGTCTGGAGAGCCCAGGAGAAATCCTGTATTCCTGATAATGTCTTTGGTCACTAGGAAATTATTATTCTGCCCTTAGGCCCTGGAAAGAGTCACTGTCCTCGGGTCACCATCCAGAAGCACTGTGCAGAGCTTAAAACTCAGTTCTGGTTTGCAACAAGCCCTGGATCTTGGTTTTTAAACCTGTTTTGCAGTTTGCAAAAGGACCAGACAACTGAGGCCCACAGCAGCTGAGACTCTCTCTCCAAGCATCCCTCTGTAACAACCCTCTGACACAGTGGGACCAGTAGGAGCTGGCAGAGGTTCCCTGTCCATCCCGAGCTGCAGATAGGAAGCAAACATTGCAAAAGAAAAAGAAGAAAGAATAAAATAGCAGGAGACTCACCAGTCTTCTCTTGGGTTTGATCAGGGGCCGGTTCTGCCCGTTCATTTTGTGATAGAGTCCACAGGCGTTACACAAATAGTGCCCAGTGCCATCTCTTCTCCACAGCGGGGTCGAGGTAGCCCCACAATTTACACACTCCCTGCCTTCTGGAAACAAGAGAGCACATAGTTCACTTAGGGAAAGTAGAGGTAAAAAAGGCTGGGGAAAGCCCTCCCCTCCCCCAAAAAAACCCACAGCCTCCCCAGAGACCCAGCCATGCCAGACCCTGCCAGGCCTCCCCAAGCTCAGGATTTCCAACCAAGGGTCCAAAGCCATGACTGAACGATGTCCCTGGCACAGGCTGAGGGGTCTGGTGGGGTCTGATCCTGTTCCCCTCCCCAGCACCCCTGCACGGGCAGGATCAGGCCTGTGTCCCAGCAGCAGGGAAGAGGGATGGTGACAATGACAACCCGAATGCCGTGGTGGTTCAAGGGGCTTCCTGGAGAAGCTCTCACTCCTTCCACAGGTCCCTCCTTTGGGGGAGTGGAGGGGCTGACAGTTCCCCCTCAGTTTAAGTGCCTCTACAACTCTGCAGACCCCATGTTGCCATATGCACCAGAAAAACCTTGGCAGGCTTTGCAAGAAGCCTCCAGCCCTCTACACCCAAAATAATGGATACAGAATTTAAGTCCATGCCCCCCTTTCTGATGTGTGTGAGGACCCCAGTGTCACTCCTTGAGCACTCTTCCAGCTCCCAGGGGTGTTCATGAGCCTGGAGGGCTCTTCCTCTGGCCTCAGGTCAAACCACATCAAGGACCCCCGAAATAATCACAGGTAACCACCAAAACATCTCCCCAGCTCCAGCTAGTATACAACAACTCCAACAATATCTGCTATTGATTCATTTGAAATTAAGCTTCCCCCACCCAAAACTTTCAGAAACTCCTCTGGTTTCCCCACCACATCTGCAGCCTGATGGCCCATCCTTCTATCTGGAATAGCAAACAGCCTGTCTGAACCCCCATAAGTTCTTTCCCTCCTTCTTCTCCTTTTGGGCACCTCTTTATCCTCTCCCTGACTATTGCAGGGGGAGATCTCCCCCAGCCCGCTAGTTCCCAGCTTGGAGGGGGGAACTGGGAGGGTGCAGACCTGCCTCTCAGCTCCTTTCCGAGGGTTGAGGGGTTTTGTGCTGTGTCTTTGGCTTACTGGGGGAAGTTTTTTGCACCTAACGTCAGCCCACCTGAGAGCAGTGGCAGACCTCAGCCGGGCAGAGCAGAGCCCGCTCAGCGCAGAGCCGGCTCCCCGCTGCCCCAGCCCGCGCTGCCTTCGAGCAAGAGGCATCCGTGCCCTAACCACAAACGGCTCTGTTTCTCCAGAGCCTTTGCGCTGAACCCCTCTTCTCTCACACACCCCCCCAACAACAGCAACAACAAAAAATACATTTGCAGCCGTTTCTCCCTCTTTTATCCTGCAAAATCACCCCCTCCCTCCTTTTTCTCCAGCTCTAACCCTCTTTGTCTGAGAGCTCCTAGCTTGCTAAGATCAACTTTTAAAGGGGAAAAAAAAAGAGAGAGAGAAATAAAAAAAAAATAGGTGTTGCTGCTGGGGTTGGTTTATCACGAACCGCAGATGTCTTTCTAGAAGGTAAAGTAACAGAAAGTGGCAAAAGGAAAACAAGAGGTGGAGGGTGAAGGGGGGGGGGGGAGGCGGTTTGAAAATACCGCGCAGCCGGTGGGTGCCCCTGCGGGAGCTGCGGCTCGGGGGGCGCCGGGGCGGCCGGGGATGCTCAGCACCGCCCGGGGCGAGAACAAACCGATCCCTACCCCGGACATAGCACCCGGTCCGTACTGGGGCCAGGCGGGGAGCCGCTCCCGTTAATACCCAGGTCGTTTTGTTCCCCTCCGGTTAAACGGGGCAGCCGCTCCCGGGCTGTTTGAGTCTCTGTCCCTCTCTTTTGTTTCACTCCATCTCTCTCTCTCTCCTGCTTTCATGTACAAAACATACAGGTCTGGGTTTTTTTGTCACTCTAACCGCATCCGGACTCTATTAAAGTTCCTGGCGCTGGATAAACAATGCAACTGTCGCGTGCAGCAGTCTGAAAATAATTGGATTAGCTCAAACATATCAGCTAAATAGAGACAGTCCCTGCTCAGACAGACAGAGTAAATGTCACCCTGGAAAAACCCTGAAAACTGATCTCATTCATGCCAGGCAACCCTACAGCAGCCTCCTCGGAAAAAAAAATAGAGAAAAAAAAGAAAAATAAAAGGGGAGAAAGAGTTTTGACTAATCGCCCTTTCCTCTGCACACAAGCACGCTCCCCTCGGCTCACTCCCATCCCTCCGTGCACACAAATGCCCAAGCCCGGTGCGTTCAGCCGTCGGGAGTCGGAGCTGCGCAGCCCCTCGCACCCCATCCCGCGGGGTGCGCACAGAGCTGGGACCCTCCAGCTCCCCCTGAGAAAGGCGGCCAGGGGGACACTTTTGGGGACTTTCATTGTGGGTGATCCAAAGTCCCTGGCAAGGAGCTGGCTGGGGCTGGGGGCTGCGTGGGCGAACTCTCCTCACCGCCCCGGGGAAAACCCTCCCCGCATCCCCGGGCGCCGCATGGGAAGAGGCCCTGGGAAGAGCGAGGCGGAGGGCGGGCGGGGGAAGTTGGCCGGGATTTAGCACCATTATTAAAATACAGAGAGATCACTAATGCTGTGGTTCCCTCGGTTTCGCTTCCTCCCCGGGCGCCGCAGCTGAGCGCACCGTGGGCGCTGGAGGGACCGGGTTGCCCCCGGGACTGGAGCCCCGCGGCACCGGGTGGGTGGTTCGGGTTCCTGGGCCTGGTTCTATCCCCAGCCCGGGTTGGACAAGGGGGAATTTGGTTATAAACCTAGCAGAGCAACCTGTGGGGAAGGTGAAGCGTCGTGTGTGTCCCCCATGAGGGCGTCAGCCCCTGCTGCTCATCACACCCTGCTGCTTGTGCACATCTCTGTGCGTGCAGAGAGGAGCGAGGGGTCAGCCCCGTCCCTTTGCCCCCCACTTTTCCCTCCACAGCTTCCTCTCCCGAGCAACGGGGATGAAGAAGCCAAAAGCCCTACCTGTGCTTGACCTTGCTTTTGGTCGCGATTTACACCCAAACCCGGTTGGCGATCCTCCTAAGAGGCTACTGGGGGGAAAAAGTCCAGAGCCATATTCTGGGACATACGGCGGGTAGGTAGTGATGGGGTGATGAGCGGAGGAGGTGGCTCCTCCTAAAGAGGCCATGCTGCTCCGAGAGTGAGAGGACTCCAGCTTCATGGTATCGGCCAGGGACACCTGGTATTTGATGCATTCCTTCTCGTCCTGCCGGGTGGAGCCGGTGGAGCCGGGGGTGGAGATGGACGGATCCGGGGACACATCTTTAGGAGGGGTCGGCGGGAAGGTGAAAAGGTGCGGGCTGGAGTGGCCGGCGGATAAAGTGGAAGAGGAGGCGGGTGGGTAGACGGAAAGGGGTCCCGGTGAGCTGTGATGGATGGAGGTCTTGGAGAAGGGGCTGAGGTTCCAGGGGGAAGCGCTGTGATGGCTGCTCAGCGCCTTGCTCCCGTCCAGCCAGGGCAGCGAGCCGTGCAGCAGCGGGGGGCGGCACACCTGGCTCCCTGCTCGGAGAAAACACGGAGACACGTCGGTCACATCCCTCTGCCATCCTGGAAAAGCCCCCCGTGGGGGTCCCGGGACGTGCTTCCCCCACTACCACCCCTTCTCCTTCCCAAAGAGCTCAGCATGCGGGGGGAGCAAGCAAAATTACATCTGATGCGAACCCTCGCTCTTCTTTAAAAATTAAATTTTAAAAGCTACAAGACCACGGCGTGGCAGCTCCGCTCCTGTTCAGGAACGGGTTTGGGGGTCGAGACCCTCCAAGCAGGGTGCCAGCCCTGTGACACGGGATTTGGCGAGATCTGCTTCACTGTCTCCCTTTTCCAGGCAATTCCACTGAGACTTTGAAGCAAAGATCCTGCGTGAAATTGCCACGTCCCGACTTCAGAAATCTTTTTTTTTTTTTCCCTAGCTGGAAAATGATTTCCCGAACAAACCCGTGGGTTATAAACCATGGCAATTCTCTGGTCAAACGAAGAAGACCGGAAAATGCCCACAGAGATGATAATAGCCTTCGCAACAGGACTGATAAACTTTGCAAACCACTCAGTTTGTCTTTTCTTCTTCCATGGAAGAAGAAATGTTAGACGGCTTTTTCGTGGTGATATCACACATGCAGAGGATACCAACTGCCTCAAAAGAAACACTCCAAACCCTTTTTGTGACAAGAGACGCTTCCCTTGTCTTTTAAAATACAGACCTGGACTTTGTGGGGAAAAAAAAATCCACTCGATTTCCACAGTCAAATCTTTTTCCCTTTGGTTATAAATGTTCCTAAGGGCTTGTACTTAATATTTTTAATAATCTCGGCCCTTGCTAAACAAATAGAAAAATATATCCAAAGAATCAAATCTAGCCAAATCCACAGCAACTTGGGCAAATGGCTCTAAGATGGAAAACAGAGTTATTCAACTGGAAGGAAGCAAGTTTGTGCCTGCTAATAAAGCCCTGGAAAGTCACTGACATCTAGAGATCCTTAACCTCTGTAAGCATCGTGGTATGTATATAGAGATTGCTAAATATACACAAGGAGAGATGCAAACACAGATGTATAGAGGCACAGATAGTTATAGGGTGGACACTTATGTTTGCATGGGAGCTCGTGTGTGTCTAGAAAAGCTCCAAACTGGTTTTCACCATAGCAGGCATTCGTGAACGATACTGAAAGTCGCTGCTCGAAAGGAAGGGAAGGTGGGTTATACGAATAGAAAGGGTCAAGATTCATTATCTTCTCCAGGAAGTAGCATAGTAAATAATATTCAGGCTAGATCAGAGAGACCGCATTTCCACTTTCTGCTGATATATTGGGAAAAAAAGAAATTAAAAGGGAAGAAAAGAAAGAAAGGACAAAGGCTGCTGATCCTTAAAAATAATTGTTTTAAAGAGACTAATAGCAGAACAATGCAGTTACTGAGCGGAGCCTAATGCAGGCTCGCACTCAACAAGTTGCTGAGGGCTGGGAGTAGCCTCCTGAACCCGCTCAGCTCCATCTCCACTCTGCTCATCCCACTTTCTCCATGATTTTGGGGTTATTTCCACTGCAAATCTCGGGGATTTATACTTTGCCACGACAGAGATCACTGCCCGGCTTCACAAACCACGCACTGTTCTTTTCCTTCCTTTTTTTATTTTTATTTTTTTTCCCTATTTTTTAACCATCCAGGTTAATTCCAGCTATAAATGCCGAATCTCTCCCCTTCTTCATAAAAGATGGCACCAAAGTACTCATCCCTCCGTGGACCTGGGCCCCATCGGCCCCAGGTATTTCACCTCCTTTCTAAGAGCTGTGACCCAGGAACAAAATTCACATTGTGGATCATTACCTTCCTGCAGGACCCTCAGGACAGCACACCAGGTCTGATACCTAATTACACTACGGGCTATATTTTTTTAGTTTCTTTCTTGTTTTAAACCCACGCCATGGTGCTGCCCTGGGTATGCGTGCAAAACTTTCGTCCCAAGCCTAACAAGCTCACCAAGTGTGAATTAAATAGCCCAAGCGTGAGGACGGCGGGGTCATTTTCACACCCCTGCTCTCCAGCTTGCTTTGCTTCCCCAGAGCAGCTTAATCTTGCAAAAACTAAACACAGTACGAAAACACTAACTGTTAACCTAATTAAAGAAAGGGGAGAGAAACCAAAGTGAAAGAGAAGGAGGCAAGAGGAAGAAAACAAGAGGAAGATGAAAAAGAAAGAAACAGAAGGAAGGCGAGCAAGAGGGAGAGGGAAAGACATAAGAGAGGGAAGAGGGAGGTGAGGTAAAAAGAGAGGACGAAAGAGAAAAAGAAGTAGAAAGAAAGAAAAAGAAAAGAGAGAGAAAAAGAAATATAAAATTGATAGAGAAAGAGAAAAGAGAAAAATAAAGATTAGGGAAAAAAAAGAAAGTGAAAGAAAGAAAGAAAGGAAGCCTGAATTTTTATTTATTTCCAATAAGCCAACCCCAAAATCCACCCGTGACGTAGCTTCCCCGCCGGCAGGAGAGGGTCTGCCCCACAGCAGTAGGGGCTCGGGGCAGCGCGGAGCCACCGGCACCGGCGCAGGACCGGGACTGGCCCGTGGGAGCCGAGGCTCGGCGTGGGACGTGGGCACTCACCGTGGTGGGCCGTGGGGTATCTCTGCACCGTGGCTCTCACGGAGTTGCCGTAGTACGGTGGGACGGGGTTGCCTTGTCCGTCGATATTAAAAAGTACATCCACTTCCTCGGCGAGAGGATACTGCGTGGGGTCCATGTAGGTATGGCCAAGCGTGGGGTGATGCGAGTCCGGGTGCTGCCCATTGAGCACGGCCGGGTGGTGGTGGCTCACCCACCGCGGCTGGTCCGTGGAGACCTCCATCTTCCGCGCTCGCTGCTCTGCCGCTGCTCTTCCTCCTCCTCCTCCTCCTCAGCAAGGCGCGGAGGGTTTGAGATCGGAGCGAGAGACGCTGCCCGAGTTATGCAGGGCGGGGAAAAGTGCTCGGCGAGTTTGGGGATGTTTCTGGTTAGGTTTGGTTTAAAGTGGAGGGAGTAGGGGTTATGGTGATAAACGATCGATTCCAAAAAAGAAAAAAAAAAAGGGGGGGGGGAAATAATAAAATAAAAAGGGAGAAAAAAAGAGAAAACAAAAAAAAAAATCTCGAGGGAAAAATTTCTCTACGAAGCGAGATCCCCTCGTATCTTCCGCTCTGTTGCAGATGTTTCTCTTCTTTGATCACCTGTAACGAGAAAGAGGAAAGGGAAGGAGCAGAGAGAGAGAGAGAGGGGGAGAGACAGGGAGAGAGACGTACTTGAGAAGTTCTGAACTTTAGCACCTGACTTTTTAGGCAGGAGAAAACCCATCCCA
This sequence comes from Oreocharis arfaki, assembly GCA_013398015.1. NCBI lineage: Eukaryota > Metazoa > Chordata > Aves > Passeriformes > Paramythiidae > Oreocharis > Oreocharis arfaki. The sequence goes on along the minus strand of VZRR01006263.1, from coordinate 938 downwards.
TCCCTCGGCAGCCATCCCTGGGAAGCGCCTGCTCTGCCCTGGACCCACCTCTCCCAGCGCCTCTTTCTCTTTCGCTCTCTCCCGGCTCGGTGCAGAGCCCAGCAGCTCCCACCGCGCTCCTGCCGCCCAGCTCTTACTTTTCCTTGGGTGTGGGGATTTTTAGCTTGGTTTTGTTGTTGTTGTTGTTTTTGGTTGTTTCCTTTTTTTTTTTTTTTTTGTCGTCGCGGTTGTTTATTTTTTTATTTGCTCCATTTGCACCTGAGAAGCTCCAGTGGCTTAAGCCGGTGAGAACTTGTGCCATTCGCTGCCGCACAGCCCAGAGTCACTTTGATTGCTCATTAATTATTATGCAACCGAGAAAGGGGGGAACAGGGGGAAAAGAGAAGGGGGGGGGGGGGGGAAACCGAGGAGGGGGTAAAGCGATGGGAGAAGAGGGTGGGGGTGAAAGGAAGGAGCGAGGAGAAAAGGAGGGTGGGCAGAGGGAGGAAAATGAGAAATTTAAAAAGCGACAAGTTGCTAAAGAAATTCCGCACAAACCTTGGTGGAGAAGCAGTATGTGACCCAGGAGGGATGAAGCTGAAAATGCTTGATCAGATCAGATTGTGCT
>VZRR01006260.1:101340-141912 GCA_013398015.1 Oreocharis arfaki | reverse complement strand
TCCAGTGAGCTCCAGCGAGCTCCGGCGAGCTCCAGTGAGCTCCAATGAGCTCCAGCAAGGTCCGGCCCCTCCGGCCCCTCCGAGGCCCTGAGGCGCTGACAGCACCGGGAGCTTCTTACCTGGTCGTAGTGGAACACACGGGATGGGCTCAGAGACAGTCTAAGCACAAGCAGGTGCAGTTCCTGCTGGCTTTCACGTGTCTGAGGACCCGGTTAAGTCCATGATTTTCAATTTTTATTTTATTGGGCATGGCCAGATCACGGTGAAGAGCAGTGCACAGAGCTGGTTCAGGGCTCCTCCTGTTAATTTCTCCTGATGACTGCAAGAAACTGTGTAGTCTTGATCATCTTGCGGAAGTTAGAAACATTTCTCCTTCTCGCATCATTTTATTGCTGCAGGTCGCCCCTGGGGGCGGGGATTGACACCGATGCTAATGGAGACACCTGGACTTGTGTGTGTGTGAGTTGCCCGATCTAGAACTGGGGTTTACCAGTGCTCTGTCTGCAGAAACACAGCAGGACTGCAACAAAAAAAATGTGAGCACCTGGCAGAAAGACATTCGAAAAATTGACTTCAGCTTTTTCTTGAAATCATCTGATTTTATTAACTCTGATGATTTCCAGTGTGTGAAGCCTTTTGGATTACAGACCCTGTTGAGCATTATCATTCTGAACACCCAGCATCTCTCATAAATTTATAATTTTGATTCAACTTGTGCAGCACTTGCTGTTATTATCAAGTCTGAAGGTATGAGAGCTCCTCCTGGCACTGTTTTTCTGAGATGTGCAGTCCCCAAAACCAGAAAGGCTGTCACTCAGAACATGAGGGCAGAGGAGCTGAGTGTTGCTCTGGCAATCTTTCACCAGTGCTCATTTAAGCCTGCCTCTGATGCTGTCAGTATTTGCATGGAATTTCCTAAGCCATCAGTGTCAGGAACATGCTTGGTTTTCTAGGGAAAGGTCAGCCCATGGAGGTGCCAGCCCCTCATAGCTGCTCTCTGTACATCACAGATGCCAGCTAAATAGCCAAATAATAGCTTTTTAAAAATTGTACCAGGAATTGTATCCAAATATCAGCATGAACTTGAACTGTTCAGAGCTTAAATCTGGTATTTTTTTTCACAGCAGTTTTTTAGAGCTCTTGACCTCAAGAGTGTCCTGGTGTTCCAGGGGATAGCATTCCATTTTTCTCTTCACACATAATGAGCAGTGAACTCCTTGATTGTTGTTGTCTGTTCCCTCTACCGAGAGACCACTGCAGCCAACAAATCCAGCGTTTCATGCTGCAATCTAAACAGAGTGATGCATTGCAGGTGCTTTCCTCATCTCCTCACACCTCTCAGAAACATTAGGGGGGATTTTCAACTTCCTATTCAACTTTTAAATGGAGAGTCAGGTCAGTGTGTGGATTAGAAGACTAATAAATCTTCTGGCTTCAGTTATTGTGCAAGTATCCAGCTAATATCTGCTGTTACCCTGGCTCGCGGCGCTGGCCACGCTGACCTCGTCTCAGGCTGGGAGAGTGATAGCTTAATGAATATATCTAAAGACCGATCGCAAATTGCAAGCAAGGAAAACGCCACTTCTCTGATGTTTGTGTATAAAAATGGGCCCTTAAATCGCCTTCTCTCTTCATCATTCTTTGTTTGAGTTACCCGTAGGTGGCCGCTGCCGGGGATGGGAGCTGCGGTGCTGTGAATAGAGTCCAGCAGGATGCAAGGTGCTGAAAGGAGTGACTTCACTGGCTCTGCTGCCCCGCCGCAGCGAAACGAACGATTGTTGATCTGTATTTAATGCTCAATTTCCTCTCCATTACTGCAAACCATGCAAGGCAGGCCTCGTTTCAGGCTATTCATAGGAGAGCTCAATCTATCCGGTTTCACATCTGCTAAAAGCCCCCATGTCATACTAATTACAGCCTTCCCCTCGAAAGAATTCGAGTTTTAAGACCAAAGAAAGATATACTTACCTATAACTAGTGCTCTAATCTATACAGATGCTTGTTTGCAAGCTAGAATGGTACTTCTGCACCTGCATTTGTGTTCCAAACGCAAGAGGGATGCGAAAGTGCAGCAAACAAGTGTCACGGCTGTACCTTTTCTAAGTACTTTACAACAAGTGTGTTCAAAATGGAAAGCCATGGTGTCTCTGCCCTAATTTCTGTGCCACAGCAATTACTTCTCCTTGGCCCTTGGCCTGTGCACCACCTCAGAGCACAAGGTAATACTTGTGCTCCTTCTGAATCAAAGGGGATGACGGATTAGCTCTGGACAAATAAGCCAAATTAGCAGTGTAAGTCTTCAAAGGCTATTTTACCTTGTGCCCAATCCGCTGCTTTTACAGGGAACTGTGCACATGACCTCTTTTATGATCAACCCCAATCTTAAAAATGGGTTTTTGTTCCACTGTTTCTACCAAAAGCTTATTCCAGTCATTGTTCGAGGGTTTTATAAATATTTTTCTACATTTTAAAACAAACGCATTATCACCAATTTTATCCACGTACTCTTCTACATCGTCATGCTACAGCCTACACTTGTCTTCCTTGGCTTTAGCCTCGGATGTGAATACTCTGGAAGTGAATCGGAGGGAGCAGAGCTATTAAATCTCTGGGCAAAGGAGCTGACAGAGATCCCCCGAGGGCTCCAAGCTCCCTGCCCCATCAGTTGCAGGGGAAGCTGTTCTGGAGGCGCAGCAGACCCTCCCTTCCAGGGTGGCACCTTCAGCCCCGGGGGCTGTTTTCCGAAGGGCTCGCTAGCAGATGCTTAAGGAACTTCTCAGCCGTGGAATTTTGCTCCTCGGCTGCAGCAGTCTGCAGTTTGAAGACTTCCTGAGCCAGAGGTGGTTTCTTGTTCCTTAATAGCCCTTGATGAATATTTTGCTCCGAGAATTTGGACAGTCGCTTTTGAATCCAAGCAGGCTTGAGGCACTCAGCAGCACGGAAACAGCTCTTCTGCAGCTTGGTGCACAAAGACCTGCTATTTTCTGCTTGTTTTAAACCTGTTTCTCACTAATTTCATTTGATGTTCCGATTTTTTTCCTGTTTCAGGAGGTAGGGAGCAGTGGTTTACTGCTCTGCGTCACAATTTGCCAAGTCTCTCCCCACTTCTTGCAGTACGCTTACAGTTACTATAAAACACAGGGATCTGCTATGTTTTGTCTCAAGCCTTTATCATGACGAGCTTTTCTTTGCATTTTATTCTGCTTTCCATTTATTTGAATAACTTCTTTTGGAATGAGGAATATGCTAAAGCCAGTAACACATTGCTATTCACTGAATATCTGATGTTACATCCAGCGTAAAAAACCCAGACGAAGGCAGGGACACCTCCCACTGTCCCAGGCTGCCCCAAGCCCCAATGTCCAGCCTGGCCTTGGACACTGCCAGGGATCCAGGGGCAGCCACAGCTGCTCTGGGCACCCTGTGCCAGGGCCTGCCCACCCTCACAGGGAACGATTCCTCCCCGACATCTAATTAAATCTCCACTCTTTCAGTTTGTACCCATCACTCCGTTAGGACTTGCTCCTATCGTGCAGTGATGACAGGGAGCAATAATCTGAAGTTATCCAAGGAACTCTGATGCAAGTTGTCAAAACTGCTTTGCTCTGCTTTCTGCTTTTGTGGGGAAATGTAGAATACTGTCAGCAGCCAATGTACATGCTTCAGTTTAGAAGTATGCCATTAAGAAAATAGTTCTGGAGTGTAGTATGATCAGACACATAGCACAACTCAGAATATTGTGTCTCAGTATCACAAAAAAAGAGTGTACACTGCTTGAATCAAAGCCTTTGTCCTCAAGACAATGCAGGCACTTCAGTATCATTCAAATTCCATATTAAATAATTAATTAGGACACTAAAGGGGACCTGCCAGTTCAGCTGGAGTTCATGGCCAGGTGTCTTAGCTGCATCACTGATCTCCTTTCATATAAGGCTCGTGCTTTCTGTGTCCAAATCATTGAGCTTATATGTAAAGGAAGAATGTTTTTATACAGAGAGATACAAACACATCATAAATCAAATGTCATTGAGAATTTCTTGGTACTGTTTATAGTTTATGAATCACAGCTGTTGAAAAGCTTGTGATGAAAAAATGATACCACAGAAATGGCTGTAGAAATATGAGTTGCAGTTTGTTATTATTATTTTTTTAAAAATATGGCAGAGTTTTGATCCTCAAATTAGTTTCATTCCGTTACAGCAATTGTATAAACCCAGCAGGAAAATACACACACGAATGGGTGCAGGCCAATGTATTTCCTCTGAATACTGCTTCTGTCTTTTCTGCATGTGTGCTCTGCCCTGACGGGTGTCACCAATGCCATTCCAAAGGTATTTACTTCTAAATGGCATGAGATTTTTTTCCCCTTTCCTGTATTTTCTCTTTGATGCAGAAATGCAGTTTTGATATCAGGAAGAGGGGATGTGACTTCCTAGGATGTTGGTGACAACAGAAAATCTCGAGCCACTGAGCTGAGGCCGTTTCAGCCCCCACACCCAGCAGCTGTTTGTGATGACAGCACAGCTTTTATCTACACACGGTATTTTATGACTTTAGGTTTGAAATAGAGGCAGAGCTGCAAAGAATAAAACTGGAAACATCACCCTCACATAAAATCAAATGTGTTTTGTTTTGAGTGAAAGTCATGAGATTTTCTTTTAGTCTCTTCATTTCCCTTGGCACGTCCAAAGATGTGACTGTCCAGTGCTTGTCTTGCATCAGGTCATCTGTTGATGTTTTCATTTGTAGCTTGGGCTTTCTCCCTTTTTTTTAATGTAAGAACAGTCCCTAAACCTTGTAGCTCAGACGTATTTATAGCATGAGACTCACTGGGTTTATGATGGAAGCAGCCCAGGAAACGACTTATAGAAAGTTCCTTAAATTTAAAGTACTCCACAAATTAATTGGATTGTGTGTGTTTTGACTACTCCAGCCAATTCACTTGGAAGGTTCTATGAGGACTTACTGCTACAAACCTGCTGAAGTAAAGGTTTCAGGTAACAATTCTCTTTTATTCTTACAGAGTGGTACTTTTTAGGATTTTTTTTCAGGATCCTCTTATATCTCTCCTTCGCTTTTGTTTTTAAGAACAGTTCTAACCTTGTTTGGACCAAGCTCTGAAAAAAAGGTTTAAAATAAGAGGAATATTTAAGTTTTGCTTCATGACACAAATAAATACTGGAACTGCACAGGATGTTTGAACTTCACGCAGGGCCAAGAGGAAACAAGGGCTTCGTGACCATGGTGGTGGCTTGACAAATCTCTTGGTTAGATGTTTTCATAAAAGGAAATAATTTGTCTTATTTCTTTATTTGCTGTGCCACGTGATGCTGAGTTTCAAGGAACTGTCGGCTTGCCGTGGTTTACTCCTTTTCACGACAGACAAAAGACAAAGCAATGTTGAAATTCAAAACAGTCGTGTTGCTTGCATCTCCCTTTTTCTTTCGCTGGAGCCGGTGAATGCCTACTGGGCACTGTAATGGATGGGTGTCACTTTACAAAAAGGCCTTTGCTGGCCTTGTGCTTTTCAGGGTTTCAGCTCTTCACAGTACTTTGAATCCGACAGCGATTTTTTGACTGCCTCAAATAAAGAACAAAACACAGTTAATTTCCTCCAGTAGAAGTGGAAAGGAACAACACTGCTGAGGTCTTTGGAATGGGAAAAAGGTTCAGGCAGCTCAGGAAACTGATCCAGGACTCGTCCTGCAGTGCAGAAATTTGCTACCTTCTTGTCTTCCAAATAATAAATAACGAAAATAAGTGTTTTGTGCAGTCAGCACTGCCAGCATTCATTGGTTCTGTACACAGAAAACAGGCGGGTTTGGGCTATTCATACCCTTTGTGTCTTGTCTAGGTAGGAATGGGAATAGCTGGAGTCCCTCATATTCCCTCACACCAATTCTCTCATCCTGCTCCTGGCAGCACTCAGCGCCTTCGCCTCCTGGTGACCCGGGAAGGTCCCAGAGCTCTTCCAGGAGCTCCCTGTGGGTAACGCTGGAGAAACCTGCCCTGGCACTGCTGGCACCTTGGCTGCTGCAGCTCTGGGCACTTGGCTTTCCTTGCCTGCAGATCTCTGTGCTCTGCCCGAAGTCTACCCTGGGCAGGGCAGACGAGGCGATGAGCGTGGCTTTGGGCTTGGGACGGAGCAACCCTGGCTGTGGCACGTCAAGGGAGCAAACCAGCAATGATAAAAGAGGTGATCACCCAATTCTGTGTCTGCTCCAGTGGAAAAAGCCCTCCTATAGCCTGCTCATGGCCCCAGACACCACAAAACAGATATTGTTGGTAGAGATTATGAATTCCAGTGCTCTTTACGGTGTGTATCTACTTTTCTATCTGTATATGTTGCAATAAAACAACATGCACAAGGTTATAAAAATAGCCTGGAAGTGATTGACATGCTAATAATGCCCAATCAAGTCAATAATGCTCGTGTAACGAGCTCCTGAGAAAATAATATTTTTGGTCAATAACACACTTTTAAAAAACGAACTGTTTGTTTTTAATTAACCTCACATTTAGCCATTTAGTCATGCCATGTCCATCAAGCACAGCGCAGAAAAACACGTGCTGTCTTGAAACACAGCGTTGTTGCCTTAAACTTTCATCTCTTCCTCCTTGGCTTTCTCTTCTGCATTCCACCTCAGCATGTTTGGGAGGATTGAGGCAAATCATGGCTTGTCATGTTACTTCGAATTCAGTGCTTCTCCTTTGTGAGAAGGGTGTTAGGTGATTCATCTGTGACAGAACATCCCATTATGTTGTGACAGACTGTCGGAGAGAACCTGCTATAAGTACTTAGCAACAATATAGTGCCTCTAATGTGTCACTTGACTCCTTTTCTTTTCTTCCTCTTTTCTTTTTTTTTTTTTTTTTTTTTTTTTTGCTAAAGGCTGACAGGTTTTAATCCATTAAGTGATCCAAAAACCCAGTGTTTGGAATGGTGTAACGCTCAGTAAAATTGAGCAGGACAGACGGTGCCCACAAAGTCCCGACAGGGAGGAGGGTGTAGGTCCTGTGGTCTTCAGACTCCCCGTGTCACACGATGTCAGGCAGTACATTGTGGGGTCTTGTTTGCCTTGGATCTTGTTTGGATCTTTTAAAGGGAAAATTATATGCAATCAGGAGAAGGATTTTCAAAAAGAGAATTGATTCATACCCCAGTTATGAGTGAGATCTGAAATAAATTCTAGCAGTTGTGAGGTGACTTTCAGATTCATAATTTCTTGTGTTGTTCTCTTTCTGTGCTTATTTGCGTTCAACGTCGGGGTTAGGTAAGCTCTGGAGCTCAGGGTTCCCTGGCTGCTGCTCTGCTCCAAGGGCTTCACAGTGGCCCCTTTCGCCCTGCACAGGGCTTGTGATTAATTACAGCATCCTTCCAGCCCTCACTAAAAACGGTTTGTTGTACTTACCAGCACAACCAGGCTGTGTGGCTTAATTCAGATTAAAAATAGGGGCCTGAAGTTGAACTTCAGACAACTCAGAGACTGCTGGCTGCTGAGCACTATTGTAAATGAGGAGCCCTAATTAGGTGCCTAAATGTCCTGTCAGGAGCCTGTCATTAGGTGATCGTTGTTCTGAGGGTATCTGTGTGCCCATGTGCTCACCGGTGCTCACACCGAGGTCACAGAGCCTGTGGGAACCCTCACCTTGTGCTGAGGCCAAACCCACTGATCTGCCCCAAAGTCAGCAGTAAATCGATGGCTTACTAAAAAATGTGGCTCATGGTTTTGACGAACTTGGAGTAGGTGACATCCATCAACCTGTGATTACTGAGCAATGTGCTAAAATAAGGCAAATACTGAAGGGAAGACAGAAATGGGAATCGGGTGCATTTTTAATGTGAGAATGAGCCCTGATTAACCCCTCAGCATTCTCACAGAATCACAGAACCACAGAATAGGCTGAGTTGGAAGGGAGCCACCAGGATCATCCGGTCCAACCCCTGTCCCTGCACAGACACCCCAACAACCCCACCCTGGGCATCCCGGGGAGCATTTTTCCAGTGGTTGTAGCACCTTGCCCCATGGATAAGTGTGAGGAAAGGGGTTGGACTTCCCTCTGTGTGGTCCCTCACCGAGGCTCTGAATAAACACAGGAGTTGGTCTCTGGTCAACACTTTGTGAAACTTTCTTTGTGTCCTGTTTTCCATCATATACAAGGCACACCAATAACTCAGCATTGTGGGGATTTGCATTTCACTACTATGCCTTCATGTGCCATGGAGGACTATAAAAGGAAGAAAGACTTGGAATGCAAGCCATGGAGGGCTATAAAAGGAAGAAATACTTAGATTTCTATTCCTAATAAAATATTATTGAAAGTACTTATGTTCGCTTTAATACAGGAGTAAATTTAATGGAGACTTTGGAGATGTACTGAGATTTCTCACAGTGCCCAAACGAAGATGGATATCTTCAGTGGGAAATCTGAGGGATAAACTACTTTTTTTTCCTCAATCATTTTTCTTTCACAACAGTTTCTGATTGCCAGGAGCCAGGTGACAAAAGGGTTGCTCCAAGCCCCATCCAGCCTGGCCTTGGACCTTTGCAGGGATTATCTGAGTATTGCTCCCTATTTCCCCCAGGTGCTGCTTAGAGCGAGCTGTTTGTGGTCCCTTCTGTCGGTGCCACCCTGCTCCCCGCACTCCGGAGCTGGTGCTCCAGCCACTGCCCTGTTACTTCTGGGAACAGCAATGCAAGGAGCCCCCACGACTGCTGGCAGCATCCCCGTGTTCGTGGGAGAGCTCCAGAGCAAGTTCTGGGTGAGCTCCCTCACCGGGGTTGAGGGTGATGCTCCCCCTGCCAGGACCTCGAGCTCCGAGGTGCGGGTGCAGCTCTGCCTGGCTGCTCTCATGCTGCCCCAGAACTCCTCCAGCAGCCTTGGCCCCACGAGCAGAGGGGAAAGGGCTTCGTTCACCACGTTAATCAACTTCTGGATGTGCCGGGCGGCGAGCGGAGCCGTCTCCAGGGTGACGGAGGGCAGCGCGTAAACAGCGCTCGCTCAGGTTTTTGTTGTGGGAACTCCTGCCGGCTCTGTTTGCTTTGTCAGAACAGCCAACGAGGTGTGAACAGTCAACAAACTACGAAACGTTAATAAAATAATTCAGCTTCTTTGTTCCTGGGAAAATTTTGAGCTTATTGTTTTTAGCATGGTACAAAAAATAATTCCAAGGACTGTGCACATTTGACTGATGTATTTTGCATGCGAAAGCTTTCAAGAAACTCCTCTAGAAGTTACTTGACAGTAAATAATATGTTCATAGACAGTTTTAAAATGGAAAGAAGTACTAGATGCATGGAATAGATTATTCATTAGCCATTACCTACTTCTATTGGGTGGCTGCTGGTAATTCCCATTAAAGTTCTGGGTTTCTCAGGCAGGCCTGGCAAGCTTCCTCCTTGTACTCAGTAAATGGAATTAATTGCATTGCCTGTTCTCTGGTTTGTTTTCCAGAGTGCATAAATACCTTTGGTTTTAGAGGCAATATTGAGGTAAACATTTGTGCTGTTATTAAATACCATTGTGGCACATGAGAAATACTTCACACTTTAGCACTGGCCATCTGTGGATTGAGGTTTTCTCTTTTTTGGGTTGATCATGCTTCAGAGCACAGGCTTGCTGAGTGACAGCTCTTGAACCAAGACCATGTGCATGGTTGGGCTCACCCTGCTCTCCATACATGCAGCCCTGGTGGTCTTTTGGGGTTTTTTGTCCAAATAACTACTCAGCCTCTGGACAGCTGTCCATAGTGGAGCTGAGCTCCATGTCCCCTGTCTGTCTCCATGCCCAGCAGCTCCCAGAAGCTCACCAGGTTGGTACTGGCAGGTTCTTGCTCAGGCTTTTGTTGCAGAGGCAGAATCACAGGCTCACTTAGTGAACAAGCCCTCTGAGAGCGTCGGGCGCAGCCACAGCCGGGTGCTTTGGTGGTGCCTCTCCATGAAATTTAACACCTAGATCACAGACCTCAAGGAACTTCTCGTGATTCTTTTGTGAAACCTTTTGTGATGTCTTTTTCTCCTGCTCTAAGCCTGGTTGATCACTGCAGGTTCACACTGACTTGGAGGAGCCTTGAGGGACTTGACAGAACACGAGCTCCAGGGGCCGGGCCCAGGGCTTCCACAGCTCCTCTCTGTGTCAGAGAAGTGACCCTTCAGGTGATTTACTGCCATCTTTTCCACCTAACTGAGTTTTGTACTGGACTCTTGGATTTGTAAGATGGACCTGTTTAACTGGACTAAACAGCACTGGTAGCTGTGCATGTCAAGAGCTTTAAAGAGTGGAAAAATTTCTCATGAAGAGTCTGGGAAGAGCAGGGCAAGCTTGCTCCAGTATTCTGCAATGAGGAAAAGGTCCCTTATCCGTGTGTGATGGAAAGGAGAGAAGCTAAGACCATAATAGTAGCCAGAAAGAACTGCTCTGCAGACCGTGTCAAATTGGGCATCAGGAAAATGTAGCTTGTTCTTTGTGGTTATAAGCTACAGTGCTAAAAAGTGATTTTTGTTATTCATTACAACCATGTTTGGATTTCTTGTGGTAGCTTTTTGAAAGGATATTTTATTGTATTTATGAGACAGATAGAATTACAAGAAAACTGTTTTTCTTGTGTCAAAACTGCCAGGGAACATCCCTGAATGGAAGACAAGTGCTTGCATTGTTACAGGCGTTTGTGGACAAACATCTGTGGGGGTTTTTTCCTTCTTCTTTTGGAATATATAATGCTGAGGGGAAAAGACAATTAATTGGAGTTGTAAGATGAAGGTGTGTGGACAGTGTGAGCTCTGGATCCCTCTGTTCCTTGGCTTCCACCTCTGACTTCGGCAGGGGCTCGTCCTGTGTTTATTGGGGGCTGGGGGTGATAATGTCAAGGCTTCTTTGGCTCCTTTGGCATGGTCAGCAGATCCACTGGCCAGGTATTGCTGTTTATTTTAAAAAAGGGGGGTGGTGAAGACTTCTGGGGGGCAATGTTGGCATGACCTAAGGAGAGTAGCACAGAAGCCTCAAACAGAAATCAGGGCTCCAGCTTGGGATAACCTCCAGGGAGAGAAAAATGGGTATGAGGTGGTGACACCACTGAGTGAAGCTCTCTCTGCTAACAGAGGCACCTTAATCCACCTTGAAATAAAATCATTTTATAAATCCTGCATTTCTTCTCTTTCTGGAATGCTCTGTAACCCAGCTATTTCAGGCAACCTGAATGAATACCAGAGGAGCTGCAGAACTGAGACAGGAGCTCAGTCCGAGAGGATGCTGAGAGTCTTCCAGTCCCACTAAAGTTGCTCTGTGACTTCACCTCACCATACAGGCACATTTGCTCCTTAGGACCAAAAACAAGCAACAAGATCACACTGCAATTCTGGTTTATCAGATTGGGGGTTTTTGTCCCTAATCCCATCCACACAGACACCCCACTAGGGGTGGCAGAAAGAGCTGTAATGGCTGTGCCTTGAGTAAAACTCCTGGTACCAAGAGTGGCAGAAGCCTGTGGGATTCATTACCGTCTGTGTGGATCCTGTTTGTTTTTTCCTATGGAAATCCAAGTTTATACAAAGGCCATCAGATGGAACCTGCACGCCTTTATTATTACTAATAGTGGCTGGGAGTGCAGATCCAAATGATGCATAACATTTTTTTTTAAAGTAAACCATAAGCCAAGTTAAATGAACTTTAAAAGTGAACATGATTCATAACAGATACCATTTTAAAACTGACCAGACACAGTAAATGTAAATTCTGTCCTTTTAACTGTAAAATGTTTAAGCTTATTTGCAAAGGAGTTTGAAAAATTAAAACCATACCTTCTCTGTGTTTCTCCAGCCATGGAGAAACATCAGAGTTTGCATTTGAAAGGATGGCAATACAAACTGTAGAGACAGGCTGGATGTCTACTTGAATTATCCTGCTTGTTGAGGGGAAGTCTTAAACTGATGATCACATATAATCTGTAATGTATTAAAAGCATATTCTTTATTGGAGTCCCCATATTACATTTCAAATACATTTCCATGGAATGTTTCAAAATGTCATTTAAAATTATTTCTATTTTCATTGAAATGGCATGTGTCCCCTCAACACTCATCTAGAACTTTATTATTATGATTCTTTGGACAGTTTAAAGACATGAGATCACTTTCTGTGGTTTTGTGTGCCTCCCACTACCTCTGTTCCTGCCTCAGTGCTAATGCCAGCTTCATGTCCCCCCCCCAACAGCTTAGCTCCAGCTTCTTGGCCTCTATAGGTTCTGTTTCAATTGATCAGAGGTTTGGCTAACTTAAATATTTAGGCAATATATAATAACTGTATCTCAAACAAACACTTATTGTAACGCAGCGCTTGCTATCGTTAAGAAACAGAGTTCTGGCTTCCATTCTAGCCCCTCTTTTTCAATTGTGTTTTGTTTTAGTGGTTTGTTATTTTTTTTTTCATACCTCCAGAGTGATTCCTGTCACCTGGAGGGTGATTTTTCAATAAGAGTAAATTTGAAGAAATTGTGTCTTGAAAAGCTAGATGTTAACAAAGCATTTACAAGTGCAAATAAACCAGAGCCTTAAATGTGTTCCAGAATTACCCTGATTGTTTATATTCCAGCAGCAAAACTGAGTTTTATGTCTTCACCAAAAACAACCCGTGAGAAACATGAATTTTCAGCGCCAAAGATAAGCCAGGAGCGGGAGCTGGATGGTGCTTCTTGAAGTCAGAGAGGTTGCAAGATGTCATTAAAGCACTTAAAATAAAAGGGCTGCTGTGATGAAAAGGAAGACTTCAAGAAAACCTCACCTCAACTGATTTAATTCAGCTTATTAAATTTTATTTAATTCGGCTTCCTCAGCAGCTGAGCTGACTTGAGCCTGTGTTTGTTGACTTTACTTTCTCATCTGACTTGGCAGAGCTGAGACACCCAAAAAAGAGGGTGGTAATGCCATGGGCAATATCCTGTGCTTATTTTCCTCCACTCCTCTTCCACTCAGGACAGTGGAATTTAGTGGAAACATCCCACACGTTTAACTGACAAGGAAAAGAAGCTGCTTATATATTCAACAGAATCCTAATCATTAATAGATTTAAACCACTGCTCTTTTGAGTGATTTTTCTGGGATTGCCTGAAGATTGTCTCGAGATGTTCACGTAAATCCAACTCCAACAGCTCCTGTTAAATTATATGACTCAAGCAGTAGCTTCTGGAGATGTGTGTGCTTAAACCTTGTATTTTATTTAAAACTGATGGCTTTGGGAGCGTTCCTAAATCCGTTTTCTTGTAACTGATGGGTGCTCAGATACTTCAGCTATGAAGGAGGGCACCTCATCTTGACCAGCTTATAAAAAAATGAACTTTCTGATGATAAAAATGCTAAAAAGGAACAACAGGTATACAGATCTTTCTGTCTATTGGCTCCAAAAAGACTTGTGCAGCTTGAGAGCTCAGCCCTGCGTGTGCTGCCCTCCCAGCAAGGAAACTGAGCCCTTGAAGATAAGCTGAGAAATGAGTTCCTTGTCCTCCTGTGGCAGTGAGCCTTGTCAGGGCCAAAGCCAGTGCTGGGGCTTTCCCCAGACAGATAAAACATCATTCCTGCTAATAAATAAATCAAGATTACCTGTATGAGAAATATCAAAGTGACCTGGCCTGACTGAAGAAATCCCTGCTCGCTGCAGGGGGAGTCAGACCTGGTGGTCTTTGAAATGTCCCTTCCAACCAAACTACCCAATGATTCTGTGATTCTGTGCTGCTATTATTTAATTTTTGTGCACATTTATTATAGAGAGATCACATTGAGAGCATTGGTGGTGTCCCCACCCCCAGGGGCTGTACCCCCACTCGAGGCAACAGAGCTGGGAGCACTTCAGGCTTGCTGAGGTTCCTGCACACGTGAAATGGTCAGTGCATCTCGGGCTTCTGAGACCTCCTGCTCTTCATGAGTTTAGCTTGTGTTTCCTGCATTTCAGCATGCCATCTCAGGTGTTTTTTCCCAAGGAACCTTTGTTCCAGATCATCTGACTGTTTCAGGAGCGCTTCAACAAGAAGAAAAACACGACAGTCAATTAAAAACCAATTTTTTTGCTCTGGTGTCATTAATCAAATGCACAAGCAGTCCCAGCACTGACACCTGGCAGGGTTAATGTTCAAGACCTGTGGCAATTATAGCTCCCCTGAAAATCGCTTGGCCAGCAAGTCACATAAAAGCCTGTGATTATGAAGGAAATGGGAATTAGCAGAAAAAAATTAGGGAAACCAGTTGAAATACGCTGGTAGCAAGGAAGGCAGAGAAGAATCTGACTGATTGGAGCTCCCCCAGGGAGAAGAAACAAGGTCTAAGGGTCACTCCTTCACTGAATTAGTAGTGTCTGTCATGTGAAACCAAAATAAAGCAGGATCAGAAGTGAAAGATTTTCTGTAAAGAATTTGGACTCTGTTCTCTTGCACCTACAGCTCAGGGAGGCCAAGTGCAGCATAGTGGGCTGATTTTTTTACTATCCTAATTCAGCCATAATTCTCTTCTCTCAGATATCCATTTCTTGGTAAAGAATATGATGCCCAGACATTTGACACACAGATATTTTTAGCAAAAAACAATTCCCAGATTACACGCAGCCGTCGTTTCCATCAGCTCCTTGCCCAGCACATCCTCTGTTTTGCATCTTTGCACTCCCCAAAAGTTACACAGCTGGAGTAAACACAGCTTAAATGAAAACTCCTGTGGTTAGGGCAGACTGCAGGACATGTGTTTTCCCTCGCTGAGGAACATTAGCTGGGTGCTTTCTGTGCCAGACGCAATCATACCTGCAGAAAAAATCTGGTAAGTACACAGTAGTTTAAACAAAGAACTTGAACTATTTGGAGACAATTTATTTGATATCAATTGCTAGAAAAGCCTTAGGACAACTGAAAGAGCTCCTCATTGCAAGTGTGGGGCCATAATCTCAGTTTAATTACCTTAATTTAGTGATAGGATGATATTGCGAGATAAAGAGTGGCCTTGCTTCTTGCTTGGCCAAAACACCAGTGTTTCACCTCAAAGTATTTCCCTGCTGGGTCCATGAGATGGGTGATTCCTTGTGGGCTCTGTTACAAACATCTCAGCTCCCTCACAGGGCTGCAAAGTACAATTAGCCTCTGATTTAATGTAAATTACTTGGAATTGTGGCATGCTCTAAAGAGCAAGTAATTAATTTCAAATTGTAGGACCAATTCAGTAGTGAAGGAGGAAACAACAGATGAAAATGCCAAGCTGTGGTAAATGAAACACTGAGGCAGTGCCAAATTAGTGGGAAAATTCTGAGGTTTAGGTCCAAGCCACAGCCGTGCAGCTTCAGTGCTGCAGCTTTGGGGCTGCAGGACGGAAAGTTGCTTTAAGGAGCACAAACATCAGTGGAGTGGGAATTACCAAAAACCAGCAAAGGACAACACATGTAATTGAGAAGGCAACAAAGTAAAAGAAGATTCAAAGTTGTTTGGGGGTCTGGATTTTTTACCCTTCCATAGCTGCTTTCCATCGTTTCTTTGTGTTCCAGGGGTACTAGCTGCCTTATAGCTTGTGCTCAGTTTCACTGTAAAAATACCAGTAAAACGAGCTGTGGTCATTGCCAGTTATTTCTAGTGAAAGATCTTTGCTTTACCAGGAAAAAAAAAAAATTGGTCAACCTGTACATTAAGTTAATAATTTTGACTCACTTATAAAAGTTAATGGTTGACCTTTTTTTAAGACAACTACAAGTCAACCCTTGCAGAGTACAGCATAATAAAAGTAGCAATAATAGTACTTGTTAACATCCATCAATGTGCTTATAACTTCACATCATACTAGATGTGTTTAAGCACAACTGTTAATTAATTATTGTAATTATTGGTTATTAATTCTTATAAATGGCTAATTAAACCACCTACAGTATTACTTTGGTGATACTCCATATTCCCACGCCTAGAAAGTCACCTAAAATGGTGGTGAGTCTGGAATCCTTTTAATCACTGTTTATTAATCTTTTAGCTCCAGGTTTTGCTGGAATCAGAATTTCAGAACAGTGGTAAACTGTTCTGAAGAAGGCACTTCTTCTATATTAGAATTGGCCAGTGTGGAAGTGTACTTCAAACCTGGCTACTCTTGAAAAAAAAGAGTGATTATGGCTCAGAGCTGTGGCTGCCCCACCCCTGCAGGTGTTCATGGCCAGGCTGGACAGGGCTTGGAGCAAGCTGGGGCAGTGGCTGGGGGTAGAACAGGATGGGCTTTAAGGTCTCTCCAATCCAAACCATTCCATGACTCTGTGAAAGAGTTCATCCTTCAGACTCTCACAGTCCATCCCCCTGAGGGGGGGAGCTGGGCAAGGAATGGCAACTGGGAGGAAAAGGTAAAGAACTTACTGAGAAATGTGTCTGGGAACTGGTGGTGATGTAAGGGGATTTCCTGGCTTTTCAAAATGGTTAATAGATTTGAAATAGTGCCCTGGTAATGCAATTGGTGCTAAAATCCTCATGTTCCAACTGCAGAAATGTATGGATGTTTATATACTAAGACAATATGTTGTATTATGCATTATGAAAAATATGAATCAATGTAAGAAGACATTTAAATTAACCCCAAACTGGCTATTTTCTTGTATATTTAAAACATCTGGTCTAGAACAATGCCATATTCTGCATTCTGTGTATCTCAACATGCAGCCTGTTTTTCACATTCAACTGAATTTCTTTCCAGTAAGCACAGTTCATTCTGGAAAGGGAGTTGTTTGGGGGTTTTCCCCCTATTTATTACTCCCTATTATTAATAGGAGGCAAATGGACTTTGGACCAGGCCCTGTAAGAACTGACCTTATTTCCTGATATATTATTTAGCAATTTCTTATTGCTAAAATGGCAGTAATGCTTATTATTGCTCAAAGGACCTGTGTAGACTTAGACAGCCAGTAAAATATTCAAAAATAGTAAACTAATTTAATCAAGGTCTTTCTTTTTCTCAGTCTTTCATGCTTCAGTACATGAAGTGTGTCAACTATTTCATATATCACTTTATTAGACAAAATATAGATAGCAAACTGATAATGACAATGGAATAAAAATGACAAATCCCATATATTAACTGAATTGAGGCCTCCACGATCCAATACTGGAGTATTGCTCCCAGCCTTTAATTTCCATGATATTTCTGCTGGAATATTGTTTGCTTTTCAAATGCATTGTTGAGCTTTATGCTGATATCTATTCCAGATGTTTTCAAATTCTGCTAATTTGTTTTCCACATGATACCTACTTACAGAACCATTCCACTTGTAGTTACTGCAATTGTATCTTCTAGTTGCATTCCCTTCTGGATGTAACATTTTTCTTCCACCAGGATAGGTTTTCCCACTGCTTCTGCTATTTATTTCTGTATTTCCATAGCAGTGTCCAGGTGCATTTAAAGTCAGGTTCATGTGTGTGCTGGAGGTTACAGGTTGAGATTTGGGATTGTAAGCAGGCTGCTGCATTAGTCCACAGCAGTAGTTTGCCAATTCTGGAAAATAGAGTTAAAATTGATCTTCAGTTTTAGAAATAGAATAACACAGGCTTTTGTAGCAGCAATCAAGTCTAACCTCATCCTACAGATCCAACAAATGGATCTGGTATTACTGTAAATTCTGTGAGCAGTTGGGAGGATTTAAACCAGCACTTACAGACTTTGCTGTACTGTGCTCACAATGTCTTCTGTGGTTGTACAAAATACCTGGCCTTTTTCTGATACGTTTTAAAGGGGAAAATAAGAAAACAGCATCACAGTACGTGCCCAGATCCAAGCATTTCTATATTCTGAGGCTTTTTAACATCCAAGCCTACACCAGAATTCCAGTTTTGTACTATTGGAACACCCTCAGTGTCTGCCAATATGTTTTTCCTTTTTTCCGGGTCTGTCTTTAGCTATCTGCAGCTTCTGCAGTTTCCTCTTTCAGGCATCTTGCTGCTCTAAACCTTGGAATTATTAACTCCCTAGCAGAGTGGAAATAATTCAGCCTATGTCAACAGAGAGAATGAGGGTACAAATGGGGAAATCCCCTCAGCATTCAGTGAGAAATGTAAAATGCACCTGGAAAGCTCTGGTGGATGTGCCCAACCCAAGGCCAGCATCCCACAGGCAGCACCAAACCTGCAGTGCCCTGCTCCACCTGCACTCCAGGGAACCCAGCTGGGCCTCCTGAGGAGGGACCTGAGGAGTCAGGAACGCTGCTTTAGGAAAGCCAGAAGTGACAAAAGCCCTGCTTTCACCTCCCTTGTGCTGCCCTTGTCCTTTAGCACAGGGATCCTGTCCCGGGCCGATAACGCGGGCGATGCATCAGGAAAAGACTGAGTTGCTAATTTGAAAATTGGTCTTAAAGATAAAATTGCACTGGAGAAACACGTTTAGTAATTAACTGGAACAGGCAGCAGCTTTCTTGGCACAGCTCAGTGTGGTTTCCGCTCACTGTGGTCTCTGCTAAAGAAAACTTTTCTGTAATTACAGGTTAAGGCAGTGTGCAATGTAAATAACACAAATAAAGCGACCCCTTTTTGTACAGTTTTGAACTCTGTGGGGTCCTGTTATCTGGTATGCAGACAGATACTAAATCGACTGACATTCTTCTTCAGGAAATTAGTATAGTTAGGTAATATAAAACTACACTTTAAGAGGATATTTGTTTTTTAAACAGAACGATATTTAGCTGTACCTTCATCTTTAAATGGCATTTAGTGTTTCTTTCTAAAACAGGAATAATTTCAAATAAAAACCAGCTGACAAACAGAAATGAAGTCCCTAACAGAGATATGAAATTTAATTTAATTTGTCTCCATGGCAACTCTTTAGGAAGATTTCCAGAAAGAAAATACTTTATTTCCTGTTTTTTACACACCCTACCTTATACCACTGTTCTGCATGAATACCATCTGTATGTTGAAAAGGGTTATTTTAAGAAAAAATATTTTTAAAGCTCTGTCCTATAGCTATTTTGTCCAATCCCCACTCCTCCAGTGGTATTCTCATGGACGAGCTATTGCAACCAGTGGGTTACTGGTGCCGTCCCACTGACCTGGATTTCGGGATGCAGGGATGCACTGGAGCACCAGCACAGACTCCTGGGACAGCCACAGGCCTCTGCATGGAGGAACCCAGGTATGCAGCCAGCATTAACCCAAAAATGAGTCTGAAATGAGTCCTTTTCTGATGCAGAAAATTCCCCAAAATCCGGTGTCCTCTTTGGAAATTCTCCTTCTCCACTCAGCCCTGGAGAGAGCGGGGGAAACCTACTGAAGCAGCTCCAGTTCAGCTTGGAAGGCTTTGTGGGTTTGAGGCAGTTTGGAAGAAAAAAGTGTTTTACCTGAACGCTTTAATGTTAACTATTTTTAACAAAATTAAATGCATTAGGCAGCAGAGATTTATAAAAATTCTTACTTTTAAGATTGTAACGTGTTGGAAGCTTTTTAAGAAGCGCTTTCTTCGTACCTCCAATTCCTAAATCTCCCTAAGATACGAACAATATGAGGTACTGCAATGGGTTTCAAGGTGAAAAATTTTACATTAAGAATGACAAAACCATATTTCATTTGGAAATAACCTGGATACTTAACTTTTTTCAGTTAAGTAGTACTATTTTTCTGATATGTAGATAATCGTACAGTGTTTTTACAAACCTCAAGACACCAGGTACTGATCAATTCTTGTAACTACTAAAGAAAGTGTTTCCCTTCAAGGTTTGCAAAACATTCATAAATTGGCTGGACAGAGTCACAAATTGCTTTTCAGTTGTGATCAGCCTTCCCTAATGAACTCGGACTTCCTAAAACTCCTCAAATTGAATTTGTATGCATAATGTTTCTATGAACTTCTCAAATGCTCACAAATAATTGCACTTGGCAATGGATCCTTTGAAAAAGGATTGTGTTACCTTTTGGAAAAACTCAGCTTGAACTGTGCAAACTGATTGGTGAAATACGTAATGGGCCTGCAGAAGATTCTGTTTCTGGAGAATCTTGGACTTTTTGTGCTCAAACCGGTGCTGCAGTTTTCCACTTTGGTGCTTCTCTGCAGCCAGTCCTTGTGAAATTAATGGTGTACTTTTGATTTAGAGGAGTTTATAAATCACAAGGAAAGTTCTGTCACCACCTTTCAGATTCTTTATTGTATAGTGCTCTTAGGTGAGTTGGACTGTATGGAACTACAAAATATCACTCAGTGTCAGCCTTTTCTCTGTTTCAAAGACTCAGTGACCTGCTTCATATTTACCTTACTGCTCTCAAAGCAATATCCCTGTGCACTGCAGCATTTCTGATTATTTCACTCTGGATCACTCTTTTTTGTAACTCATTATGTGAATAAAACCAAAACCAGTGAAATAACAGAATGGAATAAATTCCCCCTCTGTTACTGTGCCATCTTTTAGGAGAGGACAGTGTGGTGGAGGAGGGTTTGAGAAGACTGTCTTTCTCACTGACCACCAGTCAGGCTGAAAACTGCCTGCAAGGCGTGTTCCTCTAATAGACTGGCTTAAAATATACTAGATTAAGTGTTAAATAAATTGGTATTAAATCCTTGCAGTGTGTTTGCCATATGAAGACTCTTTCCTCATCTCCGGGGATTAACAAATTCAGTGGCTTAAGGCAGAGACGGTTTGTAAATACACCCCATAAATTACACGTGGGCTTTTGAGAATAACCCAGACGGTGCTGTGGGACACCCAGCCAGCCAGGGATGGCCAGCATGTGGCTTTTCCATTGCCTGTGCACCTCGGGAATGCTCCCAGGTATGCGTCTGAGGCTGGGGCTCCGTCAGCCCTGGGGCATGCGCTGCTCTGGGGGCCTCCTAACTTTCATTCTGAGTTTTCAGTCCTTACATCTTCGTTTTCGCCACCATACAAAAAAGCTAGAATCTCCCTTCCTCCCCACGAATCCTGAGAGTCCATTTCTTCACATGGGCCACCTTGATTCTCTCTGTCCCCAGCCTGGTGTGCTTTTCCTACGCTGAGTTGCATCATCAAGCACGGTGCCATGAGCAGCTACACTCACAAGGCAAGAAATGGGCTTTAATATTAAATTGGGAAAGCCTGCACTAATAAAGCAGTATGTCATTTTCCCCCCTCTCCTTTCTAATGTAGCTAAACTCAAATTAATGCTCTCAACTCACTGTATGTTGGCATAACTTACATCATGGATAAATCTCATATTTCCTTCAGTGTTGTGATCTGATATACATTGCCACATGCATGTGCTACACATTATGAATAAAGCTTTAAAAAGCCTCCTTTTATAGCTGTTTATGTTATGTGATTGAGTTCTGGTAGAGAGAAAATTTGCCAGGACTAAAGGTTATTACTGGCTGTTCTGCAACTAATATTGCCTAGAACTAAAGCAATTAGGCTTGACAAAATACGAGCTGCTCAAAAAAACCGCACTCTCGAAGGCTGGGCTTGTAATGGAACTTGATTTAATACATGCTACTGACGTGGAGATTTTAATTAAAAGAAGGAGAGAAAAATAGCTGCTCTGCTAAGAGGGGAGTCCAAGGGAGGTTGTTCTGCAGGTGAGCAGAGCGGAGGTGGTTTTGTAGCAAAATGCATCCCCTGAGAGGGTGGGGTGGATGATAGAGCAAGGATGGATTCTGAATTGAACAGTGATGATCAACAAAATCAACAAAATTACGATAAAACCGTGAAAAATAACCCCTTTTGTCACTGTATCATTTCCTCCTAGGCCAGGAGAAATGTTTTTGCAGTGGATCACCTTCACTACGTGCAGCAGACCCCAGAGGTGCAGCCACGAACGGCTGCCATGCATCAAGAAGCACTAATTTCCATGCTTTATTACATGGCTGCCAAAAAAAGAGGTGAAATAAATGCTGTAGGATTGTCCAGAAGATTCCCACTCATCGTTCTGCAAGTGAGCCTTGGCTCAGACTTTCAGCTTACACCAGTGGTATCTAAAATACAGATGTGTGAATACTTCATTCTTCTCATTCTCTGGCCAACCCCAAAAATTTTGGGCTGAGTTGGATAATTTTGAGTCACTGTGTAAGGAGACCTATTTTGTTTTCCCAGCAAAATGAAAACTAAGCCAAAAAAACTGGAAACAAACCAATTCAGAATGCTTAGTTCAAAAAATAACACACTTACTCCGATTATTTTTAGTTTGCATTTATTTTATAATTAAATAAGCCTAGTCTTAAGACATTATGTTGAAACAGAAATGGTATTTGAATAAAAATGGGATTTTCTTCTCTTCAGAATTGAGGAGGCTTTAGTTTTATTTTTGGCACAAAC
Organism: Oreocharis arfaki; assembly: GCA_013398015.1. NCBI lineage: Eukaryota > Metazoa > Chordata > Aves > Passeriformes > Paramythiidae > Oreocharis > Oreocharis arfaki. Next base: position 119,664 of record VZRR01006260.1, on the reverse strand, counting down.
TCTTGCCTGAGTTTGGTAATCCTTGTATCTGGCTTAAATTTTGGAATGGTTTTGCCAGCTTCACTCGCACAACCAAGAGGAGCTTCCCCCATTAAGACATTCCATGTTGGTGTTGGTATTCTTTAAACTACATTTTACCAACACCCTTGGTTGGTGTGATTCTCTCCACCCTCTGGGATTTAATTGTCCACTGTCAGTCACCGATGAACTGAGGAAGATGCAGCATTTTTAAATCTCTACCTTTTTCGACACTGAACGTGAACCAAATGTCTTAGAAATAAACACTTGGCTAAATGCTTTGCGTTCTACAATCTCCATCAGGTGATAGTTTAGCACAGCTGGATTAAACACAGCTGCAATATAACTGTTCTTATCTCTGTAGAAGTCTATTTATTAACGTACCAATCAAAATTTTTCTATCGAAAAGGAATTTTTATGTATCCAATGAGAAGCAAAACTACAACTGAGCATTCACATCAGAAAAAAAATCAGATATTGAATATTTGTGATAAATCCAGAGCAAAAAATACCAACAGGATGACTTTTTTCTATGCATCTTCAAGGTTTTATTGGAAAATGCCATTCAGCCTAATGCTGTAAGACTGGCCTGATGGTTAAGAAATCCAAATAAAGCTATAGATGTATGCAGCAACACACATAAATAAATACTGACCTAGGGAGGACAGCAATGAATCAGAAGCAATGAAAATTGCCTGTACTGCTGACAAAAATGTAAGAGTGGCAGGGTCTAAAGAGCAACGGAGCCAAGAGAAACTGGGAGGCATCAAAGTGGATCTTGTAGAAGCCTCTCAAGATTTTCTGCTGCAATGCATTTTGGGACTTTTGATGTCAAGGTTTTCAGTCAAATCTAGCTGTTTAACAACAACAACAAAAAAGAAACATTTACATGCTCCTAAATAATCTTGCTGTGAGATGTTTCTAGGAAAAGCTTTATTTACATTACCTGTCACAACGGCCTACAGAGATTGCCCGTGCAATGACGGGCAAATCTGGTTTGCTGAAAGTGCTTGAAAGTGTTTGACAGACACTTCCAAGAAGTTGGAAGACTGAAAATAATGTGAATGGTTTCACCAGAGGAAGGCCATAGAAAGCCTCAAGGTTTTTTTAATTTAGAATTCCAGCGAAGCATAAAGAGCATAATTATTTGTATTTTGCTGCATTTTCTAAACTGCATAATACAGTCATTCTTTCGCTCCTTAAAGTTGTCATTTTACAGTACAGTTCAGGACTGCAGTGGTAACATATTTTCCAAAGGTCAGTTTTCCAATTATAATCCAAAATTTGATGTTAATATTTTTTCTTATAGCCATGTTGTAACCGCATTCTGTTAATTTCATAAAGATACCATTTAGCTGAGGTAGGTGGTATTCTGGGCATACGAACAGTCACCTAATGTCAACAGTAAGCAGTAATGTAACTACTGACTTCCCATCATTTGCAAAAAAATATTTTCCCAAAAATTATAGCATGTAGAACTAGACAGCATCCAAGTCTCTCACTGGGAAATGACAGAGATTTTCTTATAGCTTTATATATTCCTGAACACTTTCAAGTCTCATTAGATTTTGCAGGCAATCTTACACACTCTCCAGCTAATATCTGAGATAAACTTGTTTGCCAAGTCCTAAAAACAGGAGCAAGCAGCAATGATTTGGTATTTTCATCTATTTCTTTTCCATCTCCCTCAGCTCAAACACCCCTTCGGAGAGAGTCGCTGTAGAACCACCATTAATTTAGCTCGTGCAGGCATTAGAACTGGAATAAAAGATAGTATTTACTGCTTTACTTAGTGCTGGTTTTCAGGTTCTTGCATTTTCTTTAGCTTGTTTGCAGTAAACTCGTTGTTTACATACTCTGGCACATTTCAACACGAGCCTCCAAGCGAAATGCTCCAAACCACCACGACGCAACCTCAGCCGCCGTAGAAAATTCCTTAATTGGCTTTGGGATAAGGAAAGATACCAAAAGCTTTCTTGTTCCCTTCGGTTTACAGCGGGTTTTAAAGCACGAGCTACGAGATCCTGCTCTTTCCCCTTCCCCTGAAGCCAGAGCCATAGACCGGGCAGGGCAGGCACGGTTTTGTTGGGCGATGGAGCAGCCAAGGGCAGCTCCCTCTCTGTGGTCCAGACAAGGGGAGAGCTGGGTTTGTGCTGGTCAAACACCCCTCGTGCTCCCCTCGCTAGAAATAAACAGCAGCTCCTGATGCAGCTCCTCAAACACATTCCAGCTGAAAGCCTCACTTTCTTGCAAGCTTTTGGGGAGTTAATGTCCAAATATTTGGAGAAGCAAATATTTAATAGGGAAGGAGGCAGGTGAGAGTTGCCAACCATCTCATAAAGAAGTGGAAAGCATCCAGCAGAATTGGCTCTCACCATGCCAGTTGTGTTGGTCACCCAAAAAAAATCACTCAGGAACCTCTAATTGCTTGCTTATTTTTCCAGTTTTGAACCATGCGGATTTGGGGAAGAAAGAATGAGGAACTGTGGCAGACAAAGCCTTAGGAATTTTGTCTCTTTGGTCACTTGCTTATGCACATCACAAAAGTGCCACAGAAGGCAGCAGGAGAATTTATCTTTATTTGATCTTCAGGACAGAGAAATGCCCCTTGGTCCCTCCATGCTCTGTTCTGAGAGCAGAATTTTCAAGTATGAAATATTTTGGAAGAATTCTGTAGTCCTTTTTTTTTCAATAACCATAATTTCTTTTAATAATTTCAGTATATTTCTAAATTTCAGGAAAAGGAATTACTTTCTGGAATTCATCTGGTATCATCTGATATCTGAGACATAACTAGTGTGTGACAAAAAAGGAAGTTTTTTCATCCTGTTCAGTTACCAAGTATTTAAGTTAGGGGTGGGATTTTTTAAGAAATACATTTTAAATAGGTAAATACATTAATATTTTTGCAATTATTCTTATTTTTATACGTATGTACAGCAGTTTCTTGAGACAGTTTTTAGTGAAGGATTACTACTTTCCTCTTTCCTTGTCGTGTCTTGTATCAATTTGGAGCAATAACGACAGTGCACGGAAAATGCGGTAAAATAAAACCGAAAATGAAATAAAAATTAAATCCTGAGCTCATTAAAATTAATGAAAGAGCTCAAGCGAAAACACCGCAGTCGGAATTTCACCTTTGGATTATTTGTTCCCAACATTTTTAAAATTCCTGCTCGAAGGTATTCCGAAAAACCTGAGCGCTTCAGCCAGGGAACCTTTCCAGGCGCTGCGGGAGGAAGCAGAACCGTCCGAAGGGCCGGAGCTGCTCTGTGCTGCCCCTGAGGGAGGCGATTTATTTCCCTGCTGATGGACGGGGCAGCGATTCCCGGCGGGACGGGCGAGCCGGGTGCCCCGGGAGCGCTCGGGGCCAGCCCCGGGCCGTGGGTGCGGAGCGGACGGACGGACGGACGGACAGACGGACGGACAGACGGACAGACGGCAGGCACCTCACTGGCGGCCTGAACTGCGTCTGAACCCCGGCCTCCAAGAGAGCAGCAACGCGTTAACCCCTTCAGCCCCGCTGGGTTCGGTGCCGGGTGCGCGGCACAGACCCGCCCGTGTCGCACGTCTGCCGAGCGGGCCGGGGCTCCAGGTCACATCTGTATCAAACACCTCGGTAAAACCATGGTAAACACCAAAATAATGGCGCTTCAGTTAATTCCGTTCTGCCTCCCCAACAGCTTCATTTCTCACTTTAAACCTGCGGGTAGGCACCGCCTCCTCTCAGGTAATGTTGAGCTCTTGCTCTTGATAGGCACTAATAAAGCTTCTTCTCGTGTGTTAGCGCCTTCTGAATTGTGTTCAGCAAACAAATATTTGGCTCAGCAGGCCAAATTCCATTCTCCACCATTCTCTGTGCTTTCATTTATCCTACAGCAAAGTGAAGGCAAAAAAGTAACTGGCCTGAAATAGTAATTACTGGAACTGAGTCCATCTGGTACAGGAAAGGGGTGTGGGATTCTTTCATCTGTGCAGTGCATGATAAATCATGCACATAAATGCAGAAATCATAGATAAAAACATGACTTATTTTAAGAAAGAAACACTGCATTTCATAGTGAAATATTGAATATTATGCTTAAAAGCTTTCCAGAAAAATAAGTATGAATCAACACGGTGACAGTTGGAGAACTTTTTAAAGGTACCATAACCTATTTCCAGTCCTTCCTAACTTTATGCAGTCATGTCATAAAGCACAAATTTCATTTAATTTCTGCTGGATGTCCAGCTGTGGCTTCCAAAAACTGTTAAGAAGATTTTTGCAAAATAAATTACTAAGTGCTTTCTGCATCATTTATTTTCAGTCTTCCAGGACTGTTAAATGCAATCCTGAGTAAATAAGGTCGAGTAAAGAGGAAGATTCTTAAGGATCAGATTTTACACTTCCACTCCCATGATCCTAGAAGTCGATCTGAAAAGTTGGCACCTGTATTTTAATTTTAATTACTTTGCTCACATGATGTTATCTCAGCAGCTGTTACGGGCAGAGCTGCCTGAGATAATGTAACTGTAGTGACATTCTAGGGCTAGAATTTCTGAAATGCTTTCTATCACAAGAATTTGTGTTTACCATGAGGATTATGGAATTCAGTGTTGATTACTCGCAGGAATTACCTTTCATCCACTAGGACCTGCCCATCGTTTGAAAGAGCCTTTGGGCAGGCAAGTGAAAAACACTGCGGTTTTTTTCTCTGAAATAACTATGCAGAAAGGCAGTTTCTGTTGCACAGAAGTCTGGATCAATATCAGCATTTTTATTTTACTAAATATAGAATTATAAGACACACAAGGTAAAATCACACAACAGCTTTACCCCCACGTTTTTTTTATTAATCTTGTATTGCACATTTTCTCCCATGACTTCTGCTGTACCAGCCTGGTTGATTCTTGCTGCCCAGAAGTTTGCCTGTAAAGTATTTCCTTGCAGTTGTTCCCTGTTCTGGGAGACATCTGGGTTTGGCTGCTGGGAAAGGTTCTGCTACGTTTGCAAAGGACGGCCAAGCAAGTCACTGCCCCAGCTTCATTTGCGGGGCAACAATGTGCAAAGGAGCTTTCAAAGTCTTGCTGAAACATTTTCTTCATCCACTGGATGGATGCTAATAGACAGGAGAATGTCTGCAACTAATAATTCCCTCATTTGGAAGTTCAGCAGATTCCACAGACATAGATTTGTGCCCATCGTGAAAGAGTAATTCATTTGGATTTCCTTCACGGCTGAAAATGAGTCCTTGATTACCATTCTGGAAGTAACCTGGGAAGTAAAGGCTGCTCCAGCCATTCCTGGGCTCATCAGCTGCAGTAACAGCATAATCACAGCCTGCTGGTAGCATTTCAGGGGGCTCTGCTCACCCTGTGTCCGTTCCCATCTGTTCTTCCTGCAGGCTGAATTCCAGCGAATGCTGCTAAGCCACAAAAGGGTGGTGCAAGCCCTGTCCCTGCAGAGAACATCGATTCCGTGTGTCCAACCATTTCTTGACAAGGGAAAGCAGTACCAGACCCGGGTGACTGGAGTGAACGAGCCCTGCTCGATGCCCTCCCCTGCGTTCAAACACCCAAATCATTTCCGAGCGATCATTTCCCTGTTTCGTTGCTGAGCTGCATTGTCGCAGGTGGCTCTGCTAAGTCAGTTGTCCATGCAGCAACAGCTTCATAGCCTGTAAAATTTCTCCTCCATGCTCTCTGGGAAACCTTGGGCATGGTGGGGGATTGGAGGAGTCCATTTATTTGTGTGAAATCGAACCATATCCATCAACCTGGGGCTGTTGAGCTGATTTGGAGCAAAGTCAGCAAACCCTGCAGAACTGCAATGGCAATAAAATTGTTTCATGTTCAACTGTTTATAAAAGCACCCCACAAGAATGATTTTTTAGTAGTACTGGCTACTGATGGATTTGATCTTGGGATTTACAGATGAAAAACTCTGCATCTTGTGAGGAGTTGCTGGACTCATTGTAACTCTCAGGCTTTGTTTGTTTGTTTGCTTTAATTGGGACAGTTAGAAATATTTTTATTTCTAATAGCATTTGAAGAGTCATAGAACCTTTTAGATTGGAAAAGATCTCTGAGATCACTGAATCCAATCATCAACCCAACACTGCCAAAGCAAGCTTAACACATTCAGCACAGAATCATTTCTCAATGGGTTTAACAGTGGAGATTGGGTTTATCTGTAAGATTAAGATCCATATAAGAATACTAATGGAAGTCCCACACAACAACACTGGCTGCTCTATTTGCATCACAGTGTTTAATAAACCTTATGCATAATTCGCTCCCAATAAAAATGTTTTTAAAAACAAAACACAAACATGAAATCCTTTGTTGGCGTTACAAACCGGTAATTGCCTCTTCGATGGCCTCTCCCACTTGGAGAGGTTCTGGTGGTCCCTGAGCTGTGTCCCCACAGGGCCATGGGAACTGGAGGCCGATGTGGAGCACCTTCTTCCTCCCCATCCCTGTCCCACTCATCGCATGAAAACAAAGTGTCTGAAACGGAGCTCCTCGCTCGTCCCGGTGTGTAAATAACGGGGGTGTGGGATGTGCCGTCCCTGTGTCCATGGATCAGCTGCAAACCGGGGCCTCGGGTCTTGTTTATCAACTTGGAACAATGTTGTGAGGATTAGAAGGGATTTTGTGGACTTCTCCAAATTAAATTGTTTGGTTCAGCTGCCTTTGCTAAAAGTGTGCTTTAATTCAGGCATATAATATATCCCAAGTTACCACAAGGTTTGTGTTTGGAGTTAATGTTATCTATGCCTGTGTTAACGTCAACACTGCTTTAGTTAAGCTAGAGAGAATACTCACATTTTATTTTAAAAAAAAGTTATATGAGCTAAATGTTCTGGTTGTTTCTTCTAAAAATAAATAAAAAGCATCATCCTTGCAGCCCTGAAAACAAATCAAGGATTGCCTGATTGGCTTTTAGTCACCACCATATGCTTTTTTCCTTAGCAAAGGGCAGTAGGAAATTATTGCATTACACAAGTGGAATTTAAAATGTTGCTGGTGTACTTAAGGATGCTCTTTCCTGAGGAGAATCATTATGTATGACCATGCTCCTTAAAAATGTGATTACAACAGTTGAGCAGATGGTAGACACTTGGGGTCAGCTCTAAGGAGATCTGTATTTACAGTGTATTAATAATGGTTTAAACTTTCTCATAAATAGATGTTGATTAATTTTAAATCCATTTGTAGAAACCTAGCATTGCCAGACTATTTCCTGAAACCACAATACAAAGTATGATAAACACCATCCGTTAATCCAGACTAATGTACTCCACACGTTAAAAAAATTCACTAAAAGGATTAATGCAATTTTTCAAACATGAAAAAAACCAGATTGTATATTTCATATATACTTTGTGTGTTGTATTTTTGACAGTCAACTCTTTTCGCTGATAGAATTATGTATTTTTATCCTTTGCTGTAACATGCTTTCAAGTAATTTATATTTAATTTTATATTCTGTTTGGGATTTCTTTGCCACTTTGTCACACAGCTAGTTCATTCCATTGAGTGGAAAATAGATTAATCCAATCAGGTGAAGCAGCAGGAGGAAAATTTAGGAAAGGCCTATTTTAAAGGCAAGCAGACGTAATTTTGCTGGAAATAAATAGCATTAATGGGAAGTCTCATCCTTAGGCATTTTTTAACCCTATATTTTGGATTTTGGGACATAGAAGAGTTCAGGGCATTTCTGCAATCCTGACACCTGCTTGGAAGCCCCAGCCTAAAATCAGCTGGGCAGAAATATCGATCAGTTCACGTCAATAGAGTTTTGTTGTGTTCCCCAGGGAGTGAAGGGGCTCAGTGTGAAAATACCCATGCCCATGCACACACAGACCCTCATGTGCACTTAGAGATACTCAGAGCACATAAATGCACACAGAGACTTGTGTTTGTGTGCTTGTTCCTGCAAACTCTTGTGCTCAGCCACTTCAAATAACTGTGTGAAATCTGAGGGCAATTAGATCAAAACTTCACCCAGCAGCTGATACCGCTTCACAATCCACACAAATATGAAAAGCAAATTTGGGATTACAACAGGATAATTTTATTTCCTTCATAAAAGTTTATGTAAGAGAGAGATGCTCTTTGCAGTAGCAATTGATAAGCACTGGGGAATTTATAGGCCAGAAAGAAAAAATAAACTGATCTTCGATGGGTCTGTGAGCGATCAGTCTTGAAATGGTATGAAGTGACATTCTTTAATATGGGACAGAGAGGGTGAAGAAATGATATTGAACTTTCAGCTTGACTTCCACCATTAAACCTTTGTGCATAATATTTTGCATAAAGGTGTAGCACGGAGTAACTTTTTCTTCACAGCATTCCCTTGCTTTTCATTGTTCCTTTGTTTCTGGGAGATAAAGCCTGGAAATTGCCCTCTGAGCAGTAAATGTAGAAACCACAAATTTTGGCACTGTTTTCCAAGGGCTGTAGAATTGAAGCACCCTCAGCAAGTGCTCCTAAGCAGTGAAAAAATTATTGGTTTTAATGTTTGGTTCAAATCCTGTTACTTGTGGACTGTACTTAATGTTCCAGACTAACCTATAAATTTATTCCTTAGATCTGTGCTGCCACTGAAATAGATAAAACCAAAGAATGAGGGAAAGTGCAGAACGTGCGTAAATTTCATGACACAGCCCGAGGAATGCAGCCCCAGGTGACCTAAAATGTCCAAGAGAGGCAGAAGGACTGAACCTCTGTCATTGTGAAGCTGTTGCTTTTGTGAAACACATGAATCCCAATCAGCAAAGCAACTAACACAGGTTTGATAATCCCACTGAATTCAACATCGTCACATCGAGCAGGGTGGGCTTCAGGCTATGCCTGTGTCCAGTCTGATTTTCAGCTCAGTGTTCTCTGATCCTTACCTGCAGTTTCTCCATGGTTGCACATACTCTGTTTGAGATTACTTAACACAACCTACCAGAATTTGTGTAGAAATTGCCGTTCTCATGCTGGTAACTCCTCCTGCTTTTGAAATTCTTTATAAACTGAATAAAGTCCCGGTAATCTGTGCACCCAGTGCTTCACAAATTGGATGCTCTATACACCATAGCTGCACTGCCTAAAGCCCAAGTGCACACCCACAGGAGGTGTGCAGTACCCAGCACTGCCCCCACTCCCTCTGCAGGATTTCTTTCCCAATGTTTTCCAGTGTCACCAAGGACACTTCCGTGCCTTCCCCACGCGCTGCTGCCATAGCAGCCTTTTCCCTGCCTGTCTGCTCACTGTCCAGTTGTCCTCTCTCAAAATGTTTTCCTACAAGGTTGCCAAAAATTTCCTTCTGGTTTCTGGCCGTTGCTGCTTCTCTGCTTCATCTTCAGCGTCCATGGCAGAGAATCTCCCAGCTGAGCAACTTCTGAGTCCTGGGGCCTCAGTGGAAAAGGGATGGCTCCTGCAGCAGTGAGCTCTGGGACCTTCAGCTCCTTCAAGGTGCATTTCAGGTCTCCAGAATTACTTTTAAATCAGGAAAACTGAACCCCTTCTGCCTCACTATCATGAAATTTGTTCTTTGTGTTCAGTCTTTCAAAAGTTTCTCCAGCCTGGGAGACAAAGCTGTAAATTGCCTTGCACATCCAATAAATGCCCTTTGCAATATTTGCTTTATCTATCACATATATGAATTCTTTGTGATACGCACAAGAGAGGGACTGCTTTGGTTTCATTCTCAGTCGGGTCATGTGTAAATATGGAGAGTTCCTATTTACCCAAATACACTATTTCTTAATATTCCCAACTTCAATTTTTCCCCCCAACCCTGTGCTTACTTAGCAGGCAAAATTGTTTTGCTTTTTTTTTAAGATTGTACTTAACTTCTACATGGAACTCACTGGCTAATCCTTCTAGGTTAAATTTGAGTAGGTAACTCGGAAGTCAATTTTTCATTCCTTAGAAAACCTGTATTATTTTTATGCTTTAAAAGAATATTCTTATCCTCTTAAAAATTTTCTGAAATATTTAGATGCCGTTCCTGAATTGCCTTGTTTTGAACACTTTCTGAATGCTCAGCCTTAAGCGATTCTATTCTTTTCTTTAACCAATTACTAATAACAATGCTGGCCTTTCTGTTTGATTTATCAGCTGACACACTAAAGCACATTCCAATTCTTTAATTTCCCCAGTATGTTTTGCTGTTCTGTACAGTATCTTCATTACTGCTTGATATTTCTAAGTTCGTTACTACATAAACCAGCTATGTTAAAACAGTTTGATCGTATTTTTGGAAGCGCAGAAAAACAGCATCAAGTACATCAGTGAAATACTTCATAATGACCTCTGCTGTTATACTTCTTTTGGATCCATTAAAACTGTTTTAAATAGCAAGAGCCATAATAATAGAATAATAGGCTGCTCGTGGTCGCTCAGAGTATGCCTGATGCTAAAGAAATTAATTTGCAGGTGTCCTTGATTCCTGAGTGCTTATTGCTGATGGCACTAAGTAGTGCTTGACTGGAGCATCCATCTGCTGCTCATGTCTCCAGCGCAGATATTTCTGCAGTACTTAGGAGCACTTACTCTTGCTCTCTTAATGTGAGATGGTAGCAAGAGCGTGAGAAGTTTCAGCAGTTCGCATCTGCTGAAGCAAAAAGGAAATGTTTGACTTTCTGCCCAGCATTGCTAAATACAGACACTTGGAAAAGAGGGATGTAAAAATACTCTTTCCCTTGAAAATGTTCAGTGATGCCATTTCCCAGGATATATGGGTTGATTTTTGTTTTTAACAACATGGAGACAGGGGTTTTTTGGTGCTGAAATACGTGTGTTAGAATCAATTGTTTAATGTAGTCAGATGTAAATTGTAGCTGGGAAGTGCAAAGACTTGGGCAGCTTCCCAGAGATCCAGCAATTAGACAGTGACATAATGGTACTTTGATCACAGCTCATGTTCTCTGTATCCTTACCTCACAGAAGTTTGGTGAACACATCCTTCTGGAACTTTGAAAAGCTGAATATTATAGGTACTCTAAATAATACCTTATGCTGTTTAATACAGTGAGCAAAAATTACATTTCCATGGGCTTAGGCCTCAGTTCAGCAAAACACTTCAGTTCCTATTTAATTCGATTTGCACGATAAAATCTTCCCTCTATCAAGAAAAGAGTAAGGGTAGCACTTATCAGGGGTGCAGGGTGACTCAATAACATCTGGCTCAACTCGGCATCTCAGCTAAAGTAATTGAACTCTGGTGAAATATTTCAGTCAGGTTACTGAAGCAGCTTGATTAATTTTAAACGTTGATGAGTCAGGCTGTAATCGTGTGCCATGACTCTGGGTCAGTGTGGTGCTCTGCTGTTACCCACAGCACCCGCCACCGAGGAGGACCAGCAAATTTCCCATAAACAAGGTGGAAATGCCACAGTCTGTCCAAAGGGCAATTAAGAATAACTCGAGCAGTCTGCACTTGCCCAGTTCCTGCCTGTGCATTTCTTCTGTGTGTTCTGGGGTTTTAACCCTGTTTGACTCTAAGAGTGCCCTCCAGCCGTGTAGGTATCTGCAGCTTTTTGGAGTGAGGGTGACTCTGCCCATGGCAGAGGTGTGTGGCTGTTTGGGTTCAGACCACGGCCCAAAGCCGCTGCTGGGGGATACAGAACATTTTCCTGAATTTGGATTTTTTCCTGAACTGAGTTTGCAAGAAGGCTGGAGAAGGACTTTTCAGAAGGATATGTAGTGATAGGACAAGGGTGAGTGGCTTTACACTGAAGGAGGAAAGGTTTGGATTAGGTATTAGGAGGAAATTCTTGGCTGTGAGTGTGGGCAGGCCCTGGCACAGGGTGCCCAGAGCAGCTGTGGCTGCCCCTGGATCCCTGGCAGTGCCCAAGGCCAGGCTGGATGGGGCTCAGAGCAGCTTGGGACAGTGGGAGGTGTCCCTGCCCATGGCAGGGGGTGGAATGAGATGAGCTTGAATATCCCTTCCAACCCATTCTGTGACTCCATGATTCTACAATTTCTTTGAGCTCCAAAAACTAAGCCAGGAAACTCAACACCCTTTAAGCTTTTCTCCTTTCTGAAGACCTGGGTCCATATTTGTCACAAACATTTTTTTTTTTTGCTTGGTTCCTGTTCATGGAAACCTGTGCTTTGGGAGAAAGTGCAGCTTTTGTCAGGAATGTGTGCAGACATGGGCAGTAACCATGCAGCTCTGCACGAGGAGCAGCTCCCCGTGTCCAGTGCCAGGCTGCTTGGCGCTACCTTTGTTTTTCATAGCAAATAACCTTTGGCAGAATAACGTTGGTGGCTGAGTGGTGGTGCACACACCTGCTATAAATAGCACAGGACTTTTAGCTGCTCATTAGTAATTTCCTGCACGGTGGACGCAGCACTGGGATGAAACTAAGGCACATAAATCTGGCTCACTTTATTAGGATAGGAAAAATCCTGAGTATGTTGCCGCAGAAATTTAGTCTAATGCAAGTAACAGCTGAAAGTGTTCTTTAAATTCCATGGAGATTTGACTTTTAGAACAATTTTGAGGGATCGGAGCGCTGTGCAGTCTGAAAGCAAAGGCAAAGTATATGAGTGCCTTCATTGTTGGCCCAGATGGCATGACTTAATTAAATAAAATATCTGTGCTGCCTATGTGTTGATGTCTGACACTAGCCCTGGGCCAGGCTTGCAAATAACTGTGGTTTGCTAACGTGTGGCTTTTCAAACAAAATCTGTGTTAGCGCTCATGAGCCGTGAGCAGTAATGCGGCCTGGGCTGGAGGCACAAGCTGGGTACTGAGTGATGAACAGAGCAAGGCTTGAAGGAGGAATTCAGCAGCCTTTGGAGACGCTACATTTGGGATGGAATGTACTTACCCTGACATCCTAGAAATCAGCCAGAGGAAAAAAATTGAGCACCATTAGTAATGGTTTTTAACTTCTTTCAGGTACATGATGACCTTGGCTGGCAGCTGTTCTGTTTCAGGGGGGAACCAGGACAGCGAGGAGAAGGGCAGGAATAAGATGACCTTGTCTCCCAGCAGCCTCAGGACCAGGGTGGGTGTGTGGGCAGGGTGTGGAGGTGGCACCGAGGTGCTCCTGATTTCACGGCTGTCCCTCAGGAGCACACTCCAGCCCCCTGGGGTCCCTCAGGAGCACACTCCAGCCCCCTGGGTGCTGGGGTCAGTGAGGCATGGCCAGGGCAGCCACAGGGGCTGTGCTGCAGCACTGGGGCATCCTGTTCCTGCAGTGGCATTCCTCAGTGGCGCCGTCCACCACCAGCATTTGGGCAAGGGATGGATACCTGGGGAAGCAGAGGCTTGGGACTGCCACAGCAGTGGTGTTTTTCCCTCCATTTCCCCAATGGTAAATAGCAAGGTTCTACTTTGAGCTATAAAGAGAGAAGTTACTGTGAAAAGATGCTGTCTGAGGAGCAAAAACAGACAGCGTATTCATGTCTAGACTAAAGCATGTGCAAGTTTCCAGGTTGGAAAAAAGGTCCAAAGAGAAGTGCTGAAAGAAGACTAAGTAAAAGCTACCCCTGGCACCTGCAGCACACGGAGAACACGGGTGACGTAGCTCGAGCAGGGGAGGTGGGCAGAAACCCACGGGAGGTAGGCAGAAGAATGGGCAGGAGAAGAAAGTTGCTACAGACAGCAACAGGGATCCAGTGGTGATCGCTGCAGACGTCTGTTTTAATATGGAATTGCCATACTTGTGTTTTTCTTAAATTATTTTAGTTAATAAATGGCGTTGTAATCCTGAATTAATAGAAATACACTGGCTGTGACATGGCAAGCTTTTGGTTTTGCAAATGAGTCTTACACCAGGCACCCATCTTTGCACTCGAAAGTTGTGGAATCCAGTCCTTTATAATCAGTTTGGCTTTTTCCCATGTTTTGTTTTCCCTCATATGAGCTTCAAGACAGGTTTATCTTCCAATTCTTAAACCTGGACTCTCAGTGCTTGCACGTCTGTCCTTGCAAACAGAAGCACAAGTGTTGTGTGTTTCAGAGTGGATCTTCTGTTGATGGACCTGACTAAATGCTTCCAAAACTTCAGAGAATCGGAGAATCACAGGGTGGCTTGGATTGGAAGGGATCTTAAAGCTCATGCAGTTCCAACCCTCTGCCGTGGGTAGGGTCATCTTCCACCAGACCCAGACTATCTTTTGGGGAATATGTGTAGGCAGATCCCAGATCGATCCAAAGGGAGTCATCAGTCTGAAAACACACTTTTAATTACAGTAATCTGATATAAGGTGCTGAAGCTTGTTGTTTCAATGATATCCTAAAGGATCCTCTGAATTTTATTTCCTACTAAAAAGCTGTCGGTCTCTTGCACTGAGCAGAGCGAGTTGCCATCACCATCTGGAAACTGAGCCATTATTTTTTTGTGCTCACTTAAATCACTTGTAAGGAATATTGAAAAATCTAAGATGTTTCATCTTGGAGCACATTTCCTTTTAAACTACTAATGCCCTTTTACTCAGACAAATAAATTAATGTCTGGTCACACTTTGTAGCTAAATAAAAAATTTTAAAAAGCAAATCTGGATCTGCGAGAGAAAACAGCATTTGTGGTGGGGTTTCCATCCTCGTCCCTTTTCACTGGGGTGGTTTGGTTTGCAGTCTCCCATTCATTAAAACCTGGACCAGGTTCTTTGCTCGACACATCTGCCTAAATCGCATTGGCTTAAACATAATTTAACCCTAGATTTAAAGGGCCCTGAAAAGTATTGGTGTGGGGTTTTTTTAACAATATACCTAAGAATCAATTAAGGAAGAAATGGGTTATGCTTCAATGCTCCAGCTATGTGGATTAAGAAGAAATTCTGACTGGGAGGGAAGAATGCAGGAGAAGGCTGCCCCGAGGCGGCCTTACTGTAAGAGCTGACAGGTCAATGCATACTTCAGTGCTCGCTAATTGACTTTGTTCAGCAGAAAGCTGAACCGATCATGGCAACTCCCTCCTCACACAGCACACATGGATAATCGAATAAAACCTGCCCTACCCTCCTGCAGTTTTTCTCAGCTCTGGTTCCTGGAAAATCGCCTAATGAAGTATTTGATAGCAGGGCAGAGTTGCTCATAGTTTAATGGCAGTAAAATGAAATACAGTTCAACAATATTGAGGAGGGGTAGTGCAAGCATCCTGGTGTGATGTGTTACAAGTAAGAACATCCTGTACAAAAGATACAATATTATATATAATTATTAATATAGGAAATGGTTTTATCATGTTTGTGCAGGCTCCTGTCCATGACACCGAGCTAGAGAGTAGTGAAACAATTCTGCAAGGTTTGGGATGTGACCGTGGTTTGGCTTCGGGGTTTTTCCCTGGTCAGCTTTGATACTTGGTAGGAAGTACTGCAGTGAGGCCCAACATTAACGAGATTATTGTAGAAGAGTAGTGATGAGCAAGCAGAAGCTTGCAGCATGAAAAGAGTATGGCAGAGGAAAAATAAAGGCATTGAACTAGAAAAAGCTTTTAAATTTTTTTTAGACTAGAACACTAACGAAAATATTTGCAATTTTTTTAACAGGACAATAACTCAGATTTGGATCTGCTCCACAGGTGCAGCCAGAGAATGTGGAGCTGGATTATTATAAATATATGTATAAAAATAAAATATATTAAGTAATATCAGTCCTCTGCCCCACCCTGGGCACTTGGGTGCCAAGAGCAGTGTCACTGCAGGAACACGAGGTCTGGAGGGGAAGGTCCCAACCAGGAGGGTCCCTGGGTGACCCCTGTGAGTTCTGCTGCACTGACACCACGATGGACACTGGACCCAGTGGAATTAAAGCTGCTCTGGACCGGATTGAAGCCAGCACAGGTTGTTCTGTGTGGGCATGCAAATCTTTGCTGCTAAGGCTGGTTAATTCAGCCAGTTTTGAGATGGCTCATCCATTTGGGAGCAGCCTGTGACAGTCCTACATCTCATTAAACTTTCACAGAAGCCCCAAATATCCTGATCTGGAAGGGACCCTCAAGGACCACCGAGCCCAAGCCTCGGTGAATGGCCCACACAGGGACCGAGCTTTAGAGCAGCAGCACTGACTGTGATGGATCGTTTTGCCCTTTGAAGGGTAAATAAGCCTATCTCACTCAGACCCACGGACAGAGGTTATTAAAGCCCTTCCAAAGCTTTCCTAGGCCTGGTGGGGACTCTTCCTGTTTCCTTTTCAGCTGCCAGCTTGGCCCTGGCAATGACATTTTAATCACATGTACCCACCAGTGCCACCACCTTGTTTAGTCAGACCAAGAGGCTACAGATCTGGTCATTACATTCACTGCTCTTCACAATAAAACATTTGTGCTCAAGCTGTCAGTAAATGTTTCTGTTTAGCTGGTGATTTAGTGTCCTGGATTATGCTGAAAATACTTTGAACTGATGGTTTTCTTAAAAGGCCAAACCACTTCTTATATTGCATCCAGTACGACTTTGAATGCACTGGGAAGGCTTATCCAGCCCTGAATGTTTCTGCAGACTTCTAATAACACATTGGGAACAAATTCAGAGAATGAAAAATTGCTGTGAAAGTTCTCAAAGTTCTCACACTTGATGGAGGACGAAGCAGACTTTGTTATCCTTCCTCAGGATTAACAATGCCCTTAATAGCAGTGGATTTCCCCACGTGGAAGCAAAGAGAGTCCATCCCTTAGCAGGTATTCACTTGCTTCTTAGGACACATTTTCCAGGTGATTTGTGGAGTTTTCACCATGTGCTTTCCATTAGTCTTGGGATGAATGTCGTGCAAATCCCAAGCCAGCACTTGGAATATCTACCAATTAATTTTTAAAAGCAAAAGTTCTCAGTAACTAAAGCTGGGACTACCTGGTACAAACATCAGTTCTTTAGGCTAATTGTGAAGAAAAGTGTTAATTCTTGGAAAACAGATCCCAAAGTAGTTACCTAAAGTAGTATTTTATTACGATTTATGACCAACCCCCTGGAAAACAAACAAAGAAAAAAAGCAAAACCAACAAAAAAAACCCAAAAGAAAGCAAAAAAAGAAATATTTCTGTATCTTTTAAGAGAGTATGAGTAAGGTGAGCATCTATCTCTGGGAGTCCCTTTTCCTCCCAAAATTGCACTAAATTTTAAGTCCTGAGAGGTTTATTCTGCCCACTCACTGCAGCCCACTCATGGCCTTTTGCTCTCCATAAAAATAAACAGCTTTGTCTCAATTTTACAGGAGCAAGCTCTACTGTAGAGCAACATAGAAATGGAAAGTGTACCTTGTAAGGATTGACACTTGCAGAATAGGGATTGTTGTTGCCAATATTTTTAGAGATACATAAACATTCTGCAACTTCTTAGATGCATTGAAGAACTCCCCCAGGAAGAGATTCCTGCCACTACTCAAAGAAAAATGGTGAAGAATAAAAGGTATTTCAAATACAGCTGATTCTAAAAACATCCCCTGTAGGGAAATGTGAATGTGGCATGCTGCTTTATTCCCCTGAATGGTTTCTGAATTGTGGGTGTAGTTTACAATATGGTTTTTTTGATACATTTGCATGTGTAGCTGTAATCCCAAGGAAATTTTCAGCAGTAATAAGAAGAAAAATTAGATAAAACCTGACTGTGACTGTAACTCTAAAATAGAAAACTTCTGAGGGCTAGTTGTATAACACAGTATGAACATTTTATTAGTCTTTCCTCTCAAAAATGTATTTAAATCAATTGGTCGTTCAGTGCAGACTGATATGATAAAAAAATCAAAAAATTACGAATTTTGATAAATGTGAAACATGTGCTTCACTACTTAAGCCCTGTTCTTGTGGTTTGCAGATGATACCAGGGCGTTCAATAATAATAACAGAACTGCAGAGAAATCAAAGAATGATTTATTTTAAACTGCTTCATGAAGACAAAAAAAGCTGCCAAATCACTTGCAGATTCTGCTGTGAGTGTTTCACTGCTCCTTCTCCCTGGATACTCGCACTTAAGTAATTTCTTCAGTTCCCAAATTACAATAAATCCTTCCCGTGTCGGGGAGTGGAATTTGTAATTCCTCCTCGGGAGGTGCGGCAGCAGGGCAGCAGCAGAACTCCGGCGCCGCCACCGCTCCGCCCGCCCGCGCTCGGAGCGCAAACCGCGCATCATCCCCTCCGCACCTCGGAGCGCAAACCGCGCATCATCCCCTCCGCACCTCGGAGCGCAAACCGCGCATCATCCCCTCCGCACCTCGGAGCGCAAACCGCGCATCATCCCCTCCGCACCTCGGAGCGCAAACCCCGCGTTATCCCTTCCCCACGCTGCATTGCCATCTAGCGGCGCCTGGGCCCCGCGTGCCGCCGCAGCTGCGAGTGACCACTGGCACCGGCTGGGAATGACCACTGGCACCGGCTGGGAATG
>VZRR01006260.1:8081-101143 GCA_013398015.1 Oreocharis arfaki | reverse complement strand
CCACGGGCACCAGCTGGGAATGACCACTGGCACCGGCTGGGAATGCCCCCTGGCACCGGCTGGGAATGCCCCCTGGCACCGGCCGATTCCTGCCGGGCAGTGCCCCAGCCGTGGCTTTCCTGACCGCTGTCTGTGGAGAGGCCTCGAGGCCTGTCGCGAGGAGCTGCCCGTGGCACTGCCCCGCGCCTGTGATTTAACATTCCTTTTCACCTCCTTGTCAGCAAAGGCTCACGGGGTACAAAGAGCCAGGCAAGGTGCGAACAGAGCCATTGGCTTTTCCTTGTGCTGTGGAACCCTGCTCTGCTCAATCAGAGGAGAGGCAGAAATAATTAATGCCAGGTTTGCATGTTGGCGTGGCTTCCTACCGAGGACTGTATAAGATTATGAAGAATCGGATCATAATTCTTGGCCAAAATTCTATCTTCTGGGAGCTCAGACAGTGATAGGACAAGGGGGGACAATTTTAAACTAAAAGAGGAGAGATTTAGACAAGATATCAGGAAGAGATTGTTCCCTGTGAGGGTGGGCAGGCCCTGGCACAGGGTGCCCAGAGCAGCTGTGGCTGTCCCTGGATCCCTGGCAGTGCCCAAGGCCAGGCTGGACATTGGGGCTTGGAGCAGCCTGGGACAGTGGGAGGTGTCCCTGCCATGGCAGGGGTGGAACAAGTTGAGCTTTAATGTCCCTTCACCCCCAAACCATTCTGGGATTCACTTTTCAGACCTCGCAATAAAGAGAAGCAGCTGCAGGAGTGCTCTGAGGAGTGGCTGCTCATCGAGATCGGGTGAGTGGAGTCTCACTTGCCCATCACGTGGGAATCTGGAAAGGCTTTTTCGAAATCCTCCATCATTTCCTTCAACACAGGTCAGTAATTAAATCCTTCAGCCCTTTATGAAGTCATTATACCAACCTATTTTCCCACAAGGCTGCATTTGGGTATAGTTAATTTTTACACAGTTATGTGTGGGGAGAAAAAGTCACCAAATCCCAATTTTTCTTAAGATCAGTAAAAATAATTGCTACAGTGGTTGCTCAAAAACATTTCTGAAACAGTAATAAATGAGCCACACACAATTGTCTGACCTTTCAACTGTTACCAGAGCTGTTCTGAAAAACCCAAGCAAATACTTAAATATTGTTTTTCTCACAACAAAATGAGTGTTGAAGTTCTCTTTGTGCTGTGCTTTCCACCAGGATCCCGTGTGCCTCACTTGCCAGTGAGCTCTTGAGAAAACACAGCCTTGCCAGTACAACAAGCAGCAAATATGGGGCAATTTTAGAGCAGGACTTTGTAGTGATTTTTCATAGGGAGGTGTGTGTACATAGAAGAATCTCAAGGAAGAGAGTTGTGAGAAATTTTTAAATAATATATCAAAATGTATTAGTAACATTAAAGGGATATAAATGTAGAAGAGGCAAATAAAAATTTAGTTCTCATTTTTGTTACTCAATACTAATTTTCAAGTGGCTTTTTCTCCTTGAATTATGCTTTATTTCATCACGAGCTAGGAGAAAATCAAGGAAAAAATATGTACAGAAGGATTTGAAGAACTCATTAATAAACTGTACCTGTCTCTACAGAATCACATCCTGGCAGTGAAAATACAGAAGCTGTTTCAAAGAGAAATCATTAGAAACCACAGAAATTGACATCAAAACAAAACTCTGATCTGCTTCTTAGCTGTAAATCAGCATCTATTTGTACTAGCTGAGATTTTACTGCCTGGTTAACCAAAGAAAACCTTTGTAATAACTGAATAAAGCCTTTATAATTCATGTCCTGTGGGTTTTGTATTGATAGAGTGGGTAAATATTGAGCATTTGATACTGAGAAGAAAAATCCAGCAGTTGGAGATCAGCCATGGAGAAGTCATTATCAAGTAAGGAATTCTCTAAATTCAGTATGTTTTAAGTGCAGGTATTTTACATTAGGTGCTGAACTGCTGGTGCTGAGGGTTTAGTATTTTGAATTTTTTTTTTTTGGAAGTGTTATGAAGAACTAAGAAAGTTTTCTGCTCACCTCAAGTTTTACAGTGTGTGAGCAGCAAAGGCAGAGATCTGAGTACTTCAGGGCTGAGCTTTGGATATGTAAGAACCTGTCATTTAAAAAAAGGCTTAATTTTCTTACCTGCAACTTTCTAATATTTGAATCAGAGTTTTGTGGGAAGCACCAGTGTGATCCCAGTGAAGTCACTTCCTGAGAGTAAGGGCATGTAGCAAAACTCCAGCTTCGAGGTGACCCAGCTGGTGGATGGGCTCTGCTTTCGTTAGGATGTGATGATCGCTCAGGGGGTCGGTGGTGCCGACTAGAGCTCAGGACTCTGTCGTTTGAGCATCTCCATCTTCCTGGGTGCTGTGCTCGTGGCTTTCCTGCCTGCTGGTGCTGGCAGGGCTCGTGGTGACAGCTGGCAGTGTTCAGAGGGATGCTGCTGCAGATCTGTTTGTACAACGAGCTGTAAGCGGGGCTAATGCTGTTCGAGGTTCCCGAAGTTTCCTTGCTTTTGTCTCGGGCCCTTCCGGCGCCGCTGGCGCGTGCGACGACTGCGGCTCTCGGAGAATAGCCTTGATTGTGCCTTGCACCTGCTTGCACTTAGGAAAAGAAACATTTGTCACTCTTATTTATGTAATTGCTTAAATTGCATTTTAATTTTAACAGCTTAAGTAGGTTGGTGGAGAAAAATGTTTTCTGAATGGAAGTTTGATCAAATGCCCAGGGAGCCGGTGCAAGTCTTTCCATCCACTCAAGAGATTTTGTTTCAGGCGTTTTACTTAAACAGTACTCCTCTCAGGCATAACTGAGCAAAGTTACATGCTTTTCATAAAAGAAACTGAATAAAAATATTTCAACCAGCAATATTTACTGTAACTTTTTAAGGAAAATTACTGAAAATTAAATCTTTCCATTTCATAATTTTGATGCTGTTTAAAATATAAAGGAACCTGAATATAGTTCTCAGAAAAAGCAATCTATCTGCTTCAGTGTTACAAAACTGAATTTCTTCTTGCTAAAATGGAAATTGGATTAGATTCTGCTGGAGTAAACTCAACAATTGCTTAAGTTCTTTTGTGTAATTCTTCATTCCCATTAATAGGAATAACATGATACCTACACCCAGCAATTCCCATCACTGTGGGCTCTTAAATAAACATTAGGAAATATTAGTCTCAAAGTTACAGGCTCCATTTAGCACACAGCTCAGCATTGTAGATTTGCCAGCCAGACTGGCAGCCCGGGTTTCTCTGACCACTCATTCCACTAATGCTTGCAGGCTTTCCTGGCAGGGCTCCTCACAGAGCTGAGCAGGTTCAAAATGTATCAGGAGGCCTTATCACTCAAAGTAAACACTCAAAGCATATTTCCCCCTTGCTGAAAGATTTACATTAGTTCCCTGCTAGGCAGCGTATCAATTACAGAGCTGCATTTCCTACGTGTCATAGGTGTGAGCTTCCCCGTTCCCTTCACCCCAGCCCAGGTCTGCAGAAGATATAAAAGGAGGATCTGGCTAAATTTATTTCACTGAAGTATTTTAAACTGTTTAGGTGAAATCTTGAAGGTGCTGAATCACAGCAGTGTCAGCGTGCTGGGGTGCAGACTTTGATGCCCTTGGCTGTGGCAAGCAGCACAGAACTCTGCAACCTTCTCCAAGCACTTCCTCGGGGCTACTGTGTGGGCAGCACTCAGCTGACCCGATAGAGCCGATGCGCTCTGTCCGCCCTGGGATACGTGATCCAGAGCTCATCTCAGCAATAATCCAGGCGATTTGTTTCCTGACGGCCAAGTGCAGGGAGAAGTTAGACTTTAAGGGTGAGTCTGGGCAGAATTCCGCAGCTGAGCAGCTCCAGGACAGCACACTGGGGATGTGACCCTGGCCTGGATGCTCACACACCAAGCACTGCCTGCTCAGGGACCTCCAGGGAGCCCCATGCCTGGGAAGGGCGTGCGGGGATTCCAAGCGCTGCCAGGGCAGCACAAACGCTCTGCTCTGCCTGTGAGGCAGCTTTAGGCCACTGCCACATCAAACTTCAGGTCTCTTCTTCCCCAGGTACCAGACAGAACCAGGGAACCACAGAGCACTCTGGGCTGGAAGGGACCTCAAAGCTCATCCAGTTCCAACCGAAGGTAGCCCCTGCCCGGCCATGACTGTCTCGTCCCAAGTTCAGTTCCACAAGAAATGGCATTTTTTTGAGTTTAAATAATATTCCAGTTGTTAACAGAGCCCTTTAATTGTACAGCAAATTGAGGTTTTGTATTGTGTGTTTTTGGAGGTTCCTGCTTTTACGGCTTTTAAAATTCTCATTCTCTGTGCAAAGCAAAACTCCGACATATTTTACACAGCTGCTGTTTCAAATTCCAGACATTTGATGTAATATTTTTGCTATGAAATTCCAGAATATCACTGCTAACTGTACTTTATCAAGGAAAGGCTCACTGAGCACTTCAAACCCAATAGTTTTGATCTACCTTAATAAAAAATTCTGTCTAATCTGTTCAGCCCTTTGGCAAATGCTGCAGCCAGCTATGCTGATATTTAGATAGATATAGATATATATATGTGTGTGTGTGTGTGTGTGTGTGTATAAAAATATAGTATATTAATTTTATATATACACACACACACTGTCCTAGCTCAGAATCTTCCATTTTCTGCTTCATAAATGGGAACAGGTGATTCTCTTTGAAATTCTGGATGAAATGCGAATTTTAGTCCAGTGTATTCCAGTTTGCCAAATAATGATGTGACAGTGCAGAGCCTTCAGCAGCTCCCTGTCCAGTGTCAACTGAATATTCATGGAATCTACCCATGTCAATAGCTATCTGCTACTCGAAAATATTTCTTTTGAAATAATCCAAAATTTTGTATTTAGCAAAATGTGAGATAAGAAAACCACAGCATGATGGTTTTGGTTGCAAGAATGGTTGTGAAAATATTTATTTTCTATTTAATTTTATTTAGCTCTTTGGACCTCAGAAGCCTGGGCTTAGCAATGAGTTTATCTAATTATTTTGAAAAGGAGTAGGATTTTACCCTTGCAAATATATTTAGCCTTTCAACAAACACATTTTGAAGATAACCTCTTCATGTTGCCTTGATTTATAATCTTCCTGATGTTTTCATGGTTGGTGAGAACAGCATTTGGCTTGGACATGCAGAAACTGGAAGTGCACTGTTCCAGTGGAGGTATTTTCTACCAAAATTTTGTTTCATTCATGACAGGCTGATTTATAGAAGGATGTATTTTTTTCATTCTGGATTTTGGTAAAATTCAGAGCTGAACCGTTGTTTCTTCTATCTGTGTTATTTTTGCTGGGACTGATACCTATCATTGTTTCCTGTAACTCTCTGAACTTGCCTTTTGCTTTGCTGTTTCTTTTTTTCCACAGCAACAGTGACCTTTAAGTGGCAGCTGACAGGGAAGATTTTTTTACTAGAATAACATAATTAGTGTTTGAACCTCATATGAGTGCTTCTGTCAGATGTCCCACGGTTAAAATTCCATTTGCAAAAGCCACATTACACGGTATCAGTGATTGCTGTACTGTAAACACGGTTCCTGCAGGCAACTGGAGACCTCTGAGCTCTGCCAGAGCTTGGAAAGGAATGTCAGCACACGAAGGGAATATCTGAATTTTCAGCTTCCTGGGTGTATGGCAAAAACGTCCATTCTGGAAGTTCATTTCATTTCATTTCATATAAAACCATTGAGTGTGCTGGGATAGGCAGAAACTCTCTCAAGAGTCTGTTCATCCCCTGTGGCCAAGTGGGTGATTCTGTGAGTTACTGCCTTGAACTGAATGAGGGAAGATTTAGATGGGATGTTGGGAGGGAATTGTTCCCCGTGAGGGTGGGCAGAGCAGCTGTGGCTGCCCCTGGATCCCTGGCAGTGCCCAGGCCAGGCTGGACATTGGGGCTTGGAGCAGCCTGGGACAATGGAAGGTGTCCCTGCCCATGGCAGGGGGGTGGAACAAGATGAGCTTTAAGGTCCCTCCCAACCCAAACCGTTCTGGGATTCCCTGATAACAAAAACATGATTTGATGTTTTATTCATGATCCTATACATGTATACACACATCTACACATCTTTGCACACTTGCTTAAAGAATCAGTCTGCAGGAAACAGATTTCAGGAACCTCACATGCCCACGTAAAAATGCATCCTGACAAAGAGATTCTTCTGTGTGGGGAGGAGCTGAAGCACTCTCCCATTTCCAGCTCTGCCATCTTATCCCCACTGCAGTTCTGGGCACCTTGTGTTAGTATCAAAATCCATATCTAAGCAAGCCTGAAAACTCTTCCCATTAGCAGCAAAATAAGGAACAATGCTTATACTTTCTTCACAGTGAAGGCCAAGAGAGACTTTAAAATGTAAATTTAGATTAAATAATCAAAACTTTTATAACTTGCTTATGTCTTCTGTCATAGCCTAAAGGTCAAATATATCTGTGCTTTAATGGCTTTGAATGTGGTTCCTTGGAACCAGTGATATGTTTGGGTCAGTGACCACATAAATGAAAAATCATGGCTATGCAAGTTTTTCCTTTAATTCCTCATGCAAAGTTTTCCTCAATTCCTTTACAGTACATGTCAGCCAATAAAACTGTAATGTAATACATTAAAGTAAAAGAATCTAGTCAGTACTTTGGGCTGGAGCTGGCCTGCTTTAGATCTCACAGAATTTGGGGAAGCTCGTGTTGCTATTACTGATTTTGCATGGGATAAGCCAAATTTTGCTTGTCTTAATCAGGTAATCATCCTGCAGATTGCAGTTAGGCAGCTCCCCCGATGGAGCGTGGCCGGGTTTTGGCACATGAAAGACTTTTCTAATCATCAAAAGCAACAGCCTAAATGTGACACAGCACTGGATCCCAGCTCAGAGAGGAGAGGAAGAGTTGGATGCAATCATACTTGGGTGTCCCTGCAATGCTATTAATAAATGTTTGAAGATGTGAAAGTGGGAACTTGGAAAGCAGGCCACCACATACTCAAATATAGATGTGGATTTAATACAGCTCATTTGTTACTGGTGATTGCTTGGAGGCATCATGGACAAAATCCTTAATGTAAGAGGAAAAAGTGTTGGCTGTCACGTTCGTTTCCAGCTTTAATTTCAATTGCCTGAGCAGGAGCAGCTGCGAGTTGCTATCAGGCATATGAAGTTTTTAGTGCTAAAAAGGCAGCTGGGCTGGAAATACCCCAGAAGTACATATCCATTTGTCTGGCTAACTTCAGCACTTAGACTATCAATCAGGTCAGCCTAAAGAGAAATGAATGACATCAGTCAAAACAATCGGATATCTCTGTGCAGTGATTAGCTCTGTGTAGTACAAAAACTTAAATAATTTGTTCTTTGAAAATGTGATGATTGATTGGCTTCCATTAGGCTTGGATTTTAAAACATTCCATGAACTCTCAGATAAAATGGCACTAAAATGTTATTGCAATAACCAAATAAATCATATTAGACTATGGTGTATATAAGTACTTTAAAACATTATAGATACTACAATTCTGTGTATAATAAAAAGGTGAAGAATGTAATCCATGATTTTTTTTTTTTTCTCATCTCACACCAGCATTATCCATGGCTGCTTTCAAGGATAATGTTCCTAAGGAGATGAATTTTAAGTTTTGCTTTTATACATTATATACACGTATGTAAAGGTTGTGCAGTTTGGATGTGTTTGGTCAAAGGGAGGTATTTTAAACTTATCTCAGTGCAGAGCTTATCTGAGTTTTTGATACTGGTGCTGGCTGTTCAATTGCAGTTCAGCCTGGCAGTCGTCTTGCAGCTGTCACCATTTGAAGGTGGTGCCTTTTCCAGTACCAGTTTTGGGGCGCAGTTCATTGTCCTGTTGTTCTGACCAGAGAATCCCTGACATAAAACAATGTTTAGCCTTGAATCTCCTGTAGGGGAATAAAACAAAGCCTTGCTCTGATATGTAGGGTGGCAGTGTGGTTAACACTTGAAATTTATGATCATTTTCCTAATATTTCACTTTTGCCTGATGATCCAGACGCTGCAGGCAAATAATTCTGTGAATCATCTCTTACTTCAAAACAAACTGTAGGCCCAATGCATGCGAGATTGCCTAAATATTGGAAGCCTTATGGATCATAAATCAGAAGGCAAGGAAAATAATCCCATCAAAAATGTTTTGCTTCATTATTTTAGGATTTAGTCATGGATTTGAAGCACTGGTGTTGAGCTTAAGTAAGTGGTGCCATTGTAAATCAAAGGCAGCAGCACACATGCAGCACACACGGGACTGCCTTTGAAGTCACTCGGCAGCACGTGGCTTTTCTGCTGGTGACTGATGCTGCCTTGTAATTTATTTTCTAATGAGAGCAATGGAGTGTATTGACAAGATCCAGACACCTCCCAGAAAGTTTTTCGAGGTTTTACACGTGTGATTCTGTCAACTGTCGTCTAGATACGATTGCCTGTGCTCCAGGGCATTGCTCATAGTGGAAGTACTGACACCAAATTGTCACCTCTTTGCAATGAGTGACAGACTTCAGAGCAAGTGTCACACTTGGGACTTGCCTCTCACTCCAGAGCCAATGAAAGCTTTAGGGAGCTGAGGGGTAGTCATGGGACCTCCAACCCATCTGTATTCATCAATAAATCCGTTATTAATTAATAAACAGGACAATTCCATTTCTACGTTGTAAATCTTGAGAGGGGAAGGCTGAAGAGAAGCTTAGCAGTGTGTGCAAATACCTGCAGGGACAAGGAGAAACGAAGAGGGAGCCTTCAGTGCCAGGGCAAGAGGCAGAGGGGGGAGTGCTGGAGGTTTACAGAGAGGGTGGTCAGACACTGGACCGGGTTGCCCAGAGGGGTCATGGAGGCCCAGTCTTGGAGGTAATCAAACCCTGGACACATCCATGAGCAATCTGCCCGAGGGTTTGGGCTGGGTGATCTCCAGAGGTGACAGGCAGCCTGAGGAGCATCCTGTGATCCTGGCGCAGAAATTCCACGGCAATGAGATCTTCAGCAAGAGGTGACCAATTACTGGGATTAATGGCCATACACACTTCCTGATTTAGGCAGGTATGACGTGTGCATCACCAAAAGCGAAGATTTCATTCTGTGTATCATAAAGCCACGTTCAGTATTTATCATTAACTGATGCCTACAAATTGTATTTCTAATTTAAGCGGCTTGTTAGGCTTGTCTTGTCAGCTGGGCATCAGGGTTAGAGCTTGTCCTTAATACACAGAGCGAGCACAAAGGCTGTGCTGTGGAATTGGGCTGCAGTGGGGCATCACTCCTGCACAGCCTCCATGTTGTAGAGTATTGTGTTCTGAATTCATGTTGTTTATGGAGTGCAGCAGATGGAATGTTAGGTCCTGTTTTAGGGCACCCGTCTGTGGTCCAGCTCATGAGCCTGTAGTTCCGGCCAGAGAATCTCTGACCTATAGCAATGTTTAGCCTTGAATCTCGTGTAGAGGAATAAAGCAAAACAAATCTCCATGTTCTGAAGGTCTGAGGTTTTCTGAGTCTTTGGGAAACAGTGTATGTGGAAAAATGTTTAAATTCCTAGAGGCTGGGGAGATCAAAGCTAGAGCTGTGCTGTGTTGAATTTCCTGATGATATTTGCAGATAATATCTATTGCTGCTGGCTTGTTTTTTGACTTTTTTCATGTTAGATTATTTGGAATTGGGTGCTTTGAAGGGAAGCAAGGAATTTGCTGTGTATTTGTGCAGTGCCCTGCTCGGTGGGGCTGCTGTGGCACCAGCAGGGCTCCAGCACAGGGGCTGCAGATGGATCTCACTGCCTGCACCTCGGGCACAGGGTGGACTCTGGCTCCTGCCCGGAATGAGGGAGGGGAATGACTTCTCAGGCTTTGATGATTGAGCTCTCTCCTACCTTTCACAAGAAATTCTCAACTCCTTCTGTTTGTGGCAAACTTCCACTCTGCGTACCTTACTTTTGTCACAGTCAGGAATGCAGTTAAAAGCAGTGCTCATTCTTAAAGGCACCAATAAAAAACCACTAAAAAAGTGGAGAATTTGTGAAATACATATATATGTGAAACAATTATGTGAGACCTGGATTAGACCCTGTTGGTATGGAACACATGTACCAGAAAAGCACCAAAACCTAGAGCAGTGTTTTAAAATACAGATTACATCATTAGTTGCAAGTCCTTCTTGTGACATTCTTTGTAGTTCAGGGCATTTCCAGCGAGTGAGATGTCCTCTTGGGTTGGTCACAAAAGTATCATTGCTTGTCCAGAAGAGATGTTGGTTATGCATCTGTTGGGCAAGAAATGAATATCATCTGAGTTATGTCACTAAATTATAAAGTAAATCAGGATTTGCTTTTTTTTTCCTGCATGGAAAGTATTTTAGCTGTAAAAACTCCTTCTCTCCTACTGAGAACCTGATGTTTGGATTCTATTGGCAGCTCTTCTGCTGTCTCCAGAACCACTCTACATCACTGTTGTTTGCCAAGAGGCTGAAGTTCAGGGAAGGTTATATTTGGATTTTCACCATTATCTTTCATTTTCTCTTGATTCATCTTTCTTCAAACATGCAGCTCCTTTGGGATGAAAACTCTCATGTTTGTTCATGATGCAGAAAGCTCGTGGGAAAGGTTGAAGGAGTAGGGGTGCTTGTTTTCTTCTTTACCATTGCCTTTTACTTTTCCTAAAAGCTGTTTCTCTATTAAATGGATTTGTATGATGTGTGCCTGTCTTCACTGGCTTTTAAAACATCTTTAACTATCCTCCTCTTGCGATTAGGTAGATATTCAGTCTATTAAAAGCTCCAAACAAACAAAATTGATTTTATTTAATTGTGTTGAGCCTTTTTTTACTTTTCTTTCTTTTGTACTGACATTATATTCTACCATTCATTCCTATCCAAAATTTGTGCCTGGAAATACAGATTTTCCTCTGGCCCCCTTCTGGCCATGCCTTTAATGTCCATTTTCCCCTACATGTTAGGGAACATTAGTTCTATGAATGATGTATAGTAGACTGGACACATGACTATAAATATTTCTTATTAATCAATCTTTATTTCTAAATCTATGCCAGTGCAGGAAAATCAGAGCTCTTCTAGAGAATAGATGAGGAAAAGTGATACCAGTGATTACACATTTCCTCAAAACTACCACACTCTGCTGTGGCTTTTTTCAGGTTACACGAAGGTTCAGTGCAGGATCAAGTTGATATTTTGGTTGGGATGGACAAAGGCTGTCCACACAAATCACATATTATGTAAAGTAGTTGCAAATTCTGTTGAAATACTTCTTTTTAGGAGTGAAAAAGAGAAGCACTGGCCAAGCTGTTGGGGAGACAGAAAGCAAAGAAACCAGACAGACTTGGGCAAGCCCTCGCTGCAGGCCTGCACATAAGAAAATTCACCTGGAATATCCACTGGCGCTGATCTGCTCAACGTCAGCCCTGCCATTACCACTTTGAAAGCTTTTCTTCCACTAAAGGCAGGTCCTTTCCTGCTGGGGAAGAGAGATCCGGTTTGGATATTGAACTGTGTCAGCGTGGCTCACCACAACCTGGGGAAGAGTTGCTGGGACTGCAGCCCCAGCGGGACGCGGAGTGCCGCGCACAGGGCAGCACAAGGCAGCGGCCCCGGGCACATGATACCGTGCGGGGCATTCACTGCTCCTGGAAAGTAAGCGCCCTCTGTAAAAAGCCTTAGTGATGCAAACAGCACTGTCTTTTGGTACTTCACGGTCGTCCTTACAGGATTTGTGTTGGTTTGCAGTGATTTGTGGGTGTTCTCCATCCCTGTCTGCCACCGGGGGCTGTGTCCTGAAGCTGCTCAACCCTTCTGCTTGGAATTAGCCAAAGCTGTTCACAACAGATTACCAGCAATAGCTTTGGGAGAGGTGATTATCAGTTCCAGTGGTCTGCCAAGTGGCATTAGGCCTGGCTATTTCACCCCTGGTCATTAAGCACATGTCAGACCCCGAGCAGCTGGTAATTTCTGCAATTAAGGCCACCATTATTGTTTCTTTACTCAAACAGGGAGCCGAAATTACGCAGTTAAATATAACCACTGGTTGTTCCCACACACATTTGAGGTCTGCGCTGCAGAACAGTGTTAATCCTACAAGAACACACAATTAATAAGGTAACAGGAGGTTAGGATCGCTACTGTGAGCTCAGACCTTGAACCATCACACCCCCCTTGAAGGCAGTTTGGGAAAATCTCAGGGAGCTATCAAAGGATGGGTGTGGAATGTTAAGGACAGATAAACGAAGGTTTAAACCTGTTGCTTAAAATTATGTGCATGTTCAGGGATATAGAAATATGATTAAATAATTACATACAGACAAACCAAACCTTTTGTTTTCTGCCTGTTAATACTGAGAACTCAACATCTTACTTAAAAAAATGAAGATGGATTCAGTAATTGCCTTGTAGGGAATAATAAAAGCTGAGGAAAAGCAGTACAGGATGCTGCTGAACAGGGAAGAGATGAAAACTGAGAATTCCTTGGTCAGTTCTGGAGGTTTTGGTCTGTAGTCCAATTGCTTCTTACAGAAGAAATTCCTACTGACTCTTTCAGTAGCCTGGATTTTATTTCAAGTTCTTAGATCTTACATTTCTGATAGTAAAAGAAGCCTACAACGACAGAGGTTTCATTTGAATCGGCCCAGTCCCTCTGTGCTGTCGCACAGGGAGTGAGGATGGGTGGGATGGGGTAACTGATATTCCATGTCCTCTTCCTGCCGTGAATTAGAATGAGTATTCGTATTTTCAGGTGGTCATTCACCTCGGAGACTGATAACTGTTAAATACCTTCCAAACCGAGTTTCCATCTGGTTTCACATCTCCAAGCGTGGCAGTCGAATACAATAAACAACTGCAGGGATCTTGGAGCCAAGTGTTTGAGATGCAAAGGCACAGAGGCTCCCAAAGAAACTCGGAAATTGCTTCTCCTTTACAGTGGTGCCCTTCTTTTTATAAACTAGGGCTGGGGAGGAAGGTGGTACCAATGTGCCCTTTTCTGCTTGTTGGTTTAAGCCCAGCTGTAACGTTATTTAAATGTTGGTTTCTGGATTTGATTGAATGTGCCTTTATTGGGAGAAGCAATGCTCTTATATGAATGTCACACAGTTGTTCTATTTATTTCCAAGGGAAAACAAACCTATTCAAGTCACTTAAAGAAATGTGTAAAAGCTACAGTGAATTTAATTTAATCTGAGTGTGTGTTTAATCACCTTTAAGGCACTTAAGGGATTTTGTTGATTTATGTATTTATTGACCAGGGTACTTTTAGATCCTGATTCATGAATATACAGCCCCTTCAAATTAAGAGTATTATTTTGGGTTTATTCTCGTGGGTTTTAGTGAAATCTAGTAATTTCTGGAATAGGCCCTACAGCCTATATGAACTGCTGGGGGCCCCATACCCTGCAGAGTTAAAAACCACCAGATAGGGAAAAATGTGATAAATGAAAAAGAGGAGGTGCAGTAACGGGGAATATTTCATAATGTGATGTTTGTCCAGGGAAGATATACTTCACTATCTCAAAGGTCTTCTCCAACCTCAGTGATTCTATGGCTTTACTCTGTACATACACTGCAGCTTCCTCTTCGAAAGGAAAAAACCCTAAAACCTTATTACCTTTGACATTTTAGAATCATATCTTGGTCCTGTCCAAAGCAGGTGTGTAGTTCAAAGAGTTATTCCAACCTTGCCCCTTGGACAAGCTCTGAAGCAGAGGAAGGAGAGCTGAGTGTGTGTGGAGACACCAACGCCCTCACCTGCACCCCGCATACGCTTGGTTATTGGGGTTTGTGGGCCTGAGGTGGTCCTGCCACCATCCAGCTCTTCCAGTCCCATGCAGGTTTAACAAAACTCAGTTATTTTATCTGTTAGTTTGATTTTATCATAGAATCATGGAATGGCTTCGGTTGGAACAACCCTAAACCTTATCTTATTCCACCCCTGCAGGGACACCTTCCACTATCCCAGGGTGCTCCAAGCCCTGTCCTTGTTACTGGCCTTGGACACTGCCAGGGATCCAGGGGCAGCCACAGCTGCTCTGGGCACCCTGTGCCTTTCCTGGCAACCTCCCCTGGCACTCTGCAACCACCAGCAGTGCCGAGACATGAAAGAGGCTGTTGGGCTTTACAGAGACGTCCCCAAGGGTTTCTTCTCTGCCTGAGCGGGATGGAGCAAAGCTGCTCCCACTGGAATGGAGAATTTCTTCCAGTGAATTCTGCAGGAGCTGAGAAAACTGTCCTTGTGTAGAGGAGGGGTGAACTGCAGTCCCCTTGGTTTGGTCTAACACCCTCTTGAGAGCCGAGCCCTTGTCTCAAGTGGTCAGGTGAGATATAATTCCTGGTGATAGGAGTGCCTCCATGGGAGTGAGCCAGGCTCTGCCAGGGGATGGACTGGGAAACACTCCCTTCCCTCCCACCACATGCCCCAGCTTCCCCCTGAGAGCCCTGTCACCTCTCTTTATCTGGGGGATAAATGCTGATAGAGCTGCTGTGTCAGGGAGAGCCCCGGCCCTGACGAAGGCCAGGCACGGCGCCCACTCAGGCACTTGTGGTGCACATAAACACTTGCTGTGTCGAGATAGGGAGAAGGGCAGCATCTGAAAACAGCCTAAATCAGAGGGGCTGTGGGACTCCGCTATTTATCATCTCCTAATGAACTGCTAATTTGCTGGTCTTTAGGTTCAAGCACAGCCCTAATTCATCACAGGCTGGCATGGGTGTCCAGGGAAGGTGCTCTGCACAGCACTTCAGCTCTCTTCCCATTAACAATTGAAATGAATGGTCTTCCTACTCAAACCGTTCCCTTATTCTAAGATTTCTGGTTGTACCAAGAATTAGGCACTAAAGCAGTCCCTAGAAACTACTGTGAAATATTTGGTCCTAGGAGAGTAATGGTGACTTTTTAAAATTCTTCAGACATGCACAGAGAACGATAGAACCAACTTCTGCCTACCTGTGATCTATCACATCATCCTTAATACACCATCCCGAATGGTGGGTTCTTCCCCAGAGGGTGCTGGGCACTGCCCAGGCTCCCCAGGGAATGGGCACGGCCCCGAGGCTGCCAGAGCTCCAGGAGCGTTTGGGCACCGCTGCCAGGGATGCCCAGGGTGGGATTGTTGGGGTGTCTGTGCAGGGACAGGAGCTGCGCTGGGTGATCCTTGGGGGTCCCTTCCAGCTCAGGATATTCACTTGGCTCTCTAATCTCACAATTTAAATTCTCTCTCCAGCACATTACCTACTTAAAACCCCCCACCCTAACCCCCAAAGGCTGCCCTTCTCTCCGCAGAGATGTTCCTCCTGTGCTCTCACACAGCCCCGCAGGGCTCTGTGCCAACAGCTGCCTCAGGGAGTGGTCAGTGCAGCGCTCAGCTCCGCTGGCCTGAGGGGCTCAGGACTCGCAGGATGGGGTTTGCAGCCCCCAGCCCCACCGGCATTAACCATGGAAACCTTCCCACGGATTTACCAAGTGCAAAAAGTCACAAACACGCCTGACTGTGAGGGTGTGAGTGCTGGTGGCAGGAAGCAGGGTTTGTGCTGTATCTGAAACACTTGCGGCACTCTGTAAACAGCTTTTAATGGCAACACACGTTTGGGTTTTGTTATCAGGCCGTGTACTCCCTGTTCCACCTCAGTGCTGTCATCTGTGCTGCCATCCCCACAAAGCTGCCGGCCCACACGCCTCTGAAATTATCATTTTCATTCTTGTTATCAAAATATTTTACAAAGAGCAGCAGCAGAAGGGAAATATTTTACCCAGAGGAGCTGAGATGAGGCAGGTTTTTAACAGAGAGGCCTCATAGAGAGCTCGTGACATTTACACACTTTGTGACACTTCATATCCCCTTGTTATAACACCTAGTTAAGGTTTTCCCTTTATGGTCTTTCAGGCATAGAGCACCTTATTAATGTCAGGCCTCCGGCTCTCCCGGCCGGGCTTGGCTGCTGCTGCTCCAGCCAGCCCTGCCTGCCAGGGATAATGATTTTGGGGGGTGCCTGGAATTAGAGTTAAGGGGCAACTCACAGTAGCTGAGAGTGGGGTTTGTGCTCTGATAACAGAAAGTGCTTTATTGTTCACACTGAAGTTTGGCAGGATGCTCAAGTATTTATGACGACCTTGGGAGCCAGGGTGTTGCTTGGCAGAGCCGGCTCCTTGGTTAACACTTGGAAATCGCCTGCTGCACAACAGGAGCTTTTCACTGGGGCTGCAATAAACTCATCTGCATTGAGAGGTGACCTGCAAACCCCCCACACCTCCCTTTTCTCCCTACTGAGTCTTCGGTTTGGGGGAAACGACTCCAAGTCCAAACAGTGCAGCTCATGCAGTGATTGAGCCCAAACAGAAATGGCTGGAGCGAAAGGGATGTTTGTCCTGCATCAGGAGAGACAAAGGCAAAATTACTGCAGAGCATCCCTGAATGGTTTGGGTTAGAAGGGACCTTACAGATCATCTCATCCCACCCCTGCCATGGGCAGGGACACCTTCCACTGTCCCAGGTTGCTCCAAGCCCTGTCCAACCTGGCCCTGGGCACTTCAAGAGACGGGGCAGCCACAGCTTCTCTGGGCACCTCTGTCTGTGCCTCAGTAGAACAGTGACAGAACAGAACCTGGGGCTAATTCGGAAGGAAGGAGAGTCAGGGTGCTGTTTCACAAATGCAAATGAACAAATTTAGGACGAATCTGTGTTTTGCAGCATTGCTTGGAATTACTCACCTCGTCTCCTAGTTGGAGTTGTTGCCTTTAAAGGATGGATGGAATTGCTCGTTGTATTAGGGGAAGTCTATGGGTGTTTTGTGCTCTTGTGAAAATGATGAATGGCTTTGCACCTTCCCAGGAAGGAAACTCGTGCCTTTGTGGGGTCACAGTCCTGCAGCACACTGCCAATGAGCTGTGAAGGTGAATACCTGTCCCCTGAGCCTGCACACCTCGCACAGGCCTCTCCCCTCCAGTGCTGGGTGCTCTGATGTTTTACTGGTACACTCAGTGATGCTCAGCATTTTGGAACCAAAATAGACAGATACATGCTCATCCAAAAGGCATTTCCCCCTCTCACCTCTCACCCTTCTTTCTTGCTGGTAAAATGTACATGCACTACAGTTTCTCAATCCCCCAAGACTACGTAACGGCATAAAATAAAAGCCCATGTGTAAAGACTACCCTTTTCTATGCATTCTAAAATGCTCATTATTCAAGCTTTAAAAATGTTAAAATATTAATTCATTTCTTCTAAATGAGCACCTTTTCCGTGATCTTTCTGTGTATTTGGGCATTTAGGGGCTGGGTTCAGGCCAGTACGAGGCAGCAGAGAATTTTCTGGTAAACAAGAACAAGTTTTGGACAGTTTCCTTGGTGTCAGTCACTCACAGGAGGCAGGTAACAGAAGCAGCAGAAGGTGTAAGAGCCGTGGGGAGGGGGATGGACCCCTGGACCCCTGGCCATGCTTCCCCTCCTTTGCTGGCCCCTGGGTGAGCCACCCTTGCTATCACTGTTGCACAACTCTCTTGGAGGGAGCCACAAGGTTTCCTTGTGCTGGTAAGTGCTTCAGAAGGGCCCTTGGCAGTGTCTCTCCAATGACCCCTGGGATGTGGGTGTTTCTCCAGACTGTGCA
Organism: Oreocharis arfaki; assembly: GCA_013398015.1. Lineage (NCBI taxonomy): Eukaryota > Metazoa > Chordata > Aves > Passeriformes > Paramythiidae > Oreocharis > Oreocharis arfaki. The sequence goes on along the minus strand of VZRR01006260.1, from coordinate 83,549 downwards.
GCACTGCTGCCAGCAGAAACACCAGCAGCACTGGAGACATGGGGGCTGACTAAAATCTCATTTATTTGGGGTTTTTTTTGCTTCCTCCAGAACTGGTGTGTGAAGGGCCAGATCAATTCATATTTGAGCTTTGCTGTGCCCACTTATTGGTGTTCCAGGTGAATTGGGATTTGTTCTTCGGTTTAAAGTGGACGCACATTCGTTGGCAGTCACAAGTCCATCAGTTTTTACTCATTAATTACCTGGCTTTGTGGATGGGATGTTATCTCATAGCCATCAATTATGCTTTCCAAATAATCTTTAGTTAAGATTTAGGATGACAACTGCTCTTTAGTAGTGGGATATATGGAAAGGGAAAAAAAAAAAAAAAGAGGTGTGTTTAAGTTGCTGTAAACCCCCACATTATTCCATTATGAAGATGAAAAACAATCTGCATACTTTGTGTTCTTATGCACTCGGGCCCTCTTTTCCCAGGCTACTTTTCATGGGCGTGTGAGACAGAAAGTGAATTGCCAGGAGGGTATAAAAGGCAGCTATGGCCCAATAAGCCTCTAATTCATTTTGCTGACAGCTCCCACCCCTGTAATGGATGCAGCCACTTACTGCAGCTGCTGACAGCAACCATCAGGGAAGTGTAGGGCGATGAGACTTCTGTATCTTCTCAGGGTCTAGGAGATAAGCTCATCATTCCCCCTCTCCCCTCCCAGATGAAGTGTATGCATCATATGTCCTTGAAATAAATATTTCCACGAAGGCCAAAGACGTTAATGAATTGCCAGTTAATTACCAGCTGGTTATAAGTGAAATGTTGTATTTCATTTCTATACAGCGGTACCTCAGCTCTGTGTGTGTATCCTGAGGTAAGTATTCACTCCTGAAAAAGCAGATGCAAAAAGAAGTTCCTCTTGCCCTGTGTTCCCCTGAGCCTTGTGGCTGTGATTTACGCCAGAGGATGTGAAATTCAAACCTCCAGCAGAGGAGCACAGTGTATTGTCTTTGTTGCCTCTATTTCAATGCCTCGAGCTGGAGCCCGGCCCAGAGGGACTCTGCAGACAGGGTTCAGCCCTGGAGTGGGGCTGAAGCTCCCTGACACATCCCAGGGGATGCTCTCGTCCCTGCATTGACACCGGTGATGTCAGAGGAGCTTCACTGCTCTTTTCCTGCCCCTCGGCACTAAACAGTGCCTGGACACTCACACACAGCCCCTGTCAGGGCACCAGGGTGTTCAGTTCTCCCCTCAGCCGGGAGCTTCGGGTGCGGCCACAGCGCTGGCTGCAGCGCTGCTGCTGCAGCTGGAGCTCATCCTGCTGCTGCTGGAGCCCACACGTCAAACTCTGTCCGATGGCAGAGACCAGGGAAGCGGCACTTTCCCTTGGTGGGGCCGCCAGAGTCCCCACAGCTGCTTGTAGTCCCCTGGTCAAGCAGCACCACTCCCTCCCTGCCCCTGTGGCACCTTCTGCCCATGGAAAATAAAACGCTTTATATGAGACTCCCCTGTGTGAGAGATGAGATAATAAAATTGGATCAATAACCTGATTAAATGAAAGTTCTGTCTCTTCAATGAACAATATATGAAAGACCCTTTAAAAGTGAAAGGAATTCTGTGCTAGAAAGACTGTGTATGCAACCAACCCACGGTGTCCTCAAATTTGCCTGATTATTTTGACCGAGGCTTTGTTTTCTCCCTCCATCTCTAGATCTTCTTTAGAGTGACATTTAAATACATCACAGTGATTGAAGACCTACTTCATCACCACATTATCCCTTCCCTTTGACCAGAGCTGGAGCCTTCTCTGCTGATTCATTCGTCTGCTGCAGGAGAAGAAGAGTCCCCTTAAGCTTCCTTATCTTTCCTTTCAAGTTGTCCTGGGACTAACCCGGACTTCCCAAGGGCTCTCTCTGTAAATATGTGATCTGTCTGCCCCCGTGATGTCCATGACTTGTGGATTGCTGAGCACTGTTCTTAGCAGACTCAATTAACAGCGGCTTGAAGATGTTCAACATCCCTACAGGATTGATCACCGAGATTGGGAACAGAAAGGTGGCTTGTCCTCAATCACCAAATGCCTGTTTGCTTTGAGTGAAGATAAATCCAGGCGTTTTCAGCTGTGTTTTGAACAGCAAGTACTTCAGTCTTCGGAAGGCTGTTGTTTCAGACATGAGGTATGTCCATGACCTAAGCTAGATTGATCTGCTTCCCCATTCCTTTTCATGCCTGATTTCTTTCTGTGCCAAGATTAGAAGACTTTGATTTCTTTTTCAAATTATATTCTGTATTGCTGGCTGGTCAGAAAATCAGTATGATATGATTACTACTGATCACCCTGGAATTTGAACCAACAAGTGAGAGCACAGGAGCCAGAGTGTCCTAAATCCAGGTCTGTGCCCCTGACTCTCAGGAACTAAGGAGCAAACTCTGGTGCATTTGGAGCAGGGGAGCACACCACGGGTATTTGCAAGTTCTCATCAGCAAGCACAGGAAACAAAATGAATGGTTACAGAATTTTTTTCAGTACCTCCCTGAGCAGAGACCTGTTTTTCAGGCAGCCTGGTACAACTGGTGCTGCTGCTGCCCATTTCATGCACCTTTCAAAGCAGTTGGGCCAAATTTGCACTTTAGTTTTGCTTTGTGGAGGTGCTCCAAGGGCCAGTGGTAAGGGGAGGAGCAGCAACAGCTCAGGAGCTTTGGGAGTGCTTGGGAACCTTTCCATGGTGGATTTACGTGAAAGAAAGGCTGAGGAACCTGCAGAATGGCCATTTGGGGTCCAGAATCAGGGTTTAGTGCCATTGACTTTGTCTGGGTCTCCAGATGCGGTCCCAGAAGGGCTCCTGGTCTGGGTCTCCCTGTGCCAGCTCTGCAGCAGTATCAGGGTTCCACGGGATCAGAGGAAACTGTGAGCCTGTGGGTGACTGATGTGTGTCCTGAAGTCCAACCATCTGCCACCATGACTATTTCCTCTTGTTCCTGATAAAAAGAAGAAGACTGGGAAATGTTGTGTAAAGGGCTGGCTCCTGAACCAAGGTGCTACAGACAAATCCTGCTTGCTTCAGGGGCAGTTGGTTTCACTGGCACTTGATCTGTGTCCTGCCTCTGCATAAAGTGCACATTAGAGAAGGAGAGAGACTTTTTATTTTAATTGCCTAGTGACATCCTCTCTCCAGCCCAAGAAAATCCTTTTAAACCTGTACCTCATCGGAAAACTGGAGGAAAAAACAGAATTTCCCTGTGCCCCACTCCCAAACCAGCAAACCTTCCCTGTGAAGGTCCCAAACGCCACCCAAGGCATCTCCAAGCTCTCCTGCCTCCTGTGCACCCTGACAACGGTGAGCTTGGGGCTCTGCTGCACAGCTCCAAGTTTGAGCAAGGACATCGTGTCTGCATATGTGAAGTGTATTTGAAAACTATTGTTAGTAGGGTCAGACTAGCAGTAATTTCATTTTAATGGGGATGTTTATGCTGAAACATCTTCAAGTACGAAGAGACACAAATCATATCTGCCTTGAATTATTTCTCTTGATAAATCAGTTTCTCAAACTGCACCAAATTACCTTAATGAGGAAAAATCCTTGTTTATATCAACAACATTTAGACAAATGTGGAATGTTTATAGCAATAATTCAACAATGTCCTTCAAGGAGCACAAACAGCAATGATGAATGTTCAGGTTGTGCTGCTCTTTCTGTTCTCTTCCCTCCCATCACGTAAATAATATGTTTGGTTTAAAACTACATGGAGATGTTTTGGGTAAGCAGTAGTACTGCTGACAGGGAAATGGGATAATTATAGCACTAAATTATTTGCTTAGTAGGTGAAGGTCCCACCTAGCCTAAGACAGTCTGTGCACAGACCCCTTTTTAATCATTCACCCTGAGGTTTGGCTTTGTTTTAGGGATGATTTGATTAATTTGTACATTAAAAACAAAGTAAACTTCAGGTAAAGCTTCATGGGTCTGAGAAACTCCTCCTCTGTTCCAGCACCACTTAAGTGACCTGTTCCCCCTGGATACACCTGCTAGCATCACACTGGTTGCTGACACTGGCATCCCACGGCTTGCCACGGGGCCCTGTAGGGATCCAGAAATGCCTGAAAGATTCCTCTGGAGTTTTAGTGTGTGCAGGTGCCTTTCCCTCCCTGTGCTCAGCTGCCTTTCCTAGCCAGGTGTGCAGGTGGGCTGTGGGCACCCCTCAGCAGCTGGGTGGGCATCGCCTGCCAGGAGAGATCACAGACCCATCATGGAATTGTTACAGGTGGAAAAGGCCTCCAAGATGCTCAAGTCCAACAATTATCTTGGCCCTGGCAGGTTCACCACTGAGCTGTGTTCCCAAATGCCACATCCTGGTGCCTTCTGAACACTTCCAGGGACAGTGACTTCACCACTGCCCTGGGGGCCCTGTTCCAATGCCTGACCACCCTTTCGGTGAAGAATTTTTCCCTAATATCCCACCTGAACATCCCTTGGCAGAACTCGAGGCCATTTCCTCTTGTCAGTTTGTTATCCATCCCCCTGGTTACCCGCTGCTTGCAGGTGGTTGTAGAGAGCAGTGGGGTCTCCAGATGGGCTCCTGAAGGTGGCCAGCATGTGACAAACACGACATCCTTGCTGCCACCCTGCTGCTGGTGCTCCTGGGCTGCCCGAGTGCTCAGCAGGCTCTCAGGAATGCACAGGTCTGTGGTGGAGACACCCTCCCCCTCCTCCTCCTCCTCCTCTTCCTCCTCCTCCGTTCCTGGTGCCGAGCACAAGGTTTCACCCATCTGTGGGCACAGAATTTGCTTCGTTCAATGACAATTAGGGTTAGGAACAGAGGAGGAGGTGGAGGAGGAGGAGAAGGAGGAGGAGGAGGAGGAGGATGGTTATAAAGAAGATATGGAAAAAAACAATGTGGCAAAGAGACTCGTCCAGCTCCTGTTTTTTCTGCGAGGAGGGCTCAGTCCTTCCTGGCAGTGCAAGGCTGGGGCCACAGGGTCAGCCCTGGTGGAGATCTTGCTGCTTTGCTTCATCTCTCATTTCTTGTTTTTAATTAGAGCGGGGGAGCTACACACAGGTCTGTTTGTGATTAGGGCAAAGCAAGATGTTCTCAGGAAACAGTTTTTTCTAATGAATTTTTTTGTTTTCTCTGAATATTTTAAACTGTTCTTTGCAACACAGTTGTTGGGAATTTATTTTCTTAATTTACAAGCAAATTTCTAAAGAATTCACAGCATTTTTCTCTGGTTGGAAATCTGACATTTGGAGCTTATACATGTTATGGGCTTTTTGGGGGATGTTTTTACTTGTTTGAGCCAGCATCCTGCTGAGAAGTCTTTATGAATATTTGCCTGTATTTATGAATCAATATTTTCTTTCTGCAAATCTTCTCCTAAAATTCACTTTCAGGAGAATTCTTGCCCATCGTGGGGTTTACCCCCACAGTTTCTGGAGAATGCAAATACAAAAAGGGTACAAATATGTATCAGATGAATTGGCTTTAAAAACTTGAACGCATGCACCAAATAAATACCTTTCTTTCAGCCTTGTTTGTTGTGTTGATTAACACTGGTTATTGTACTCAGAGTGTAAATGGGAGACTTCAAGGTCTCTTTCTGTTCTTGCAGTTGTGCAACACAGTTGAACTGGATTATTTTTGCACTTATTTCTGCATAGATGTGAAAATTATATTAATCCTAGTGAGCCATAAATATTTCACAGCAAAAAGCCCAGGCTTGAAGTAAACACCAGAATCTTTTATGCTCTTGCTGCAAGATTACATGCTGTAGGAGAAAAAAATCCCATTGCAAGAGTGACATTCACCACCAACAAGACACGTCTTTTTCCTTTCATTTCTATTTTCTACCCCTTTCACTTTCCAAAGCAACTCAAATCATTCCTGGGTAGGAGGAAAAAAAAAAGAAGAAGAAAAATTGAGGGGATTTTTTTTCTTTAATAAATCAAAATTGAATATAAATAACACTTTGCAATTATGAGTGTTTAAATTCCAAATTTTTTAGGCTAATCACTTTCAGAAACAAACAAGAGATTGAATTTATATCGCCTGCAGTTGTTATTGGAAAGGTATGCCCAGAGATTGCTAAATGAAGTCAGTCCCAGTGCAATTATGATCACTCAAGCATGCTTTCAACGTATCGTGCCAAATTAGGTAGATTTGAGCAATTTGACTTCCTGTAACAAATCTCGAGGGCACTTTTGAGAAAGCACAGACTGTTTACAAACACTCTCAGGTTTCCCGAGGTTCCCGAGGAGCCGGCGCAGCGGCAGCGCCCGAGCACACACCTGTCAAACCCTGACAGCCACATGTGCTGCAGAGAGACCTCGCTCCCTCCGCCGTGTTACCCTTTATTTGCAATTTAAAAACCGAAAGGCCACCGAAGTTTTAATTGCCTTGGACTCAGTCTTTTGAAAACCAAAATGCTGCAATCTGTTAAATGTAAATATTGTCGGCTTTCTGTACTCTATTTTTTCTTTCAATTTTTTTTTTTTTTTTGCAGGACTTGAACTCCCTCTAGCATCAAAAAGTGGAGATTGTGCATCTGGACTATATACCATTGATGGAATAGCTTAGTTAATACTGTTGCCCTGTTGTTGATCCAGTATAGATGGGCTGCACTTCTGAAAACACAAGTTTCAGCAGATCCTTAGCTGGCAGCAGTTGCAAAACCAGAGCAGCCCTTTTAAGCCACACATTTCCCACTGAAAACAGACAAAGCTTCCTGGAAAGGTAAAAGTTCCTCTTGCAGAATCACTAAAGTCACTCTAATATCACAGTTACCAGCTTTGTAGTTGTGGGCTTCTGCTAACAGGGACTGAGTTGCTGCAATGCAGTGGGAGCACAGCACGTTTTCATCCTGTTCAATGACAATAACTGGAATTAATTAACAGTAATGACAATTGTTGCTGTTTCAGGGCCTTGGGACGAATTCTGTACCTTTCTGATTGTTTCAGTGCTTGCTTAGGCTGTGGCCAGCATGCCCAGCACCTTGAATAACAGAGCTCTGGAGAGGTGCTTTCTTCAAGCTGGCATTGTGTCACCATTTTTTTCCTTTCTTGTTTAAATACTTGAGGTTTTTATAAGAGCCACCACTTGAAGAGCAGCCTGAATGTCCTTAATAATGATCACAGCATCTCTGTGATACTAATTCCTACTGGTAGGAATTTGCCCCTTCTTCTTGTATGTCTCTTGGGCTCCTAAGCTTCAGCTCAAGTTGAGCTCACTGTGCATGGTAAATAAGCACTAACAGATAACATCTAGAGTTATTTCCAACTTTGAACATTTTTCCAAGAAATACAAAGGTCAAGTGGAGTAAAATTGTTTGTAAAAACAAACCAGCCAGCAAAGAAAAGAATTAATTGCAGGTTTGAAATAACACGATGATGTTGGAAAATAGCAAAAGGGATTTGTAGCTTGAAATCTTATTCAAATGATTTATGTTCGTCATATTTCTGCTTGTAAACAGAGATTAGAGAATAAACTCAATAAATCTCCCACTAAGGCATAGAAAAGCACATGTGCATTGCTAATGTTTTAAAGATTCCAGTTAAAGCTCGAGGTTTCGCTAACAAGCAGACACATTTTTTTGTAATGAAAGACGAGTAGAAAATACTTTCCTGTGAATTAATGATCTAATTTTTGGATTACACTCACAGCTGTTACTACATGGACTGGCTTTGGTCATTATAATGTGTTCTGATAGTCCCCTTAGTAACAAGGAAAGTGGTCTCACAGGCTAGGAACTGTTCAAAGCCTTTGATTACACGCCGGTCCTTGAAGCTCCCAGCCAGCCTCTCCCCACGATCCATGCTCTCCGTCTGCCAGAGCATCCACATGGCAGAAGCTCGGAGGAGGCCTGCCCCAGCAATGCATTCAAGATGTCAGGAATCAGCCAACAGCAGACATTAACAGCGACTGTTACAGCCCTGCCATCCAGGTTGGGGGGTTTCTGTGTTCCTTCAGCAATGATCAAACTTAATCTCAGTAATGTAGAGCACAGCCTCTCCAAAAGAGATCCAGGCTTGTCATATGCCACAGTGTTTTCTCAAGCCAAAAATATATATATTTCCTCTTTTCCCTTCAACTTCTATGTTTTGCCTGCTGTTGTATTTGAAATACGGCGTGTGCACCGTGCCAGCGAACGAGGCCTCGCTGCCTTTGCTCCAGCAAGGCTTTAAATGGGAATCGCCTCTGAGAAAGGCCTGGAACACTGACCTGGCTTTACATTAACTTTGGGAATAGCTAGCATTTGTTTTTCTGTTCCAAACTTTACTCCTCGGAGCCCTCGGGTCCCTTCACGCCTTGTGCATTATACACTTTCCATTAACAGATGCCACATGTTAACAGCTCTAATAGAACTTATTAGGTTTAATGGGAGGGTGGTGGGCAAGTAGCTGCAGGATGATGGATAGCTGCAATTCGTCCATTAAGAAAGCTTACTTTCAACGTCTTTGTCGGTGTTTTACCTGTGTTTAAAGCATCTCTAGAGTGATCAATTAGCCAAGAACTTTTAAACAAAATTTAAACCTCAGAGCTGACTGGCGGCCTAACAGAAAGCAGGGAAGATAAATGGGGTTTGTAACACCCCAGCATTTAAACTAATGTATGTGTGGAGGGTAATTGCATCGGTTTATGGGCTTTCATTTATATAAAAAGGAAATCAGTGCTTGGCATGTAACAAGGTTATGTGAGCAATAACCAAAATTTGCTGTACTGCACACTCGTAAACCTGGTTTGTTTAAAATGGTTTGTTCATCAGATCCTTGTTTTCACAAACTGATATTATAAGCAAAGGAAAATACTTTATGATTTGGGTTTTTTTACTTTTTTTTAAGAGTAGAATTCTCTGGGCTTATACATATCACAAATTTGTAGAAGTCAGGTGGCTAAGTAATCTACCTTACAACCAACTTTCTCTACTGTGGAATTACAGGCAAAAGTATCTCGTTACTGGATTTGAATGTAGAGCACCCCACCTTTTTTTTTTAACCATACAACCAGTTATTAAACTGAAATCTTTCCTTGTGTTTCAGGTTTTAGATATGATGTTTCCAAAGCATTTGTCTCAGTTCTTTCTGGTGTTATTTGGAGGTATTGTTGGAGATGTGTAAATGTGCAATAGTTCAGCTGCCTCTTGTCCAGTGAACTCGAACACTCGTGAGTAACTCTCACTACAGGCTGGGTCCCCAGATGCAAAGCAGCACCTTCTCACTAGTGCCAGAACACCGGGCCCATTTGTCACTGAGAAAATTATCTCAGTGAGGGTCCATGACCCCTGGCCCATGTTCTTTTCATTTTTTTAGCTTAGTTGCTGTTTTGGGGAAATATTTGTGTCCATGTTTCCATGCACTGCACACTCCTCGCACTCTGCAAGAGGAAAACCCAGAAAGACACAATGCTGGCACAAATTTACGCAGCACACGACTTGGCCATAGGGTGGGAACAGCTCCTTTAGGTAGAGCATCAAAAGTGGAAATGGCCTTAGCTTGAATTCCACCCATCCAATTCAGTCTTTTCCTAACGTGCTGGTTTTGGCTGGGGTAGAATTGATTGCCTTCCCGGTGGCTGGTTTGGGGCTGTGTTTTGGGTTTGTGCTGGACACGGGGCTGATGACACAGAGAGGTTTTTGCTGTGTCTGGGTGGGGCCAAAGCCTTTCCTGCTTTTGTAGGGCCCTGCTGGGGAGGAGGGTGGGAGTGCCCGGGAAGCTGGGAGGAGACAGAGCCGGGACAGGTGACCCAGACCTACCAAAGGGATGTTCCAGACCATGTGGCATCATACTCAGACACATCCTCAGGATACAAAGCTGGGGGGAAGAAGAAGGGAAGGAGGGATGTTTGAAGTGATGGCATTTGTCTTCCCAGGTCACCGTTGCACAGGACGATGCCCTGCCCTCCTGGACATTAACAGACAGTTCTGAACCAAGTCACATTCAATACACTGACAGCAAGAGCATCAAAGTTTAAGACTCATTCCTCATTGAGATTTCTTCTCAAAACTAGTTTTTACCTCTTATTTTTGTGAAAGGTGCAATTGTTACTCATGGTAAGAATGATTCTGTTATTTAAATCGTGGAATATGAGTAAGGATTTATTTATATCCAGGCAGTTCCTTAAATGGGAAACAATGCGCTGATGTTTGTTCTAATGCATTATTAATTTCAGCCTGCTGGATTTCTGTCCTTCTAGACTATGAACCTATTGTCGAGAAACAGCAGAATTTTGTATACATTTAAATATATACAGATTCCCAAAGTTTGAAATGGAATGATTTGTGCTCTTTGCAACATATTTACCCAGAAAGGTTTGGTTCAGCTGGAGCATCTGGTTCTCAGTGTGTTCCTAGATTTAAACTCAATTTTGATTTTGATATAAGAGGACAAAGTGACAGAAGGTTGCACATCAAGCCTCTGGCTCAGCTGAGTGGAGACCCAAGATCTTTCTGGCCGTGTTCATCAGTGTCCTGCAGGGAGAAAATGCTTGTGCAGGTCACCCCATGGAGGCCAGCACGGGAGAATACCAAGAGAGGGATGAAGGCACCAAGAGAGGGATGGGTGACATTTGAGACCTTCCCATGCAGGAAAGGCCATGGGGTAACGGTGAGAAAAAGGAGTGGGAGCCTCTCTGAGCTCTGTAGAGTGAATTTCTGTGTGTTCATGGGTGTGGCACAGGGAGAGGGAAGACTTCACAGGCCAAGTCTGCTCTGCAGACCAGATCTGAAGAGCTGCCCGTGTGTTTGTAACAAAATCTAGGCCCATGTGATTAAATCTAACATGGTGACTGCTTGTTATTCCAGTGTTAAAGGGGAGCCCAGCATGCCGGGACACTCTCCAGTGCTCTAAGTGCAGCTTGCCTGCAAGTGACTGCAAATGTACAGGTTTAAGCAAGTTTGGGCTCTGAGCATTTATTTTTCAGCTAGAATCTTGTAAAGTAAAATCACATTACTTTCCCAAAACAAGCCATCTTGCTTCTATGCCATATCTGCAAACAATTAGTCAAAAATGGTACTTATTTGAAGTGCAATCGTCTTAATCTTCCTACATCAGAAAATTCCCAAACCTTGAGCCAATATTGTGACAGATAGTTTATTATTTGATAACACAGGCATTCTGTGCAACAACACTGCTCTGGATGCAGAGTGGCCTTTAATCAAGTGCAGGGCTGGCAATAGAAACCGTGGATGCATCAGTCTCGTGAGTGAGGGGAAGTCATCAACACTGATTTGCTCTGCTGAGAGCACTTAAGACCACATGAAGTGTCTCTTTTGTTCCTCCAGGAACTACCTCGAGTGCTCAGCCGGTGCTCCAGGACCTTGCCCTTGCACTGCTGCTTCCTTTCTCCCCTTCTTTCCCCGTCAGAATGGGAGCAGGTTTCCATCACGCCTGATTGAGGTGAGGTTTACAATTGCATCTGGAATTACTAGATGCAGAGATGGACCTTTAGGAAACACACGTGTGGACAGCTGTGTGTTACATGTGGCAGCTGGGTGTCAGCTTTTTGGTGCAGACCATGAAGGAAATTTGGCGTGACTCTAAAATAAAACACAATCATTAGGTCAATTAGCTTCTCCACTATTCTGTTTTTCCTAAAATTTGCCCTAACCTCCTGGCCACTGAAGAGTTTTAGGTAGATTCCGTTTCCTAACTATGATGAGGTTCATTTTGCAGCCAACAGCCTTGCTCTGCCTAAAGCTGTTAAATCTTTCAGCTCTCCTGCAGAAAATTAGATCCTCCTGTACTTCAGAGAGACCAAAAGGCTGCAGTGTGCAGGATCTTCAGGTTTTGCAGTCATCAACAGGTTTGTAAGCTGTTGAAATTGTTGCAGGTTTGCTTTTCTCCTTTAAAAATCAATTCAAATTAAATCAGTGTTGTTGATGTGAATTCTGCCAGGGGGATGTCAGCACACACACTGCTGTCCTCTGACACCTCGTGGTGAGTGAGGTGCTTGAGATTTATTGGGAATGGCTTCCCTGAATTTATCAACAACCCATTTCCAGGCTCTGCAGTCAGGGCTCTCTGGTGGTCGTTCTCAGGGAAGAAGGGGAGTGCACAAGCACTGGCAGCCCAAACAAACCTCAGGTCTTTGGGATGTGAACCGCATTCCCTGGAAGCATCCAAGGGCAGGGTGGACAGGGCGTGGAGCAACCTGGTCTGTGGAAGGTGTCCCTGGCCAGGGCAGGGGGTGGAATGAGATGGGCTTTAAGGTCCCTTCCAACCCAAGTCATCCTGGAATTCTGTGATTTCTGCACATCCTAGGCCTGGAGAAAGTGGGACCGGCACACAGCAATTCCAGGTGGTGCGGTACTGTGCTGACATGAAAATGGTTCATTTGTTTTTTACAGACCTGGAAATTCCTGCCAACAAATTAGGTTTTGGATTGCATGGGGGTTTTAGGATATACCTCCACATAGTCTCCAATAATGGACAAGTAACACACAGTATTTCATACTAATTCAGAAACTGATATTCTGTAGCTTTCACAGCAATGTCTAAAAAAATTATTCACTGCTAAGATCCCTCATAAATTTCTATAGCACATTTATGTTCCAAATCTGCATTTAATTTAGGTTTAATAACACATTTATAGTCCAGCGTATTCACTAAATGCTAAATGATTATTAAAACCTGTGGAGGATTAACAACTCCATAACTTATACCGGAGATACCTACATCAGCTCTGAGCTTGCTTGCAGATATACCACCACTGCTGAGACCCCAAACCCAACACCTTCCCTTCCAGGAGAGGGGCCCCAGGCCATTCCTGTTATTTCCCCTTGTGCCCCAGACCAGAGGAGCCGGTGTGAGGGCCCAGCTCTGCTGGAACAACCCGAGTGCTCCCACTCACCTGCAGAGGGCCAAGATTTCATCCCCCGTGACATGCCCTCATTTTTCAAGGCACAGTTGGGGTTTGGTTTTGAAGGAGACAGCCCCAAATGCTGCCCTTACACTGATGTGAGTGTGATGGAAGCTGTTTAAGAAATACATTCTGTGTTTTGTACCCTTGTCAGGGGTGGAGGACAGGCAGGGCGGGGCAGAAACACCAGGGGTGGTGTGCACTGCAGTGAGAGCTTCAGCCACCCCTCCCGAGGCCACATGGGACAGCACAGGCATTTATATGTGACGATAATACTGAAAACCTGCAAGATGAGGTCAGACACAACTGCAGATGTTTCCAGGTCGTGACCAGTTCTGCTCTTTGTTTCTCCTCTTGCTTGGGGAGCAACTGATGAACTTCTGCCAAAGGGTGCCCAAGGGTCTGGAATGGCCCTTGGTTACAGCAGGACAACAAAAATCATTACACATAAATTGTATGTTGGGCATGGATACAGGGTCTTGTGTCCTTGAGACAGTCTTGAGTCTTGTGGAAAGAGAGGCCTTGAGCATCCTGGTCTGGTGGGAGGTGTCGGGGTTGGGGCCAGGGGACCTTTACCCCTTAACATCCTGTGACTCTGTGGAATCTTTATGATACAACCAGGCTGAGCTGGGTCAGTGGGCATGACTGGGTCAGGGTCAAGGGTGTGGCTGGCAGGCACACTTCTGGTGTTAAAACTTCATTTTTTAAGGGTTTGCATTGAAACATGCGAATATTTTCCTAAATGGGAGTAGCATTTTAAGCCTTAAGTATTGCCTAACAGGAAAATGGAGTGGACACTACCTTTGCATTCTGTGTATCTTGCAAGCTGCCCTTGCCTGCACTCCTGTTTTAACCAATCTGCAGTACAATAGACAAAACATAAGAAACATTAGACAAAATAACAGAGGGAAAACCTAAATTTCCTTGTCAAAATATCTGTTTATGCGAGCTTGACAACGTTTCCTGGCGTGTGCCAGAGAGATGGGGATTGTTTCTGTGGGCGCTGAGGAGGGGACACTGCACCAGTGGATCAGATCTGCCGGGACACGCCGAGCTCTGCCCAGCAGCTCGATAACATCAGGTCACCCAATCCTGCAAAATACCTGTGGACAAGGCAGCAGCAGGAAGCTGCTGAAGTGTGGAAGAAAGAGATGGCGTCATCTCACACCATTCATGAAATAACAGCGCTTTTTTCCTAGGTGACCCGGGCACCATCAGCATTTCCCCGCCAAGCTGGAAGAGGAGCCGCTGGGAAAAGTCGCTTGAATCACTCATGGAGTATTATCCTACTGTGAGGTATTGCCCGGTTTTGACAAGTTTATCTAGCAATACCACTGATATCCTCAGCAGTGGCGTTCCCGAGGTGAAAAAAGAGCATTTGCTCCAAGGGTGGATATTTAATTCTTCGAAGCACTAACAGCAGTTCCACGTGATGCTCTCATGCTGCCTGCCCTGAACTCTTACCCACATCTGTGCATCTACAGAGTCACCGAATCTGCCTTGCTGGGGGGCTCCGGTCGTGCTGCATGAGCCGGGCAGGCACTGCCGGGGCTGGGGTTAGCAGGGGACCGAGGGGCTGGGCTGTGCTGCCAGCCAGGGGCTGGGCTGTGCTGCCAGCTGTGCTCTGAGCAGGGCTGGCCCGGAGGACAGGGACCTGCAGGGAGAGAGGTCACTGCCTGCGGGAGCAGCGGCCGTCCCAGTGGGGTTTGCAGCCACAGTGAGCGGCTGTGGCCCCTCCGTCCCTGCTCGGAGCTGCACAGGCTCCTGCTCCTCTGCAGGATCCAGGGAAGCTGGCACCATCCCACGAGTGCAGGGGTCAGGCAGTCGGATTGGCCCCCAGCTCAGCCACTGGCTCCTGCCGTGAGCTCGGCTGGGCACTCGCTGTCCTGTCCTTTACTGGCACACCCATAAAACACTTTGTTTTTATGGTTTATGAAGATATTGGGGTGTAAAGGATCATGTTGGAAGCTGAAAACAACCAGGAGCCAAAAGCCAGGCAGTGCCATGTGGGGTCAGCACATCCGTGTGCAGGAGTCTTGTGGTGTTTGGTCCTCCTGCAATTGAATGCTCAATTAAATTCTAAACTGACAATTAAAACAGTGACAATTAAAAGAGTAGATGTGCAATACTGGTGACAAGTGAGTGCTGGAGGACAGAACTGGGATGTGATGACCCAGTGCTGCTGCTGACAGCCTGAAACTCAGCAGGCAGCAAGTTTTTGGTCCCTCTGCCTGGTGTCTGGGTTGACACCCAAAACACGGAATTTTGTTTGCAGTGAATTATGGTTCACAAAGACATTGTAGAAGTGTTTCCATTTCAATCCATCAGAAATACCCTGGTCAGCCATAGCTGAAGACTTAAGTCCCTCCCAGGGTAGTGAATGTGAGTAACTCAATAGATTCAAACCCATTGGGTGAATATGAGCTTGGGTAATATTTAAAAAATTCATTTTGTTATCAAATCTCTCTAGTCCATTAGGACTTATTCAGGCATTCCACTTCCATTACAGTCCATGGTTTCTGAAATTTCATCCTGGGATTTTCTGTCGGTTGTTTTTGGAGCACTGGCCTGGGGAAGGAAGGCTGTGAGGAGGCATCCTTCAGCTTGTTGAGGTTTTTTTTTCCCTCCTTTAGGGAGAAAATTCCCATTGTGTAATACGCCTGAACAAGGAAGTCTGGGGGCTCTGGACAAGCCTGTTCAGCCAGTTAAGAACAGATTGCTTTCATTGCTTGGGCATGCCAGTGATTGCTGTGCTGCCGAGCTCTGGAGGGGGCTGAGCGCTGCGAGCCGGCCCCGGTTCGTGGCTGGGGGCGAGCAGGGAGGTCAAGCGCCCGCGCCCCCCTGATTGGGCACCTTGTGCTGGGGGCGGCCCGGGAGCAGCCCCTGACAGCTTTGATTCTTCCCACACACAAACTGTCGGTACAAGATGAGATCTGGGAATGAAAGTGCTGTGGACAGGATGACTGGGGACAGCTGCTCCCCAGAGGCCCCCCCACTAAATACCCTCTGCTTTCCGTGGCCTCGGGACAGGAGAGGTGTCAGGCTACAAAGAGGCACAGATGGAAGTGAACAGGATTAAGCAGTGCTGATTAACTATAAGTATTTTTTCAGTAATGTAATGGCACTTAAACAAAAAGGGGAGGGGGGAATAAAGGAAGGAGGATATGTCCTCAGCAGCTCCCATCCGTCCTGAGGAGGAGCAAGCTGGGACTGGGACAGGTCACCTCTGTCTGTGGGCTCGTCCCTGATGGACATCACTTGGCTTCAAACAAAATGAGTGCCCATCCCTGCTCTGCCTCCCCTAATTTTATGATTAAGAGAAGGAGACATGTCCTGTTGTACAAGAAGACCTTGAGCCCACTTCAGTGAGCAGCGATGGCTCTGGCAGGTTTTGGCTCAAGTTTATGCAGTGTAAGAGATTTCCATGTTCTAACTAGAGCACACCAGCATTTTTTCATTTCTTCTGCAGGTAGAAGTGATTCCAGCAGCTGTTCATTGATTCCCTGTTGGCTCTCCTCTGGTGGTAAAGGCCACGTGTGGGGAAATCTGCTGACCTCTAAGTGGGAAGACTCTTTGCTGACCACACAGGGTTCTCATTTTTTTTTTAAAATCAAATCTGAGATATAGTAAAGATGAATGAAGCATAAACACAACTTAGCCATGATTTTCTTCTGATATAAATTGATGACAATCGATTTTTTTACAAGTGGTCACCTTGACGCAATAACAAGAGCTCTTAGGAGGTGTAAAGGTGCGTTGGAAAGGATGAGTTGAAGAATTCATGGTGTTGTGATCAGAGATCCATGGAAGAAGTTCCTGGTGCGCAGGATAACTGATCTGGTTTCTGCTGTTTTGATTAATCTGTGTCACCTCATGGGCTTTGGCTCAAACCAACAGCTAATTTTACTTAACCTAACACGCCTGTTTTCTGCTGGCTGTTGTTTGTCTGCCCTCTCAACTCCTTTCTCAGTGCTCATGAGGTTCTGCAGCGCTCTGACTGTCAGCAAAACCTGATATCAAAGCAGCGATGCCGTGTCTTGTTAAATTTGTGTTGTTTATTTCAATTCTCCTCACCCCCTTAAAGACCCAGTTACAGCAGAATCAGCTGACGAGTGCTTTAATGTTCCAGCACAGGGAGGTCCTGTGCTTTCCCACCTGGAGTAATGGGAGCAGTGAGGAGATCCAGGAATCCTGGATCAGGCCCTCTCACCGTGGATTTTATGCACTCAGTTGCTTCTGCTGCTTCCAACCCTTCCTTGTACTTCTCCGTGTACTTAAGGGCTGCCTAAAGAAGGCTGAGCTAATCCAAAGGAGAAGGAATTTCCAACTCCATTAACTTTTACTGTAACCTGAGAAAAGTCTTTCCAGGTTGTTTGTGGGCAAATTGCTCTTGTTAATGGCCAGAGTGGAGCTGGAAATATTGCCTTTCCTACTGCCGCCAACCCCCTGCCTGCTCACAGCCAGCCTCGCTCTGCAGCCCTCGTTCCAAGCACATGAAAAAGGGGAGCCAGAGTTACAAGTGAAGTATTTAAACTTCTGCAAGAAATGGGTTGGCTTTAACCAGGGTTTTCTGCTTTATTTCTCCTACGAAAGCAGTGGTTCTGTGCCTGGAACAGGGGAGATCTACTCAGCAATAGGACAGTTCCAGTCTGATAAAATGTAGTTCAGTTAAAAAAGTAATGCAAAGCCACCATGAACACGTGGATGCCAGCACTGCCCCTGAAATACCAGTGATCTACAGCCTCAGCCATTCGTCCAACACTCCCGGCTCATGTGGGTGATTCTGGGGATACAGAATTCACCCTGCCTTCCCTGGCAGAGTAATGACAGCCCATCTGCTCTCCTCTGTGCAGGAACAGGAGCAGCTGTGGCTGCCCCTGGATCCCTGGCAGTGCCCAAGGCCAGGCTGGACGGGGCTTGGAGCAGTCTGGGACAGTGGAAGGTGTCCCTGCCCGTGGCAGGGGGGCAGAGATGCGCTTTCAGGTCCCTTCCAGCTCAAATAATTCTGTGGTTTTATGACTTACAGAGGCACATTTCTGAGCCACACGCTGGATACTGTCAGGGTACAGGCTCCTTCTGCTGCTCCTTTCTGATGATGGCTTCATTTTCCTGCCTCATGGATGGAGCAGGTGGTACTCATTTTTTACAATTTTTTTTTTATTATCTAATTTTGTATTGACATATTGACATGGAAAGTACAATTTTGCAGTCAGTTAATTAACCTCTTTTTTTGGTGTCCATGGAAACAGCTAATCAAGTAAAAGTGCAGTATTTTAGCTGAGCAGATACAATTTCATTCACATCCTGCTGGCTCTGCTGGCTCTCTGTGGAGGATGACAGTGGTGTGGATCTCTGGCCTCCATTTCCCAGAGTGATATCCCAGCATGGCTGGCATTTCATTACACTCATTACACAGTGACATCGTGGTTCTCTGATAAGATGTTAGCACAGGGAATGAGTTGCTCCCTCAGGGATGGGAATGCACAATGAGAGAAACTTCCAAAAGGAGAAGAGTGCTGTTTTCATGAACTCAAGTGCTGCACTTGGAAATGGGTAGTAATGGCTGGTTTGAGTCTGTGTTTGTACATGAAGCCAAAACTTCACCTTGAAGCTGTTCAGACACCATAGGAAATTGGTTTCTTACAGCAACTTAATTCAGCTGCATCCTTACTTTGCATGAACTTCTTAGATAAAGCTGATTTAAAATAGTCTCCATCATCTTTTTTTTTTTATAAATTCACCTGCAAAAAACGTCCGAATCCCTGAATCTGCCATGGCTGTGAATATTTCCTAATTCTTTATACTTTTATAGGCTATGGTGGGAAAATGTTGCCCTCACAACTTTATGTCCTGACCTTGCTTCTTCATGCTGTGTACAAGATGTGTAAAGGAATTGAGAAGTGGTACAACACAGAGAATTTCCAAGTCTTGTCCTCTTGGGCTATGTCAGTGATGGACAAAGAGGTTGGTTTAGTTCCCTCAATATCTTTGACTTTTACGGGCAAATGAACAGAATGATTTGCTTGGAAACCATTTGCACATTGTGGCAATGAGATACAGGTTGGCAAAGTCTCTCTTGGAGGTGAATCTGCCCACATCAGCCATCAGGAATCTGGCATTATGCCTCAAAAAAAGGGCTTTTACTTTGCAGGTGGGTCCTGCCCATTTCTCCATAGGTCGTGGTGGAGATTATGTTTTAGATCAGTAGCCTGATGAGGAGTGGCTCTGCCGGGTGAAGGAATGCCAGATGGCCTTTTTCCCCTCCTTAACTCATTGTGAAAGCTGAAAGAAAAGAGTTTGGAGCTGTCTTGGATTGTCGGGAGTTCATGGGGTAAGCAGGACTGAAGGTGCCGCGCGGTCTGTGAACAAACCCCGGCACAGCCAGTTCTGCACCAAGCCATACCCGTGTTCCACTCTCCTGACAGACTCTGACAGCTCCTGTTTAACGCAGCTTGGCAGAGTGGGAGGAGGTCTGTTCTCTCAACAAGACCCCACCTAATTGTTTACCAGCATCTCCTTCTCCATCTCCTGTAAGCAGAGGCAGCTTCCCCATTTTTTCTGCCCAAGGAAGAAGGCGTTGAAGTAACTCCTATGGTCAGGTTTGGCCTCCCAGGGATTTCTGGGGAAATCCTGGATGGTCTCGGCCCTGTACAATTTTCTAATCAAAGGCCTGCAAATGTGCCCTGCAGATGGTGGGCACTGCAATGGGAAGAACTACTGGAAGCTGGAAAGTGAGGAGAAGCCAGTCTGGTGAGAATCATGGGTTTCTAGACTGAGATCTAGTTCATCTTTCAATACTTGGCAAAAATATTAATGGCCAAAAGACTTAAAAATTTCAACAATCTTCTTCTTATTTTCCCTCTTCTTCTTCTTCTTCTTCTTCTTCTTCTTCTTCTTCTTCTTCTTCTTCTTTTTCTTCTTCATCTTCTTCTTCGTCTTCTTCTTGCAAAACCTTTTTTGGTCCTTATTCTGTGCGTTTGTGAGCCTGTCCATCTGTTTCCCTCACTTTCTCTCTTTGAGTGAAGGGTTGAGAGGCTGGCAAAGAGATGGACTCCAGATGTCAAGGAGAAAAAAAAAAAAAGACAGGAAAAAATTCCCCAGAACTGATCCCACCAGCGAATGTTCTGAATCAATGGGGTCCATAGTCTGAGAGCCCGCAGAGCCCCGCTCTGTCTAACAAAGGCATTATCTGTGCCAGGAGCAATCCTGCCCCACTGTATTTGTGCTTCAAGCTTATTCATATTCAGAGGAAGTGCCCTGGGTCGGTGAGTGCTCAGCTCTGTAACCCCGAGGTCAGGTTTAATTGCTCTAAAAGGTGGCACATGGCAATGAATGAGCTCTAATGATTTAGATAGTATCTATTTCACATCAAGAAGTTTCCACTCTGAGCAGACCCTAATCGAAAGTAATCTGAAAATTAGAGAAAATAAAAACCATGCCCACAATGACCTAAATACCTATTTCCTTGAATTTTATGCCCTAAATAACCTCATTCCTGGGAAGTTTAATTTTTCCCTTCTGCTAAATATACAATTGCCTGGGAGAAATGATTGGTCATAATCAAGGTTTTTAAAGCTGCAACTGTTAAAATATTATCGTTCTACTAAGAATTTTGGAGGGGAAAGCAGCCAGTGTAGAGGGAGGGAGTGAATATCCCCAGGCTGTCAGAGCAAATGTCCATGGCAACTCTGCTCGTGCAGTGCTTCTTCCACTTTATTTATGTGCAAGTTTATATTTTATGCATGATTTGCATATTTATATATTTATGTATTTGGGAGGGTTACATGTGTATGTGTATATATACACACACTGTGTGCCTTTACATGTGTCCAGTGCGTGTCTTTATGTTTATATACTTGTATATTTACATATACTTAGGTATGAGACATGCAGTATCCTTAGTTTCACCTCTCGCTTTCACAAACAAACAATGAATTATCTTTTCAGAGAAAAACACGATTCTTCCTCAGCCCCAGAGAGGAAGAGTGAGAAGGGGAAGCCAAAGCACAGGTGGTGGCAGTGAGCAGGACTGGCCCCGGGTGCCCGTCAGGAGTGATGTGCTCACATCCACGGGGCTCTGAGCAGTCTCTGCCTCTGCATGTGTGCCTGTGCCTCACGCTGCCGCTTCGCCTCTTCAGGCAAGGCACGGGCTGCAGGAGCTCTGCAGTCAGCAGAGGCTGGCACACGTCTGCAGCTGGGGCCCCGAGCACGGGGTGGCTGCGGTTGGAAGAGACCACCGAGGTCATCCCATCCAACCTCTCTGCTCCAGCAGAGTTCCCCAGGTGTGTCACTCAGGATTGTGTCAGACAGGCTTGGATAGCCCCAGTGAGGGAGGCTCCACACCCTCTCTGGTCTCTGCTCCAGTGCTCGGTCACTTGCACAGCAAACAAGATCTTCCTGGTGTGCAGGTGGAACTTCCTGGGCAAACTTCAGTTTGTGCCCATCCCCTCTTGTCCTGGTGCTGGGTACCCCTGAGCAGAGCCTGGCTCCAGCCTCTGACACCCTCCCTGCGGTTACATGCACTAACAAGATCCCCAGTGCGGATATTGATATATTATTTATGATTCCCTGACATGAGAAATGTCTGCTAAATAGATGCTGAAGACTTCCCAGATGTGTTCAGGTAACCGTGGCACATCAGGCGCCTCCCACCTAGCCCCATGCCAGCAGGATCAGGACAGCCACAAGTTTTTCCCAGTGCTTTGTCACTGGGATATCAGATACAAACCCAGCCTGACCCGACCCTTCTGGTCATTCTGTGCCCTGAGCAGCTGCGTGCAGCACCTAAATTTGGTTGGGGAAATCGCAGGCAGTTCACCCTCTGTCAGGCACACAATCCTACACCCATCTCTGCAGGGGCCGTGGGATGTGGTTTGCAAGCAATTAACATATTGAAGTATTTGTTTGGAAAAGCGAGTGATTTCTTTATGACCTTGAGCCATCAAAGACTAAGTATGCAATTAGTTTTAGCTGCAGTGAGGTATTTAAAGTCAAGCATGTGTTTTAGGGCTTTGATAAATCAGGGCATAGCAGAAACAAATTTGAAAATAAAAAAAATATACAGAGAGTGGAGGGGAAAGTCGTTTCAGACTGAAGCCCTGCCATTTTTGCAGGTTACTCACATTACACAGATCTCTCGCTTAACAACACAGATCTGATGCTTAACACGCCACGATTGCCTGTGCATGGACAAAGCTGCTCACGCTCTGCCCTGTGGCAGCGCTGGCAGGGCCCAGGCTGCACCAACCCCTGCTGTGCTCAGCCCAGAGCGATGCACTTTGGGGCAGGGGAAGCTGCAGAAGAAGAAACCCAGTTTATGCTGCCTTCAGGTACAGGTGGAGCAATGTCTGGTTTAAATTTGAGTATCAGTTTCAGCAGAGGAAAATGATAACCAAATGACCATTATGGACCTGGTACAGGGTGCCCAGAGAAGCTGTGGCTGCCACTGGATCCTTGGCAGTGTCCAAGGCAGGACCATCCAGGCACCTTGTTGCAAAATGTGGACATTTTAAACTAAAGCTTGCCTTTGCTGAGCTATTGATCCTGATTGTGTCTGAGCTTTTGGAGTTTCCCAAATACAATAAGTGTGTTTACGTGCAGTAGTCAGAGAGGAAATTACATGTGAAAGCACTCAATAAGGAGATGGTATTTTGTTGCAATGCTCCATAAACCTTGTGTTTACATGGGGTTTCTAAGGAGAATTCAAAGCATATCTCCTTTTTGTGATGCATCAACAAGCATATCAAATGATCGTTCAAAAAAGCTCGTGCTTTGTGCAAAAATAGAAACCAAATGGCTGAGTAATTTCCAAGAGGAAAAAGCCCAACCTGCTACAGCAATTCCATGGTCTATTTAAAACTTCTTTATAAAACCTTTTAAATAATAAAACTCTACACTCCCAATTAAGAATCCTACTGGCTTTTTTGGGTTCATGTTTCTAAATATTCGACATCATAGGGCCATTACAGGGACAGCGTTTTCCCCCACTCCAAAGTCTGCTCCTTTCTCTCCTGCAGTTGCTCCTCAGCCCTGAGCCTTTCCTTGATGTTTATGGTGCCATGGGACACCTCATGTCCCATGTCCTCAGCACAGCTTGGAAAAGATAGGAGAGGAGAGAGGAAGGGAGGGGAGGGAATTCAGTGTAGGGGAAGCTGAAGAAGGAAAAACCCAATTTATGTTGCCTTCAGGTACAGGTGGAGCAATTGTTTAATGTAATTATTTTATATCTTCACCATGAAGGTATAAATCAGTTTGTATCTTCAGCAGACCTTGCACTGACAGCTGCTGCAAGCAGATGAGAAGGTGTCACTCTCACAGGTGTCATGTTCCACTTGAATCTCCACAATTCTTCGTTGTCAGTCCCCAAATTTCCAGCCACCTCCCATTTTTGACTTCACCCCTTTGCCTGGAGGTACCAGGGTTGCCCACCACCAAGCCAAGCTAGGTACCACTCCGCAGACCCAGTGCTGGTTGAAGTAATCAGAGGAAACTTTGGTGATTTCACTCTGGCATATGGTTCTATGTTTAATGCTGTCTAATGAAAGCTGCTTGTGTACACACACAATTTATGCCATATTTTTCCAATTACTGCCCTACAGCTGATCACTCTCAAGTGGAGCTCTGAGCCTGGGTGATGGTAGCTCAAGGCACACGGGCTCCCTGCACGCGCTTGTGATGTGCTAAAATCTGCTCCTGACAGAGCTGCCTCGTTGACAATTTTCTTTTGCAAGAGGCCTGGCTGCTTAGACAAAGAGGAAGTGCCATGTAGTCCCAGAGTCAAACCCATAATATTTCCCTTGCTGAGCACTGTGTGATTCCCCCTGCCTGTGCAAGGATCTGCCCCAGGGTTCATGGGTGCTCCCTGATGCCAGCACAGCTGGCAGTGCAAGCCCAGGCCTTGATGCACCTTACAAAGTCATCTTTCCCAAGCTCCATGCCCACAAAAAGCACGGACGTAACATGACCCAGCCTTTCACATCCCCCAGTTCCCCAAAGCAGTGCCACGTGCCAGGCTCAGGTTAGGTTAACACCCCAATTTTCCATGCTGCTGGAGATCCAGGAACGTCATTCTGATGGTCAAAGCAAGCTGCTCAGCCCATGCCATGTTTGTCTGCAAGGAAATGGGATGTTTATGTTTATTCCAATTGATCCTGATGGATGACACTTTTGTTCCATTTAGCAGCTGCTTGGCCCATTTAATACCACAAAAGGAGATTAAGATCCAAAGTATGTACGGCTGTGTTATGAGTAACAGCCGCTTAATAGCAATAACAATGAATAACAATTGCAAGTTTGGCTTTTAGCTGTTATTGTCTAAGGTTAGTTTGTTTTTCATATAAATAAATACATATATATGTATATTAAATTAATATACCTAAGGGCAAAGTGATGTATTTCCAGATAAACCCTCCAGTTGTTCTAGATTTCTCAGCCGAATCAGTCTGGAAAATGACATCTAGGAAGCGGTACAGTGTGTCCTGTGAATCCGTAGGTAGAGCCAAGCCCAGGAATTTCCCCACGGAGCTGCTCTGAAGGGCTGCAGCCCAAGTGACCACCCAGGGCTCCGTCAGTCACAAGCCAACTGGCTCGCAGGAAAGCCAAGCACACTTTTCCAGAAGGAATGCCACTGCATCCTGCCAGCCTGCCTTGGGTACATGGAATTAGCTCGTGGGATGCTGGCAAAAACAACGCTCCAAGGAAGAGCAAATCTTTCACCAGCAGCAGCATGACCCCTCTTCCTGTTGGAATTGCTGTATGGACAACACATAACTCCTGCCCCTGCTCACCTCCAGTGCCTGAGCCGGGGTCTGCCTTGGGAGAGGGACCTGGGCCAAGGTTTATCTCATCCTGCACAGTGTGGCTGCGTTGGAGATCGGCAGGCCCGGAATGCTCTGTTTATTTACGCCTGCGCTGATCTGTTCCGTGCACGTGATTCCCGTGACTTCCCAGGACAGCCGTGTGCGTGGGAAGCGCCTCGTCCGGCCAAGCAGTTACTGACCATTTGGGGCCAGAGGGGAGACAGTTTTCAGGCAGAAATCTCCCTTGATTTCTGCATAAAGATAAAGGACTGCGGACAAGACAGCTTTAACAGTCAGACCCCTTTCAGTGCTGACTACACAGTGAAGAAGCCCAGCCTGGCCTTGGACACTTCCAGGGATGGGGCAGCAGCAGCTTCTCTGGGAACCTGTGCCAGGGCCTCCCCACCCTCCCAGGGAGACAATAAGAACTTTTCTATTTCAAGGATGACTCAGGTCAGTGTGAGGTCTGTAGGAATCCAGGGGGTCCTACCTGGAATGCACCCAGCAGAGCTCTGGAAGGAATAAGAGTGCAAAGCATTAGTGATCATCAGGAGCTCGATGGAAACAGGACTGCAACAAGGGCAGCGAGACGTGGTGCTTTGAGAAGCATCACGCATGAGGACTGAGTCACTGCATGAGATAAACATCCCCATCTGATGTTGTTTCCTCCTCATATGCTACTGCACCCAGCAAAAACATACTGAAAACAAACAGCAGTTTTTTCACTGCAGTTAATTGCTTTGCTTGGGTCTATTTAATTCCCTGTTCAGTTTTAAGCACTGGACAAACGAACTCAAGCCTTAATATTCTCCTTGTTTTAAATAGCAAATCTTATTTAAGAAGTGTTTGTACAGTGCTCTCAGGCACAGGGTGGAATTGTTGGGGTGTCCTTTGCAGGGACAGGGGTTGCACTCATTGGTCCTTGTGGGTCCCTTCCAGCTCAGGATATTCTGTGATTCCATGGTTCTCCTGTTACTCAAATCACATTTGTGTCATTGCTCAGAAGATGGAGAATCGCAGCATTCCTGGTGATTTAGTCTTCCCCTCTGCACATAGCTCAGACAGAAAGCCACGACTCTGGAGGTCACACATCACTTTCTCTTTTGACCTTTGTGGCTGGTGCTGGAAGCTGGTGGCCCAAAGAGCCATCAGCAACTTCCTGAAGCAGTCCTGGATCAGGGTGGGTTGTTGCTGGAGATTTAGAAAAGCATTAGAAAGAACATGGATTGAATGTGCAAATAGCCAGTTTAAGGTGGTTTTCAAATGTTTCCATGATAGACAAGCTGCAATGGAAGCGTCTGGCAGGGAAACAGCGTCCTGGAGAAACAGAGGTGTGTGACTGGGGAAAAAGAAAGGTTCCCTTTGTCTCAAGAGCAGAAAAGTCACCCAATGTGATGAAGGTTTAATCCCTGCAGATGGTCTTTAGCCACAGCATCTTTATTCACTCCTCACCAGCATCTGTCGAAGAGTTGTCATCACTGCTGATGCCAAAAGCCAGGCAGGGAACGATTTCTGTAAGCCCTGCTCAAGACAACAAGCTGGTTAATGGTGATACTCCCTGTCAGCAGCCACCTACGCTCAGCCTGACAGTTCCCTTTCAGGGGCTGGGGAGCTCTTATCCACTGTGACAGGGCCCCACGGGTGGAATGTGGGGAACAAAAGCCCCACACAAAGGGAGCACTTTGAGGCTGGAGCGTGTCTGGCTTCCCCGGGCTTCCGAGAGGCCGCACAGTGACGGCGGATGACGAGGCCCTAATTAATATTTCATTCTCAGAGTGAGTTATCCCTTGGGGGAAGTTAAAGGTTTGCACATTTTGAGGAAAAGTACTGGGGCTGGTGATCTCGAATTAAGAAAGTATGTTGAAAGGAGCTGCTGCAGTCTTTAACCCTGGGCAAGGGACATATAAACCATACAGCATTAGTGCACATTTTTAATTGTATAACTTGTTTTAGGTACTATTTTAAGGTCTGTTCCAATAAATTCATACACAAGTGCTGCTGGAAAACCTTAAGCCCTTCTTCCCTTTCTGTGTCCTCTGGATTCAGGCATCTGATATTCCATATTGTGTGGAAGGTTTGTTCTCCAAACCAACCCACCAAATATGTTTTATGACAGCAATCAAATGAAGTGGCTGTGGGCTGGAACTGCTGAGTTCAGCAAAGAAAGGGAGAATAATGACCAGTGGAGGAGTTTCTACTGGCAGGAAGTGCGAGGAGTCTGGATCCAGCAGGGTCACCCAGCCTGCAGGGGGAAGGGCAGGGTGCGGTGTGGGGATATCCAGATGGGACACACTGGGAACCGCAGCCATGGAATCCCATCAGTCATTACCAGCAAGGAATGACCACGTAAAGGAAGAAGCCGTGTCACTCACCACAGGCTTCATCTTTAGGGTTCTCTGTGCAAGGGAATGCGAAAAGGAAGGCAGAACAGGAAGGAAAGGGAAAGGGAAAGGGAAAGGGAAAGGGAAAGGGAAAGGGAAAGGGACCGAGAATGAAAGTGTGTGGGAGAGACTACACAAACAGGCTGATGCCAAAAGCCCAGCACGGGTCTGTGTTGCCTCCCTGGCACTGACACCAGGCCCTGCACAGCCATGTGCTCCCACAGACAGCAGGAGGGCAGGGTCTTTGTGAATGGACAGTGGGTTTTGTGGGACCACAAAGCAGCACCTGCGAAAGAGCTGTGGCCATAGCAGGGGTTTGGCCCACGGCAGCCACTGCCCAGCTAATGGTGAGAAATGAGTGGGGAACTCTTCCACAGTCCAGTCACGAGACTGAAGATGAACCGAGGGTGCCCCGGTGACCTCAGGAAGAGAGGGTTTCCCTTGGGCTGCTAAACAGAGCTCATAAATGAAGGAGTAGGGTAAACACAAAGACTTTCAAGATGCGTCACCTAATTGACTCGTGAGTGACTGCTAATTATCTGATTGAGTTGCAAGTGAGAGGAGGACACGTGATCACGCATTCTGCAAACACCTGCCGTGAGTGATGGGAGGAGTGAGCCAGGAGCAAGCCCAGGGAGCCAGGGAATGAGCCAGGGAGGTGGGCAGCCCCAGGCTGGTCCGTGCCTCTCTCCACGGAGGACTGCACCGTGGAGCTCAAATTGTTTGGCAAATAGAGTGAGCTGGGGCACAGAAGTATGTGAAGCTTGACAGGAGAATAACCTAAAAATGAGTCTCGAAGTGCGCCTTCCCCGCAGGCTGGAAACAGAAGGAAACCTAATTAATTATAATTATTACACTTTTAAGAGAAGAGGAGAAGCGGGCTTCCTCTTGTGATATGCAGAGAAAAACTTCAGAACAGTTTACACGAGTGCTGCGAGCTGTGTGGGGCGGGCACTCCAGATCCGAGGCAGATGGCAATGGAAAGAACGGCGCCTGCAGCGCGGGATGGCATCGGGCCGCTGCTGGGCACAGCACACCCTGCCCGCAGCCCAGGCAGAGCCTGCCCCGAGCAGGGGGAAAGATGAATGTGAGGTCTGTGAGACTAAAACGTGGGGTTGTGCCAACTGTCTGGGTTTGAGTGCTTCTCGTCAGTTTAAAGACAGAAACAGCAGGAACGCAAATGTTGTGAGTAATGGTTTACCGGGAGCAGCCAAGAGCCTCTCTGCTTATGTGCGACAGAAAACACCTCCCTGGCCAGGCCATTCTGTGTGTATCGAGCAGCACTTCTGTGAATTCGCGGTTGCCAGTCACTGTAAAAGTAATCCCTAAGGTGAGGCGCTTGTCCCACCCTGGCGCTCAGCCCCTGTGCCAGCCCCGGCTCCTGCCCAGGGAGGCTGGCACAGCAGCTGTCACCCCGTGTCCCGGGATGGGAGCGGCAGCTCTGCACTGGTTTTCCAGCGCACGGTTCCTCCCGGCTGGAGCATCCCGGCGTGCGACCGCCCTGGCTGGGTGCCTGGCTGGGTGCCTGGCTGGGTGCCTGGCTGGGTGCCTGGCTGGTGCTCGCTTTCGCCCGTCACAGCGCGTCCTCAGCCCGTGATCCTCGCGGGTCCCGTCCAGCTCGGGATATTTTCTGATGAGCAAGGGCTGCTCGCGTGTCCCCGAGCCTCGGGAGGTGCTGGGGAGGTTCCATCCCACCGGGTCCCATTTTCCCGGCTGCGGCTGTTTCTGAACTGTGAACTCCCCCAGCTGGTGATTGCTCGATATCACCACCAGCCGCCTCACCCCGCCCGGAGCGTCCCTGCTGTGAGACGTGCCGCAGGAGCTCCCCTGGAGCTGGGCAGGAGCGCTGGGCCGGGCCCGAGCAGCGGCTGAGCCGGGGGCTCTGCGGGGACAGGCGCTGCCCGAGCCGCCGCAGCCAGCGGTGCCACCAGTGTGCACCTCCGCACATGCCATGGCTCGGTGTGAGCACCGGGATGCTGGACGGGAATGTCGGGAGAGCCAAATCCCCTGTTTCTGTTCCAATGCTCAATCAATATCCATGAAGGTATATCACGCTCAGACTGCTTTTGACTTGAAGAGGACACAGCTACAAAACCTGGCCCGCGACACACGTTTCAGGTCACTTGCATCTTCTTTTGGGCTTCGAACATACGAGCACAGAAAATACATCACGGACTATCCCGGGTGGAGCTGCAAGAGAGCTGGAGAGGGACTTTGGACCATGGCATGGAGGGACTGAACAGGGGGAATGGCTTCCCACTGCCAGAGGGCAGGCTTAGATGGGATATGGGGAAGGAATTCCCCCCAGTGAGGGTGGGGAGGCCCTGGTACAGGGTACCCAGAGCAGCTGTGGCTGCCCCCGGATCCCTGGCAGTGTCCAAGGCCAGGCTGGACGGGGCTTGGAGCAATCTGGGATAGTGGAAGGTGTCCCTGCCCATGGCAGGAAATGGAACAATATGAAATTTAAGGTCCCTCCATCCTAAACCATTCTGAGATTCGAGGATTGTACGATTCTATCTCATCGTGTCATTGCCATCCCGTAAGCAAATACAACCCGGCTGGGGTGTGAGGCCACACCAGGCATACCTTGAGAAGAGGGCCCTGCCCCTTGGGGCTGCTGGGACCATCAGAGGGGTACAGGTAACTGAGCAGGCTGCAGCTGGCTCGTGCCACAGAAAGCACAAGGTGTCCAAGAGCAGGGAGCAGTGTGGGAGGTGGGAATGGCCTTGCATCAGCAAAGGGAACTGCAGGTTGCACATGACCCCAGGGATCAGTCTGGAATAAATGGTGAGATTCTGCATGTTCCGGTGAGCACAAAGAAAGGGAAAGGCTGGAGCACCTGGTGACCTCCAAGAGGGAGGAAGGAGAGGGGAACAGGCATGTATGTATGTCCATGGGAGGAGGATGATGTGCTGGGCCTCTGGGTGAACACCTTTGGGTGGAGGTATCTTACTGGGACACTCTAGGCCATGGCCAGCTACTGACCAGGGCTTCTCGTGGTGCTGTAGCAAGCAGAGGTGTGTAAGGGGGTGGGTGACAGATGGGGCAGTGGCAGCGGAGCCGCCCCCTGTCTGTCCCAGCTGTGGGTCCCTGCTCGCTCCTTCACCCACCCTCAGGGACCCCTGGCTGCCTCCCCACCCCTCCTCGCCGACCCCACAAAAAGGCCAGGCCCAGGCAATTGTGTACAAAACCTGAAATAGTTTTACTTTGCTTTCTTTTTTTTTTTTTCCTTTTTTTCTTCTTTTTTTAAACTTTGCTCTAGGTTTACTTAAGATTTTGTGAAGTCGATACAAGAGCATTTGATATGAATCGGTAAATAAAACACCGTCATAGATAGATAGCCACGATAAACTTTGTTAGAAATGTACATGTCGCGAAAAAATAATAATACTAATAATAATCATCATAATCATAATAAAAAAAGCCGGCGCGACGCCCAGGCCGGCGCGGCCCTGGGGGCCCTGGTGGTGGCCCCGGTGGCCCTGGCACACGGTGGCAGGTGGCTCTGGTTCCCCGCAGGCGCCGCGCCCCGGTAATGTGTGTATATAAACAAAGCCCATAAGAAATGTACAAATATAAAAAGCTACAAACATTAATAAATTACATCGTCACAAAACACGGAAACACTCCACAAGGTGCTAGTAAAATAACTGTCTCCCTCCTCGTACAAGAAGTTACGCAAAGAGCTGGTACCGGCGGGCAGCGCCCGGAGAGACCCTCCCCGTATAAAAACCCGGCGGTGGTTATTCCAAAAGCTATGTACAAGCTACATTCTAGGAAAAGGGGCCGGGGGGCGCGGGGCGCNTGCAGGAGTGGGGGGGCCCGAGCTCCTCGGTGGCCGAGATTAGTATTAACTTTTTGCGGCTAGTCGCTCTCAGCACTCTGAGAAAGGACATCTATATTAAAAAATATTTATAGTAGGATTCTGTACAGTCCGACCGCTGAAAGTTAAAGGGGTTATTGTGGTGGTGGCCCAGAGCTGGGTGGCAGTGTCCCTGGGGCCACTAGAGCAGCAGCTTCCCGTTCCGGTGGATCTTCAGGATCTTGCCGAGCCGCTGCTTGGCCGTGGCCATCCCCTTCTTCGTGCGCTTCCCTGGAAGGAGAGCAGTGCTGGGGTGAGGACCCACGCCTCCCCACACCATCCCACAGCACAGACCCTCCAGCTGCCTCCCGCCTCCATGTGCCTGCCTCCAGCCCTGCCCAGCACCTGCAGGGACACCCAGCAGCACCCCTCAGAACAGCGCTGCTGGCCACAGGACAGGGCTTGGCTGGGAGCATGGCCCCTGGAGAACCAGCCCTGCTGAGCTGGGGGCACCGTGCCCACCCACCCCCATGGACACATGCACTCCTGCTCTGGGGAGGCACAGCTCTGCTGGACACCCCCCTGTCCCCACAGATCTGCTGGGCACCCCCTGCCCCTGCAGCGCCAGCCCTGCTGCCCTTCACCCTAACCTGCCCTGGTTCACTGCTCGTGGTCCCTGTTTGCCCACAGGGTGACAGTCCAACCCAGCCCCACCAGTGTCATGCTGCCCCTCAGGGAGAGGCTGCCACACAGACAGACACACAGACACGCAGAAACACAGACACAGACGCACAGACATACACAGACACACAGAACACACACATAGACACACACACGCCCCACAGCTCCTGGACACCTCTCTGACTTCCTCCACAAGAAACCTGCAGCACAGGGATCCTGAGGTCATGTGCTACCACGAGTCCTGGGACAAGCATTGCCCTGAGGATGCCTGGTCTCTCGCCCGCCACACTGAGACTAACCCACATACCACCACATCTCCTCATTTCTCCTTGTCCTCTCTTCCTGCACTGCCAGAGGCATCACCTGCCCTAGAGCTCCCTGATTCTGCTTCATCCCACCATCTTCTTCCACAGCGCCTCCATCACCCAGCCTGGTGGTCCCCATGCTCAGGACTCTCCTGTGCTCCACGAGGAGAAGCCCTGCCATCCCCTCAGAGCCTCCAGCTGTCCGAAGACCCTGCAGAGGAAGACCTGATGGTCTCCCCCTCTCTTCTAGGTCAGCCTCTTGCTCCCTTAGCAATGACCCCTTCTCTCCTTTAAGGACTGAGCGATCCCATGGGCAGGGATCCCACGTGCCTGGCCAGGTTCCCTGCACGATGCACTGCTGCGCTGCCCTGCTGGCCGGCCACACCGGGGTTTGGCTCCATCAGCATCTGGATCTCAGGGATCATCTTCCCATTACATCTTCCACTGCCTTGGACCTGCTTCCCACCACTTTACCACAAAAGCAGAATTCCAGGCAAATGCATTCTTTCCACTCCAGCTCTGCAGAGAGCCACAGGTACCACCAGCTCCTGGCAGGACCCCAGCCCCTACACACATCCTCCCCTATGGCCATCCAAGCTGCCAGGGTACCGTGCACTTCCTCTAATCTGCTCCACTCGGGTACCTGGAATTCAGGAACCATCTGCCACCTTGCCTCACTTGTCACCAGGGCCTTTCCCAGTGGGATCACACACAATTCTCCTGCAGTGCCTGTCCCACACACCTGCCTCAGTTACACTTCCTGAGCCAAGTTCAAGTGGAGGTCCTAGCCCAGACTCTGGGACAGCCTCAGCTTTCTCATGCTTTCCCTCTGGCAGACAGCAACCGACCTCTTCCTCTCTCATGCCTTTGGCTGCAGCTGTGTTACTCCCAAGGTCTGATATTCCTCTGCTCCCTTGAGGCAACTCTCCAGAGAGACCTGCAGTGTGCCCTGCTCTGCATGTCCTGGGAGGAATGTCCTCAGCGACAGTCAGCACAGAGCTGGTGAACAACCACCACCACCACCACAGTGCCTGCCCCAGCCCTGGGCAGAACAGCCTTCATGGATGCATCTTCCCCTGGACAAGGCCTCTCTGGCCAGGCTGTGATGTGACCCTGCATTGCTCCTCACAAGCTTGGGCCGTGCTCGGCACGGCTGCTGCCATGGGATGCCTCACACCCTGCAACCAGCAGCCCAGCAGAAGAACAGCTCTCTGGCTCCCCCGTGCCGGGACACTCGAGGCACGGGCCCTGTCTGTGAGCGGACCTGACCTGCATCCGAACACCTGCACATGTGCGTGCCCACGGCACACACGGCGGTGAAGGCCCTGCGGAAGGCACGGGGTACATGAGCGCTTCACCCTTCCCCATCCTGCACCACAACCCCAGGCGTTTCCTGGTACCTTTGGCGGAGGCATTGTTCTGCGAGGATGATGAGGGTCTCCTCTGTGTGAGGAAAACACCGGGTGCCATCGGCTGCGATCCCCTGTTAGGCTGGGCGACCCCAAAGGTGCTGGCCCCTGCGGTGTACTCGTGATCTGTGAGGCTGCTGGCCTGTGACTCCAGCTTCGGCTCGGGTGAGCTGCCTTCCTGAGCCGCTTTGCTTGCGTTGGGGGCTGACAGCTTCTTTTTGGTATTTTTTTTCTTCTTGCCTTTTTGTTCCTCCTTTAAAATGACAAAGATGAAGCTCAGATTAATCCCCAGGAGACCTTTAGCTAGGGCAAGGGCCAGCGGCGTTGCTTAGGGTCCTGATACAATGACCCCGCGGAGTTGGCCATGGACAAGCGCTCAGGGGCTGCTCCGACACCGTCTCGCTCACAGCTGCACACACACGTTTGCCTCTCGTGCCTCTACGTCCTCGCTCTGTGCACGGCCTCCTCGTTCCTTAACAGCCAGCCGGGCCCACACCGACACTGCCCTGGCACAGCAGCGTGGTCAGCATGAGCAAATCTTTCCATCTTCCACAAAAACTGGCACCTCCTATCTTCAGGGATCTTCACACCCTTGCACAACAGCATGGAGGATTAAACATCCCACTGATTCAGCCTCTGCTTCCTGCTAGGACACACACGTCATCTCCTGACCAGTAACTGCAGCTGGACATGCGCACCGGCACGGCAGCGGTCTGCCACTGTCCTGTGTCCCTTGCCTACTTTCAGTTCCTTTCTTCAGGAAACCCTGCCACCATCCTTAAAGCTCTTCTACTCAATAGTCCACATGACAGAAGCCCAAGGCCACCACAACCTGCATCTCGACCAGCTTGCTGAGGTGCCTCACCAACCTCGCTCCAGCAGACCTTGTCACCTTAGCACCTCACCATGTCACCTTTATGGGGCTTCTCCGACCCCTTCAGAGACCAGACACTTATCAAACATCCAAACTGCCCCAGTTCCTTTCCTAAACTGACCCTTGGCTCACCTGTCACCTTGGAAGCAAACCCTGACACTTGCCAGCAGCCAATCTGCACAGACAGGCAATCACACCAGTCAGGCTCTCAAACACACATCAAATACAGCCCTTTGGGGCAGCCTTCTCCTATTCTACCCCAGTAGCCATTCTTGCTCCTTCATCCTTCCCTGTGCTTTTGCTCTGTCCCTTGCTGCCTTGTGATGCTCTCAGGTGTGTTGTGACACCGCTGGGCATGGATCCCATTTATTTCCCTGAGACTGCAGTGCCTCGTGTCACTGGCAGGACCAAACACTGCTGAGGGCTGGCACAGCTCTGCTGCTGGGGACAGGGCTCTCCTTTCCTGACAGCTCCTACTTCCCAAGCAGCCTCACCTGCTGTGACAGCTTGGCGGCGGCAGCGGCCAGTCCAGTTTCGATGGAGGCGACTCTTGTGCCTTCTCGCACCGGCCTGTCCTGCCGAGGCACCGAGGGGCCAACTCGTGCTGCAAGGAAAGCAGAGGCAGGTGAGGGGGCAGGAATGTGCCTGAGGGAGCAGCACAGCCAGCACAGGGCAGGGAGCTCTGCCCTGCTCAGCCAGGAGAGACGGAGATGGCGCAGCCTCTGCCCTTCCCTTCCCCAGCTGCAAGTGAAGGCACGAGAGCCAGCAGCCTCCGGGCATGGTGGCACGGGCAGAGGCTGCTGATAAAGATGTCACACAGCTGAGCAGCTCCACAGCCACCTGCAGCCAAAGCCACGCGGGTTTGTGCCCACATCCTGGATTATGAGTGCCATTTCCAAAGGGACGATGCTGCCGCACAGCCGGGGGAGGACGTGCAGGGCCACAAGCTGATGAGACCGAGCATGGGCTGCGTGTCACACACAGCACACACAGAGGGTCCCCTGCTCGTGGGCCACGTCAAAGGGGTCTAGGGGCCCTCTTGCCTGTCACTGCCCCTGGTGAGCTCCAACAAACCCAGGGCAGATCAAACTCTTCCAGATCATGAGCTTTGGCTGAGCCTGGCAGAGACTATCCCCACTCTCGCTCGCTGCTCCCACAGTCAGCACCTGAAACCCACAGCAGCTCAGCTGTCCAGGGGTTGATTCACTATTACACCACTGCTAAGGTGGCAACCAAATTATCTATCGCTAAGAGTGTGAGGAAAAGTAAACCAGCCAAGGAATGACCTTTTCCTGCTAGCTGATTGAGGGAGGAAGGCTATAACCGCTTGGCAGGAATCCCAACACATGGATCACATCCCATTCTGCTGGAAAGGGTTAATCCTTCACGTGATAAAGAAATCACTAACTGCGTGGTACAGTTTCCACACTCCTTGAAAAATGGCTGGTTTTAGCGATTTGCATGGCTTAGCCTGAGCCTGGCAGCACAGAGCACATGGCCTTACCCGTCGGGCTGTAAGGGGCGTCATCTGAACTTTTCCTCTTCTTTGACCGGGATTTGAATACTGGATTATCTTCGTCTGATTCGAGAGAAGGGTAAACTACAGTAGGAAACAAAGGCAATAGCTTCAGTTTAAGAAACAGCTCTACCCTGCACAGAGGCCCCCTTGCCCTGCCCAGGTGCAGTGACCACAGGCACCACAGCTAGACGGTCCCCAGAAGTGCCATTGAGCACTTCTGTCACAGCTGTGACACTCAGGGGACTTTCCTCTGCTCTCACCCACACATTACTCTTGGGAGCTGCTGTCATTGCACTGTGGCTGGCTCTCTGCGTTTCTCCATAACCACAGAATACCCTGAGCTGGAAGGGAGCCACAGGAATCATCGAGTCCAACCCCTGGCCCCGGCACAGGGTGCCAGAGAAGCTGTGGCTGCCCCATCCCTGGAAGTGTCCAAGGCCAGGTTGGACAGAGCTTGGAGCAACCTGGAGCAGTGCAAAGTGTCCCAATGGCAGAGGGTGGGACTAGATGGCCCTTGAAGGTCCCTTCCAACCCAAACCACTCTATGATTCCATGATAATTATGGCAGAACTGGTGTAATTGGTGCAAACTGGCTTTGTGCCCATTTCTGCTGCAGATGCTTCCTTTCTCTGCCAAAACTCAAAATAGCATTGGATCCCTTTTCCATGTACAGATTCAACTTCCCACTCCTCTGAGCTGGAGGTTTAATTGCTGCTGTGCAGGCAAGGACACTGTCACAAGGAGCAGTGCCTGGCCCTCATTTCTAGGACAGTCCCCCATTTCTGGGTTGACTGCTGCAGTTTCAGGGGCTCTCCATTGTTTCTTGAGAGTTTCTCATTGTTCCATGCCTCAGATCCAGCCTGCCTGGATGGCTGTATGACCCTGGGCTCTGCAGCCAGTCTGCTGGCACACGGCCTTTGCTTCCTTTGGTGGGCAGACCCCGCTCCATGTGCTGCTCCGGCCGATTGCAGGGTGGCAGAGCAGGAGGAAGCGCCCATGAGCAGAGGGGCATGTGCCAACGCACACAGGCGTGTCCGTGCAGCCCCAGGAACACCCTCACTGTGTTTCCCTCCTACTCACCATAATCTGAGTCCTTAAAACAGGCATCCAAGTGGTCCTGGTCCTCATCGTAATCCTCGATGTCGATGCTGTTCTTTGTGCTTTTCTTCAGTAGCCGCTTCCCGGCATTTTTGTTGCCACCACCACCAGGTTTTTTTGAGTTTTGTGTGGAGAAGGAGTTGTTCTTGGCCTGACTGGTGCCCCATGACGTCTGAAGGCAGGACTCTGAGGCCTGGAGGTTTGCCATGGAGAGCATGCCCTGGATGGCTTCCTGCGTGCTGGGGGAGGCAGGTGGCTGGCTGTGGGACACAGAGAGAAATGCCAGAGTGCTCAGTGATTCCAGAAACACCAACCCCTCCAGACAGCTCCCTCCTTCCACGGCAGTTGTGCTAGGAGAGGGTCCCTGATTCCTCTGAGTAGCTGGACACACCACCAGGGCCAGTGGGGAATTTCATGGAACAGGAGTACCACAGACTGCACCTCAGACATGAGGGTGATGGCCCAGGAGCCAGGGAGGCGTGGGCGGGTCCCTGGGGGCTGTCAGCACTCTGGGCAGGGCTCAGGGAACTTCCCAAAGCCCACAGCAGAATTCCTGACAGCACAGTGTCTCTACTACCAACTATCATCATCATCATCCTCCTCCTCCTCATATTTTAATATCTATCTATCTATCTATCTATCTATCTATCTATCTTTCTATCTATCTATCTTTAACGTTATTTTTCTATACTACCAAATCATTCTCTTCCTCATCATCGTATTTTAACCGTGTTATTTATAGCCTATACTACCATCTCCTGTCAAAGGAGAGCTTATGCATCAGCACTGCAGGGGGATGTTGTGGGGGGCTCTGCTCCAAACTGCCTGGAAGGTTTTGGTCCCAGTTCATACCATGGGCTGTCACCACTCCAGGAGCTGCTGGAAATTAATTCTGAGACTGGCAGAACACATAATCCCATATTTCCAGAACTCTGGAGTTTGGGCAAGTAGTGAAATCCAAAAAAACCCTTGCTGTGGCAATAATATTTGTTACACTTGTTATACATCTGTTGTGCCACAGAAGCCATGAAAATACAAGAGAATTAACAGCACCATGTCACCTTCTCCTACTTGAGCTTAATCTGTGCTCTGCATAGAGTAATGCACAAGACCTTAAAGGAAGTTACTGGGATCTACTGGCATTTATTCATAATCCTGAAAATGAGTTAAGACTAGTATTAGTTCACGACTCAACAAATAGAAGAACATCAGAAAACTTACTTAGGAAAGAGCCATTTAAATCCCTCCAATACCATGCCTTCTCCTCTGCCTTCTCCCGGGCAAAGGAATATTTTGCATCAACTACAAGGAATTATCATATTTTCTTCCAGTCTTTTTTCCTGAACTGTTTTTCGAAACGCTGGACTCTCAAAACACTGCAAACAGACCATCAAATACTGACCACTAAATGGGCAAATCAGAGAGGAACTGCCTTAAGCAACACAAACGTCAACAAACAAATGGTGGGATATGATCAAAAACAGTGGTTCTGAGAGTCAAACACCAACCTGGAAAAGGGGAAATGTCTCAGAGACAGAGCTGCACATGGGGCAGAGTGTTTCTCATTAGGGCACGTGCCTGGTGTGCTTCCATCAGGAGTGTTTCAGCTTTCTAAGCCAAAAAAATTCAAGAAGACTCAGGAAGCAATTTTGAAGCTCTGGAGGAGCCATATCCCCTTTCTGTAGCTTCAGCAATGATTTTTAAAGAAACCACATTTATGAAAGTAAACTACCAGAGAGTTACAATTATGGCTTAAAAAAACATTTAAAAAGAGCATTGGAGCAGGAACAAAGCAGCCAAAGTGCTCCTGCCCCTGCTCTATCCCCACAGCCGCCTCCAAACACACAGGAGGTGGCACTGGGGATAGCTCAGACCTGCCTCCAGCCCAGCAGCTTTGTTTCCCTGTCCTTGGGCTATCAGCTGCTGTTGTGGATGCACAGAGAGGAGGACACTCTCACACACACACTGGCAGTGGTTTGTGCCTTTATCTGCCTTGTGGCAGCACCGGTGTGGCAGGAGGAGCAGGGCAGTGCCCGTCCCCTGTGCTGGCACTGCTCAGGCCCCACCTGGAACCCTGGGGTCAGCTTTGGGCTCCTCATGACAAGAAGGACACTGAGGGGCTGGAGCATGTCCAGAGAAGGGAGCAGACCTGGGGAAGGGTCTGGAGCACCAGGAGTGGCTGAGGGAGCTGGGGGGCTCAGCCTGGAGAAAAGGAGGTTCAGGGGGACTGAGGTATCAATGCAGGTTTGCCAAGGGCACGTGCCAGAGCAGGGGGACCAGGCAAAGAGCTGTGCTGGGGACAGCACAAGGCAGCTTCACCTCCTCAGGGAGCTGGGCATGGGAACGATCCCAAAACCCTGCATCATGCAGGATACCATGTAGGGAGCCAGCGCCTGGCTCTTCACCACCAGCTCTACCACTGCCATCTCCCTCCAAGGGCTCAGCCTCTCTAGGCAGATCATCTCCTTCCTTCCATCAGCAATTACTGAGTCTTCTACCTGTATCCTCATATTTAGAAGCTGAATTTATAATATTTCAGCAGAATATTGCTGACTGAGTGGTGGCTCTGGAGAAGTCAGAGTTGTATAAAAGTATGGAACTCCAATAATTTCAAGTACAAACCCAGTGTTTCCTTCCATTCTTGAATCAGACCTGGACACAAGAAGTAATTTTGCTCCTTTCAAGATCAGGTGATGACCAGCTCTCCAAGCTTTTTCCATATTCCATGTCAGTTCTTTCAGCCTGTTCCCGCATTCACAGCAGCCTTTCTGCAGGAGCTCTGTCCTTCCCTCTCCCTGCCTTGCTGACACACGTAGTTGAGCTGCAGTTCCCTAGAGCAGTCTAGGTAATGCCATCAGGGCCTCTGGGGTGGCCAGCTGCTGATGACAGCCCAGTATTTCACAGAATAAAGTTTCCCATGATTCAGACAAGGCCACTATCACAAAAAGCCCTGACCAGCTTCCCAAGTGGCTGCTGGGATCCAGCAGCCCCAGCCCTGGTGTGACAGGGATGCATGCCCAGACTGCTGGTGTGAGAGGAGGCCCCGCAGTGCCCCACCTGCACGGCCGCTCCACGCAGCATCCACAACGTACACACACAGGTCTACAAATACACACATGCCCTGTCCTGAATCTGCCTTGCCAGTAGAGAAAGATGGGAATTGTTCCTGAGGGCCAGACGTGACCACACTGGCATCGTGTTGCAGCACAGTGTGTTTGCGTATCGTCTTTCCTCCGTTTCACTTCTAAAAAGCACGTTACGGCCATTTGAAAAGCCGAGCGTAATTATGGAATGAAACACAGTAATTACATTTACCAAGCCTGGATTCCAATCAAGATGCAGCACATGCTGCCAAAACCCAGTGTTTATCCCAGAGCCAGCATTGATGTGACACATCCCCACTGGACCACCCCACACGGTGCAGTAACTCAGCCGAGCCTGGTGACGGGACCGTGTGTGTGACTTCGATTTCAGAAACCACAGAGCCTTCAAACACCCTGGGTACAGCGCCCAGGCTGAGGGAGGAAAGCAAGGGCCTCTCCTCCTTTTGAATGATTCGTCTATTACAGCATTATTGCTAAAACTGATGTTCACATCTACAGATGTGAAACCCCCTATTTGTTCAAATTATGCCACCAAAATCTTTCCAGCCTCTCCCTCCAGATCACAGGAAAAAGGAAGAGTTTGCTTACTGGAGAAAAAGCAGTTACCAAGCTGCACAGTTCATGCTCACTCACACACAAGCACAGAAGAGCAGTTTTGTTCACAGGTAAGAGGGAAAAGCATCCCTTGGTGCGTACCTGTTGGTGTTATACTCTAAACCCCCAACTTCCTTGCTTGCCTGCAAAAGATCAAGAATTCCTGCTGAGCTTCCACTCTCTTTCTTTACTTTGGAGTTGCGCCCTGGCTTTGCCTCTGTGTCAATGTGAAGCAAATCTTCATCTGATGAGTCCTCGCTCTGCAAAAACAAGGAAAGGGCTTAAAAAAGGTGGAAACTCACTGAGCTGGTCCACAACAACAACACAATCATTCCTGCAGCCTGCTGCTCCTCCAAAGACACAGGCATAGCCTTTGGAGTTTGCTTTCTTTAAACAAAAAAAAAGAACAAAACCAAGTACATGGTAAAAGTCCATTTCCTTGCAGCCTGTAGGCATGGTAGGTTTTTCTTTCCCCTTCCAAAGCTTTGAGATCTGATCCTGTTCATGGGATCAATCCCTTTTAACAGTGGTGTTTCCAGGGGCTGTGTTGCCTCCCCAGCCCTGCTCCTGCTCCGCAGACCGTGACCCTCCAGGAGAGGAAGGGGCTCTGCCAGCCTGGACCTGCAGCAGGCACAGGGCTGCATCCTGCAGGACCTGACCATGCTGACAGCGACCCACCCCTGCCATCCCCACAGCAGCACACTGGGAAGATCAAGCAGAGGAATGGGACAGATATGAGGGTCAGTGTCACGTGGGGCCCTGAAGGAGCTGCCCACGTCTGACTGTCTCCAGGCACTGTAGTCTGGTGTCTGATAAAACAAGTTTTTCCCCCTTCCTGCCCTGCTTTCAGGCTGCTACAGCACCAGCCCTTATTGCTTGGAGTGCCAGTCTGTTGTCTCCAGGGACTCCCTCCTCAGGCTCCTGCACCAGCGGCCCCAGACTGCAGGCACTGACTCAGACAAAGAGCTCTGCACTTCCTCCTGAACGTCCCAGAGACAACCCAGGCTGAAAAGAATTCCTCAGTACTTAAGGCCAAACATTTTGGTCATCTTTGGCTCTGTCTTAACAAACTATTTTGCTTTTTCTGACTTATTCAGGTATTGTAATATGAATTTGTATTAACCACAGCTGGGCAAAACATTTAATGTTAATGTAATTTTATTTCCAGCACTGAGCTTTAGTGCTAACACAGAGCAAACTCACACCTGGGCTGTCCCACTGCTGCAGGTGAGCTACACCCAGGCTCACTGGCACTGCAGGGACTGGGCTGGGCTCACCTGAGTAAGGAATGTTCCAGATTTCAGCCCATAAGGGGCAGAGAGACTCTGCCAAGTGACAGAAAACAAACACTTTGGGTGCTACATCACAGGAATAGAATCCCAGAATGGTTTGGGTTGGAAAGGACCTCAAAGAGCCTCATGTTCTAGGAGTGCCTCCTCGTGAAGGTACAATAACCTCATACCTTGTACGGCACCGACTCCACCTTTGGCTTCTTAACAGGAGTGTGCTGCAGGGCTTCCTTTTTATCTGATAAAACTGAGTAAATAAAAAGAAACAAAAAGTCATGGGTTTTTTCCCTTCAAAAACCAGCCCTCCTGTTCCACTTGCATTTGACTGACAGGTAAGACATGGCTTGCTTTATTATAAATCACTTAAGATTTTAAAGACTGTGTTGATTGCTTTGGACAATCACCACCTAAGACTCTGTTGAGCAGATAAAGACAAACCAGGGAATGTCCTTACAGGGCAGTTCTCTTTTTGCAGTGTTTTTCTTTCTTCTGATTGGAAACTCATCAATTTTTAGTTCACCATCATCTGACACGTATTCATATTCATCCCGCACAGGTTTGGCTTTGTCCTCCTTAAAATTCTGCAGTGACCCAAACACGCTGGTATTCAGATGGGTTTTGACACCCTTTGAACTGAAAAAAAAGAAATTACAAATCAGTAACAAGACTCTGAGCAGAAAACAGCTTGTGACTTGACAGACAATGAGTATCTCTATGCAGAAATCTCAGTCAAATTGAATTCTTTCAGGGATGCCAAAGCAATTAGAATACTTTTACAAACACGTTTCTGAACCTATGATTTATATCTCAAAATAGGACTCTGACTACAGCACTAGAAGAAGTTTTAGTGGTATGGTATTTTCTACATTGACCAGAAAGGCAGATTTTCATCTTCTTGTATAAAAAATACAAATAATGACCTTTCAATTTCCTTTCTTAGTTGATGTGTGTTGTCATATTTTCACTTACCCAAGCAACTTCTTATTAGAGAAAGAGAATGTGAATTTGTTGTCCTTATTTCCTGATAAAGGTGTCTTTTCTGATTTGTGTTCCTCTTCCATTTTTAGAAGTGAGTCAGGTTTACTGTTCTGAAAGGCAAAAGACCAAAACAAAATAAATAAATCAGTTAAATGAGTCATTTATGTTTCAGCTTCCCAGGTATCCTCAGAATCTATTCATCTTTAGGCAGACAGAAACAGAATCCCAGAACGGTCTGGGTGGGAAGGGACCCTAAAGCTCACCCCATCTCATTCCACCCCTGCCATGGCAGGGACAGCTTCCACTGTCCCAGGCTGCTTCCAGCCCCGTCCAACCTGGCCTTGGACAGTGCCAGGGATCCAGGGGCAGCCACAGCTGCTCTGGGAATCTCTGCCAGGGCCTCCCCACCCTCACTATTCCAATATTTCTCAGTATTTTTCCAAATATCCAAATAAGTTACCCCAAATGTAGCAAGTAACAGAGGCTTTTGTAACAGGAGGATTTGTTAGCACCTTTCCCACTAGAAGTTCACAATGAACAGCTATTTCAGTGAGAAACCCTGTTAAATTTTCCCTTGTCAAAAACCTTATTAAATTACCCTGCAGACAAAATGTTCTATTTTATGAGTGAATTTCACTCACCCTGCATTAGCCCTCAAGGAAGGCAAGCTTTTAATCCACAGGGCATAATTCATATTTCATTTCATTTTATGCCATGAAAATTAGTTCTTCATTATTAGCTATTAGTTAATTATTGATTACTTACTGTTTTCCCACTGGTTTTTGATTTCAGACATAAAGTAGTAGGACTGTGTCAGAGCAAGGATCACAAAAGGAATCAACACTGAACCATCTCACAGTTACCAGGTTAGTGTCACTGTGGATAAATGGACAATGCAGCACAAGAATCCATCCACTCCCTCTTCCTTTATCAGGGATTAATTGACTATTTTCTGCTTAATTTTCTTTTCTTTGGGAACTGAAAATTGGTGCCTTGTTCTCTCTACTTAGGCAGAGCCACAAACAATTCTCTACCCTTGGCTTATCCCTATGTGGCAGAATTTAACAGGAGACATTACCTTATATTTCCATTTGGCTTCTGTTTTGCTTTTATTTTGCTCTCGAACTTCAAATTTCTCCACCTCATTCTGCTTGCTCACAGATTCCTTATTGGGAACGCTTAAAACATTCTTTGCAGCCTAGGAAAAAAGTCAGGAAAAAGTCCTCTGAATGAGGATGGAGTGTTGGCATGTCAGAAACACAGGCTTTAACTACCAATTTGTAAAAACTCTTCTTTATTCTTTTTGAACCCCAAGCTGAGATTCAATCAAATCTTGCTCCTCCAGAGTCTGCAGAAGAGCAGCTGCACTTCTCCTTGACACACCAGCACGCTACTCTCCCTGTCTTCACAAACTGCACACAACCTATTAGAACTTCAGAAACATTTTACGGAAGATTTATGGATATTCACGAACAGCATACAGCCACTCCTCTGCCAGTGCCTCGATGGATCCTCACCCCTACTGAAATCAGTAGCAAAAGTCATGCTGAAGTAAAGGGCATCAGAATTAAAGGACACCAAAAAGAAACATGTCCTGCATGGGCAAAAGTGGAAGAAAACTATTGTTCTATTTTCAGTCACTCGTTCTAGAGCAACATCTCGGGCAAATGAGATACTTTAGAAACGAGTTCTTCCATCACAGACACCTTTTGTATCAGTGGGTTTCTGGGAGGCTCCATGTCAATGGATAGCCAGGCAAACACTCAAATCAGATCCAAAGCTGGCTAAGAGGAGGGCAATGAGCCAGCAGCTACAAACCTT
This sequence comes from Oreocharis arfaki, assembly GCA_013398015.1. Classification (NCBI taxonomy): domain Eukaryota; kingdom Metazoa; phylum Chordata; class Aves; order Passeriformes; family Paramythiidae; genus Oreocharis; species Oreocharis arfaki. The sequence goes on along the minus strand of VZRR01006260.1, from coordinate 39,061 downwards.
CCCTGTGCCTCTGCAGGGCCAGGGTTTCACAATGTGCTGCACACATTACTTCTTGCATGAGGCTTATGGAGTGATTTTATCTCTCTGAGGGTGGGAGAAGAGGGACAGGTTCAAACATGACCCACCTTCCCCTTCTTTGGCGTCTCGATCTTGGTCAGAGCCTCCTTCGTGTGTGCCTCCAGCAGGTCGAGGTTGGGGATGGCTGGTGGTGGGCTCTCCTTCGCCTTCTTTCCTTTCTTTTTGCCTTCTCCCTTCACTTTTGGGGTTTTGGGAGGTTTTGGGGGCTTGGGAGGCTTCGGGAGTTTGGATGGCTTGAGTTGTTTGGGGGTTTTCACAGTTTTGGGAGTCTTTTTTTTAGGGAGCTTTTCTACAGGTGGGGGCGGAGGGGTGACCTGGACGGGCGACGGAGCCTCCTCCTTCTCCACAGGACAGATCTCCTCGGCCGTGGTGTTGGCACTGGTGTCTGCTTTGCTGGCTTTTGAAGCGTTCTGCAGTGTGGCACAGAACAGAGGCTGCTCAGACACACCTGTCCCATTTCACCTGCACCCTCAGCTAGATGGGGAAACAAACCCCAGAGACCCCCTGAGATGTGATGGAGGGGGCTCTGCAGCACAGGGCAGACTGACCGAGGCCACAGTAGTGCTCTGCTCACCAATTCCCACCCCCACGTTCCTCAAGTCTGGCCTGGAGTCACTCCAGAGGCTTGGTAGGGAATGTAACTCTCACTGGGTTGTCCCATCACATGGGACTGTTCAATGGCCTGTCCACATAGGACAGATTAAATGAACAGTCTTCTCCTTAAAATGCTGATCAGCTTGAGCAAAAACCCTTTCCATTTAACTCTGATGTGATAAATATAGCAGAATCACATTTCATGCCCTCGGGAAAAATTAGCAGTAAAATAGCTGCCCAATTAAAATTAACACTGACTAATTAAAAAGAAATTAGTTTCTGCTTAACTTGCCATTCTGACAAACAGAACACTTAAATACTACATCAAAGAGGATCAAAGGACAAGACAGATTTCAGTTTTGAGGTCTCTGGATGTGGTTAGAAACAGGGTGGAATGTAGCACAAAGTCTTCCTAAAGGACCTGAAGCAGCTGTGGTCACCTCTTGCTGTCACACATCTCCGTGCCCAGCAGGACATGGCACCACACTCAAAGGATGATGCCTCCATGCATTTTAGAGCCTAGACCCCCAATACAGCAAATATAAAAACAGCACAAACCTCACTTAATCTGATTTCTTTGGCAAGGTCCTTGATAAGTTGTGCTGGTTTGAAGTTTTCTGGTAGTTCATCTTCATGCTCTGCTAAAGCCTAGAACACAACAAAGCCAAACTGCTGTTTCTGTGCATGTTTTCTTCAAAAATGGAAAAAAACCCTCTTGAAGTGACTTGTCTATATTTTTTGCTATGTATTGAAATCAACCTCTGCTGCATTAGATGTTCAAATAAGAAAAAAAAAATTTTCCCCCTATTCTGGCTGTTATTGTAACTAATTGTCCCGAGAGACCAACAAAGTCAATCATCTTTTTTCAGATATTATTGCATTTTCACAACTTCAACATCACTTCGCTCACCCCCAGTTCTCCCAATTGCTTCTCTTCAGCATCTTAGAATTCGATGTTTTGCAATGGAGCTGTTATTTGTTCCAGAATTTCCTCTCTGCTCCAGCAACTGACAAACACAGAATATCAATCCAGCCTGCTTCTCCTACCTGTTTTTTAGTCCACGACCTGAAAGCACCATTGAGAATCTTTGCTCCTTGAAGGAGATGAGCAGGAGGTTGTTGTCCAGCTTTATGCAAACCTGAGCAGAGAAAAAACCCAGTGTCATTCAACCACTGGCAGCTACAGTTGTTCACAGAAAGCATTTAATGTGAAAATTGCAACTGGGAAAGCTGAAGTTAACTCTTTGAGAGCTGGTCCCCACAAATGAATCCCTACTACAACCTGATGTATTTTTACTGTGTCCCAGATCCAGCTGAGCCTTTCCACCCTGTGCTTCTGTCAGTTCTGGCTACACTGGCAGGGCTTAGGTTCCCCCCACTCCCATTCCCAAGCTAACTTCCATGGGCACCCATCCCAGGGTCTGGGAATAAAAAGGAACCATCAGTGGTTTTGTGATTCTGACTGAATTCTGGAAAAGCACCTCGTGGATTAATTACACACATTTTACTTGTTATAGAAGGATCTGGTGGGTGTCTCTGGACACTTTCTATAGGAGGAGAAATGGAGGCAAAGAGCAAAGCAAGGCTGAATCTGTAAAGAACATTTACACNAGAGGGGAGAGGGGAGAGGGGAGGGCTGCTCTGAGGCTGCTGACAGAGCCCCCGGCTCGTTCGGCCGAAATGGGGAATGAATCCCGACTGACGGGCAACTCGAAACTAAAGTGAACTTCCAGTTTATAAAACTATCCTTTTATAAAGCAGTTTAAAGCTTCCCTTGGGCACAGGTAAGAGGGACAGCTGGGGTCCCTCCCAGAGCACGACGGCAGGAGGTTCAGGGTGAGCCAGGCCAGAGCAGCATGTTCTGCTGGTATGCTCAAAGCAGTCCTCAAACACTAACAAGACCAATTTTGGCCACCCATTCAGCCTTTATGTGGACATCAGCATAAATTCAGGGTAGCTGTCCTCAAACCCCAAAGCTGAGCCATCAAGGCAGGCAAGGAACTGCAGTTTTACCTTTGAATTTCTCCAATAGATGCTTCCCCATATACCAACACGCTGTTTCAAAGTTTGGAAACTGGGTCAGACTGACGATTTTCAGTCGCCTTTCTACTTCATATGCCCTGTAAGACAAAGCCACAGGAACCTGAGCATTGCAGAGCACGAGTGCGTCCCGCAAGTCCCAGGGTCACTTTGCAGTGTGTCCCCTCCTTGTCCTGCCGCTGTAGGCTGGCGTCAGGCCGAAAGCAAAACATGACAGCACTAGTAAAATACTGAGATACAGATGCACAATGGTTTTATTGCATTATTTGCCCAGAGTCAGTAAAGAACTGCTCGTATTGCCTTGCACTGGGCAGAGAGCCCAGCTGAGCAGGTGGGAGCTCACCCAGCGATGAGTGGCAGGTGCCAGGGTAAAACTCCAGGCAGTTTGCAACAGCTCTTCCTTCAGGATGTGGCCACATCAACCCAGGCACCTCAGGTATCCTCCTGTGCATTGTGCAACAGGTGTAAGGACAGCTCAGCACGAGGGAACACGGCCAGAGGGGACAAAGGGAGGTGCACCATCCCAAACTGCCCAAGAGCTGCACCAGCATTACTGTCAGCGATTCATTATTACTGATTCATTAACAACTGAGCCTCTACACAACTTTAGACTTTAAAGACAGATTACCTCATCTGCATTTCCACGCTGAGACTGTGTAGAAAATGTCCTGCAAAGGCCAGGCAGTCTACTGGTGTTAGAGTTGCATAAATCCAACCTAAAAGAGAGAGGAGTCCTCAAGACAAAAACTCGAAGGCCAGTACCACAAACTTCAACCCCAACATGATGTCTGTACTTCAGTGAGCACCTTACTCCCTCGGTACCCACACAGCCCAGCCCCAGAACCACACACGCTTTGAACAAAGCTGCCTCTGGCCCCTTCTTCGTTTTGCTGCATAATGGCAGCTGCTCTCCTGTGTCCACAAAACCCTGTAACAGCTCCTGACATGTGCTTTGTCCCAGTGTCAGCATCAGGTGTCTTCCAAACACGAATTTTCAAACAAAAATCTACTCAAGTTAGTGACTCTCTATAAATTGCTCTGTGTTTGTTCCACCATCTGCTCCACAGATGGTCAGAAGAGAAACACCCACTTTCCCCTTCTAATACTCAAGGTAAAATTCAAGTGTGTAAACATTTGGTGCAAGAATCTACTCACACACAGTGAGTCACTACTGTGTCACTCCTGGCTGCTGCCTCCTGAGCACTGCTCCCAGGTGCTGTCACTGCCTGCACTCAGATTAAGGCTCAGGGGGGCTCTGCTTCGTTTAAAAGCACACAGAGGGACAGAAAGTCCCTGTCCCAGTTTCAACAGGTAACAGGGAGGGCTGGAAACAGCAATGCAAATGAGGAAATTATTGTCCGTGGTGAGAGGAAGGTGAGGAAGATGGGCTGGAGCAGAACTGTGGTCACTTCAAGCCCTGCACTATTTTCTGATTAACTCCCTATCCTCATGGAGATCCTCCCAGGAACCAAGAAAAACAAAATGCACCATCCCCAATATCCAGTGAAAGCCTGAGTCTGTCAACTAACCCGTAAAAATCTGTGACACCAAGGTCTTTGGCTTCATGTGCAGCAACAAATGCATGTTCACACTCGTGCAGGCACCTGTAGCTCCTGAGTGTCACAGGGGATTAATGTCTGTGACAAGGATTTCGGGGTGCCATGGTCAGAATGCAAATTCATTCGGTGTAAATTGTCTGTTAGGTGTCAGAAAGCACCAATGTCATTGTGGATACAGAAAGAGAACTCATGAATTACCTACTAGTTTTACTTTTAAAAGGCTGCTAAAACATTGTTAGAAAGTAGAAAAAGTTCTGGTTTGGTTTGTTTTGTTTGTAAGCACATGGAATAAAACCTCTACTGAGAATTAGGCTTCATACTTTGTCAGGGAAAGTTGTCAAATCCCACCCCTCAGGCATTTTGGATGTGCTGCTCTGAAGGATGAGGAGGGCCCTCCTGCCCCTGCCTGCTCACCTGATGGGATGAAGAGTGTCTGGCCTTGTTTAACGGTGCATTTGTAACATTTATCTACTTGGTCTGCGAAAAACATCTCACTGTGATTTGCTGCTGACTGCCAGCGTTCATACAGAGAAATATTTGCAGAGGCTGGTTTGATGAGATAAAAGATCTTTTCTCCCTGAATTAGAAATATAAAATTAGCAATGAGCAGCTAAACCAAACAAGACTGCACTGGCACACACACACACATAGACACACACACACAAATATTTATCTAAATATAAACGTAACATCGTGTATTTTGGAAGTATTTAAATAAAATTAATTAGTCAGCTTTGTTCAGAAGGGCTGAAATAATTAAATCACAGCTGACCACATCTGCTCAGATTTGTGGGAGTGATGGTGCAAGAGGTTTACAGTGCCAGGCTCCGTCACACTGCAAAAACAGGACGTGGTGTCTTTAAGGCCTAGGGTGATGTATGTGCAGAAGGCATTAAACAAATATTAAAATCCTAATAGAGAGAAAATACACAGAGTCTGAGTCCTTCCTCACTTGGGAGACCCTGGCACTGCTGGGGGAGCACCCACTCTGAGCAGTTAAGGCTCAGATACAGCAGGACAATGACAAAAAGAACTGAGAGCTGAATTTTGGAGAGAATTTTGTGATGGCTTTTGTGTGTAAAACTGAGCTTGTCACTAGACACACCCGAAAGCCAGGCTCCCTCACCTTCAGCACGTGGTACCAGGCAGAAGCCCCCCCAGAGTCTATGTGGAAGTCAGTGTAGCTGTCCTTCACGCAGATCAGGCAGTACTTGGTCACTTTGGGCTTAGCCAGCAGAGCATCATCAGGCCAATAATTTTCCACCCAGGACAGCTTCTTAACGATGTCAGGAGGCTCTACAAAGCTGGACATCCTTACAGAGAGAGTGGAGAACACACAGCTTTTAAAACAGAGCACCAGGACCCCGGTACAGCAAGAGGCGAGTGTGACTGATGTCTGCAAGGCAGACTGGAGCAGCTCGTCTCGTGGCAGTGGAACTGCTCTTCATTCAGAAAATTAGGGAAAACTGTTTACAGACAGAGATTTTGGGGTTTTTAAGTGTGCTGACTTAACAACAATCCTTTGCCTTCTTTCAGCAGTATCATCTATGATCAAATATTTGCTGTTTGTAGTTTTCCTGCCTCTTGCTGCGCAGGCTCAGGTGCCCACAGTGCTGTTATCACAGTCACCTTTCCAGCCCCCTTCAGAAGAGAAAGTGAAATGTGTGCCCTTTGACAGAAATCATCTGGCAAACCTTAAAAATTACCAAGTTAAGGTTAATATTAATAATCCAAATAATAACATTAATGCTTATGGATAAATAAGTCATGATCTGATGCTGAAAATCAACAATCTTATTTACATTGGCTAAATTATATTAAAAGCTCAGAGAAGGAAAAAGTCTAATTTGGGTTGCTAATGTGAATGTATTTAAAATACAAGATATATTATATATAATTCTGTAATTTATATGAATGAATCTATTTATTTACATTAAGAACATACTCTTACTGGTACATATGTTCCTATTTATTTATTTATATCATTCGTATATTATGTTTTTATCAAATATATAACATATACTATAATCACAGCTAGGACAATGACAACCAGGTATTAAGTGTTTCATCCTAGAACGTGCTAAATTTTAGATTCAAATAATCCAAAATTTGGGCTGATAGTGCAGGAGGTGAAGATTCACTGCTGGACACTCTAAAACACCACATCAGTAAGAGCATCTGCACTTCAAACTGATATTAAATGCTCCCACATGTCGTTTGTGCTCAGTGTCAAGGCCTGATGACAATTGCTCCATTTCCATGGCAGGGAAGATGGAGCCGTGCATTCAATTAAACTGTCACTGCCTGTGCTAAGAAATAAAATATTTGCTATTAATGTCTAGATTAGCGGTGTATGAACGACAGCTCCAGCAATCCTTCAGGAAAAAAGACATCCCATTATTTGGGGATAATGGCAGAAAGCTGGAAAAATCCCTGCCGAGGACGCCGGTGGTCTCAAACCCGCAGTGAGCAGAGCTGCTCTCTGCAGCGACGGGTGTGCGCCACCGAGCCCCAGCTACAGCGAGCAGGGCAATGCCTGGGAAACGAGCCTGCCAGCACCCACCAGCCTTCTCTCTCAAGCCTTGGTGCTGAAGCAGGATGCTCCCCAAAACAACCATTCTTTGTCGTTCTGCTGACACACTCGCTCTCCCGTGTGCAGTGTGTTCGTATGCAAAAGGAGCTTTTCTTTTTCCTGGCGCTTCCCTTCTGGAAGCATCAGCTACCCCCTGGTCTGCATCATCACCCCCAGCCTGCTATTAGGAAACCAGCATCACCCTGACCCTGAGCTGCTGCCAGACAGATCACAGGTTACCTGGCAAAAGCACTGAAATCAGAACCAGAACACATGCTGTAGGATCACAGAATTGTAACTAAATTCCAAAGTTATTCTCCTCAAAGGACACTCAGAGACATGTTACCCTACACCTTAAATTGGAGCAAGCAGAAGCTGCTACCCCATGGTTAAACAACGTTCCCTAAAGAAGAAAAGCACTGGGGAAGGCAGAGGATGAACCCAGCCACATATCCCAGACACAATGTGGGATTCAGTAACATAAAATTATAATTTATAATTCTATGCAAGTAATAGTAATATAATTCAAAATAAACACATAGTATAGTATACAGCTATATTATTATATAGATGTATGTTATATACAAAATAATAACTTAAATACTAATTATAAATCAAAATAAATCTGTAGGAATTACCATGCAGCAGGTGCCTTACCTGGTGTCAGAGAACTCCAGGTTTGTGACATTTAAGACCCTTTTCCTGTTTGTGCTGTAGTAGTAATCCACAAACTCCTTGAGCTTCATCTTGCAATCCTTCTGCTTGGTGACATCAGTGACATCCACGGTCCGCTCCGGCCCTGCACGTGAATCCAGTGAAGAGGAAAGGTTGATGGACAGCCTGCCTTGCCCCCTTTTGTGTGCTTGGGGCTGGGTTAACCTGTCCAGAAACACCTCAGTCTTCTGATTTTCTGACCTTTTCAGCCCTTGGATCCTCCCTATTGCTTACACGTGTACCCATATAGACACACGTGCACGGAAGATGTGTACGTACATGAACACCCATCAAATGGTGCTTTTGTAGCCATGTCCCTGGGAAAACCATCCCTTGACACACTCTGGCTGTCACCTCTCGTGCAGAGCTGCGGGGAGCAGCGCAGGCTGGCTCGGCCTCGCTGCCAAGCTGCTGCACACAACGAGAGTGACTTAATTGCTAACTGCAAGCTCCCACTACACAACAAACACTGGAACCAGCACAGCTCACGGCACAGACAACATTGCACAATATATTTTACAATTGTCTATTCAACTAATTATTTCTAAAAAGCAGCTGAGCTCCGAGCAGCCCAATGCCAGCTGCTCGCCGGGTACCCACCAACGTAGTTTTCGACGTCGCTGACGTAGAAGGTGGGGGCAGGCACAGCCAGGCCCAGCCCGTCCTTCTTGGGCACCAGGATGGGCTCTGCGAAGCCGTTCTCTTCCAGGTACTCCGCTGTCAGCTGGCTGCCTGGCACTTTCACCACTATGTCCTCAGCACTGCAAAAGCAAACACAGGCTCAGTGGTGAGGGGCTCCCGCGCCCAGCTCGGCACGTTCCGCATCTCACTGCTGGAAGGAAGGCACCATGAAGAAGGAATTATATGCAGATTAGGTACATAAGCCAAAACCCCATTTATTCCAAAGCACAAAGGGCACAATAAAATCATGCAACATCAGTCGCTCAAGCCTCATGCTCCAGCTACCAGGAAGTCCTAAAATAACGTCTTACAGTAAAAGACCGTTTTCCTCAGCTGTAGGATCAGTCGAGCAACCAGTGATCAATGTTAAAGGAATTAGTGTTAAATGTTTCATTCTAAAGAAGATTAGATTAAAAACGTGACCCAATCTCAAATAAATGGCCCCAGGAATGCGCTGCAAATAATTTTAAAGCAGTGGAATAACGTGCTCAGGAAATATTCTGGAGATCATTTTGAAGTGGCAGGGACACCTTCCACTGTCCCAGGGTGCTCTGGACACCCTGTGCCAGGGCCTCCCCACCCTCACAGGGAAGAATCAATTTAATTGTCATCACTGCCACTCTTGCTACTCCAGTGCTGTTTTGGTATCAAGCACTTTAGAGCAGAATGACATGAATTGTATTTTCTGCCTTCTTGCTCTCTTCAGTGCTCCTTCTGCCCTGAGACCCTCCCAAGCACTCACTGGGGGCTGTCATTCACTGCCCTGTGCTGGGAGCCAGCAATGATGCTCCTGGTCCGAGCCCCCCATCCCCTCCAGCACATTCTGTGTGACGAGTGCTGGGGCCTGGCCTGTCACATCTGCACATCCACCTCCTTTGCCATGGAGGAGGAAATTTCTCCACAAGACTTTGTGTCTGAGGCCCGGATCTTGCAGGCATTTCTTTGTGCTACAGACCCTTCTGTCTCAGGAGATTTCATTTGGCAGCAGGATTTTCTTATGCACGCATTAACGAGAAACAAAGAGAAAAAATGGGGGGCTGTATTATTTATAACAACTTTGGAGTGACTCAGAGATCCTGTACGTGTGCCTGCAGTCTCAGAGGCCACCCAAGGTTACTGAAATCAGTCTGCCTGGGCCATAAATCTTTTTTTAAATTAGCTGTGCAACCTGTCAAATTGCAAATTATAAAGAAAAAAAAAGATAAACAGCACAGATAAAAAACCCTACAAGCCCCAATAAAAATAGCCAGGCAAGTAAAAATACTGGATCCTGAGCTCAGCAAAACACATCTCTAAAAGCTGCAAAACACTTTCCAGAGTTATTGTCAGTTTTTACCTTAAGCAGCCTGAGACTAGTATCTTAAATTAAATGTGAAATTAAATTCTCCACAAAGAGGAAGAAGTTCTGTGTTTACTTTGCCAGTCTCCAAGGATTCTTCTAAAATAATTAGTTATTAATAATTAAGGATTTATTTGGCTACAGCCTACATTAAAGAGCCAAAAGAAAATGATCACTCTCACGAATGGCTGTGGAGCAGCCTAATAACATGTGGGACATGTCACCTAACAATTAGCACCATTCATTACCCCAGTGAGAGAGCCTTTGTCACCCAGCAACTGAGCATGCCATTGTTCTGTCCAAGATGGGGACAGACTTCAGCAAAGTCACTGGAATTTTGAGAACTGGAGAATTCTATGCAATAAGTGGGTTAGTTTCTTACAAAAGTGGATGTTCTAGGGGCCAAACATGCTCTGGTTCAGCCTGGAGAAGAGAAGGCTCTGGGGAAATCTTAGAGCCACTTTCAGTGCCTAAACGGGGCTTATGAAAAACAGCAAAAATTCCACGGAGGCAGATAGTGATAGGACAACGGAGAAGAGTTTTAAACTGGGAGAGATTTAGATTGGATGTATGGAATGAATTGTGCCCTGGGAGGGTAGGAAGGCCCTGGCACAGGGTGCCCAGAGCAGCTGTGGCTGCTCCTGGATCCCTGGCAGTGTCCAAGGCCAGGTTGGATGAGGCTTGGAGCACCCTGGGACAGTGGAAGGTGTTCCTGCCATGGCAGGGGTGGCTCTGGATGGGCTTTAAGGTCTCTTCCCACCCAAGCCATTCCATGATTCTTCCCTTCCCAAATCCTAGCATCTGTGGAAATCCACAGGAACTGGGCTCAGCTGAGAGGAGATCCGAATACAGCTGCACAGATATAAAAAAGGGAAGAATCTGGGGCATCTGCAATCAAACAGCACCAATTCTATCCCCAGTACTGTGCAATGCCTCCAGCACAGCCCGTCCCCAGCCCCACAGGACCCCGGCAGTACCAGCCCTGCCCCTGCACCCTGCCCACACCAAACACCCACCTGGGAAACGTCCGACTTCGAAGCTCTTTGATGAACACCTGGCTCCCGTTCTGTACAGGCTTGACCTCTGTTGTCTGGCCCGTATCATGCTTATGCCAATTTCTTTTCTTTTTCACTGAAATAGATTGAATTGGATGGCTGTGTTAAGTTGAAGGTAATTATTAAGGCTTTGGCAGGAGGGACAAATCTTCATTTAACTTCTCACACGAGCAGAGTGGAGGGAACCCCCACTACGGTGCCCTGCAGATTTTAATATTGCTCTCAATGCCCCGTTAGACAATTGTGGTGCAGCTGAAGATGCGTTACAGAGCGAGCAGTGGGCGTTTGGGAGCACGAGGGCAGCAGCCAGGTGGTTGCTGAGCTGCACAGCCTCACACAAACACCAGCTCTGGACACTCTGGGCTCGCCACACTGACCCTCATCCTCGGCAGGAAGCTCCCAGGAAGCCCCTTGGCACAGCCTGCAGAACGGATCTGTGCGAGTGCAGCTGCCAGGAATCGCCCCAGCCTAAAGCCCTGCCCCGTAGGGCCAGGTTTGACCACTGCTGATGGGATTTTAGCTGTGCCCTGCACACAGCATGGACAGGGGAGGGGAAGAGGGAAGGGAGGGGAAGAGGAAAGGGAAAAGGAAAGGGGTAGGGAAAGAGAAAGGGAAAAGGAAAAGGAAAAGGAAAAGGAAAAGGAAAAGGAAAAGGAAGAGGAAGAGGAAGAGGAAAAGGAAAAGGAAAAGGAAAAGGAAAAGGAAAAGGAAAAGGAAAAGGAAAAGGAAAAGGAAGTTAGTTGCTAGAACTGCAGGGAAGGGAATTTATCACGGCTCAGACCTGCAGCTGATGACAGATTGAGGCCCCTTGACAGTGCTCCCCAGGAGGGATAGACACACAGGACAGTCCATCAGGGATAAAGGGCCAGCAGGAATGAGCACCTGTGAGTCAGTCAGGTTTCAGGGTGGTTTTGCCCTGCCTCTGACAGTCGGATAACACAAAGCAAGAAAAACTTGTCCTGCTTTTTCCCTGAGTCAGCACTATCTGCCTCAGCTGTTCCTGCTTCCAGAGTGTGTCCAGAGAAACTCACTTTGGTAGGAAACCAGTTTTTTCCATATTTGTATCATTTAAAGCCTCTGTTAATAGAATTTTCATACATCACATTGTACTTTCATTTTCCACCCTTGTTTTACATGCTGGAACTCAGTGTTTCAGCCCAAGTCCAGACCTCTTATCAAAACAGTGAGGGAAGGCAGCAGACTCCTCATGGATGGCACCCACTCCTCACTCTTTGCACACACACAGATCCACACACTCTTCCATTAGGAAAGGAATCTGGAGGCCAGAGCTGTAATATATGAGATTTGGGAAGAGCAAACTTCACTTTCCCGACCACAGCCCAGGAATAACTCAAAGCAAGACATCTCCCAGTGAGTCCATCCCAGGTTTTGCACAGAGCATGTTGGGTTTATTAGTTCCATGCAGGCTCCAGCCTAGCTGGAGATATTCATTAAAGCTGCTAGTTCTTTATCTTAATGACTCTCAGGCTTAGTGTATTAATTCAATGCTCCTGGTAACAAAGGAAACAAGCCCAGCTTGAATGCCAAACCTTCCTCCTCTCCCTCCCTTCGCAGCCTCCGCCTCCTCCCCCTCTCAGCACATCCAAATCGACGCCACGAGTGTGCTGATTGCACTTGCACTCTGAGTGCAAGTCCCAGGGAAAGAGGTGTCACTTGCCACAGGAAAATTAAAGAGCTTGTCCTCTAAGCACGTTCCTTTACTACACCTCAGATAGCAGGGAGCGCCGGGAAAGAACGGCAACAGATCAGTGCTGAATTAACAAATTCACTGCAACTCTCCCAAAACCTCCAGGGAGCTGTTTGCCTCCTCACCAAGCACTGGCAGGCGTCCACCTCTGCCATGAGCCTCCCATCCAGCTCTCCCCATCCACCTCTCCCCATCCAGCTCTCCTGCAGAGGCAGCCTGGATTCCTCGCTGCCAGAGCATTCCCCAGGAGGGGCTGTCCCCTGGACGGCAGCTGTTGTCCATTACACCACATCAAACACTCGATCCTTGGCCATTTTCAGCCATGCTTTCTATATTTTATCTTTACCACGAACACCACAGTAAGGACCAAAGGCCCATTCCCACGTGCAACAGAGCCCAGCTTTGGCCAGAAAAGCTAGTTTTTCGTAATTTATCACAGATTTCTCTTTCTGCAGATCTTTCTGATCCAAATCCAACCTTTGGGAAGTCCAACAGTGGAAAAAGGAAATGTATTTTTACGAAAACTGTATCTCAAAATGAATAATTCACAAACATATTTGTGTAGAAGGGATCATCCACCTGAATGCTCAGGAAGAATGAAAGGGTGGTCAAGCATGGGGAGGGGCTGCCCAGGGAGGTGGTGGAGTCCCCAGCCCTGGAAGTGTTCATGGAAAAACTGAACGTGGCACTCAGTGCTCTGGTCTTGACAAGCTGGTGATCAGTGACAGGCTGGACTCCGTGACCTTGGAGTTTTTCCAACCTAAATGGCTGAGTTGGCAGGGACTTTAAAGCCCATCTTGTTCCAACCATGACCAGGGTGCTTCCACTAGAGCAGGGACACCCAGAAGCACCCTGTGAGCTCTCCGCTGATCCACACTAAAGGCTGTAACTCCTCAAAGCCAGCCACAGCCTTTGGTTCACTTGCAGCTCTGTAACTCCACTGATTCCAAAGGATTTCTCCTGATTTTCACTGCTGCAAACGAGGCAGCAATCAAAGCGAGCATTTCAGATTGCGTTATGAAAATGAGCCAAGCTTGCCCAAATGAAGCCCTTGCATTTTATTGAAATGATGTCAGAAAATGTTGGATGAATATGGATGATTTTTCCCAAAGAGGAGTCCCTACACATTTCATTAAACAGGAATGGCTTAAAATGCCATGTGACAGGAAGCAATCTTCTGAGAGCAGCCACTCACCACAGTGGTAATGTGGAAAAATGTGAGGAGAGGAAAATGATTTTTAAATTTGACATCTGGAAAACATATCTGGTGGAAGGCGAGCTCCAGAAATACACGTATATTTTTAAATCCAGACAAGTTGCGTAACAGACAATTGGTGTCTGTGTTTCCCTTTGCTAATCTCACAATAATTAGATCCTACCAGTGAACCGCTGGCGCTGGAACAACTCTTCCTCCTTTATTACAAAGCCGATAGTGCTGGATAGCGGGTCTGAACAGATCCTGGAGCAGCTCACAGGCAGAGGAAGCGATGTCCCTGCAGACAGCCCTGCAGCAGGACATCCTCCATGCAAATTCCCAGCACATGGAATTCACGAGCCAAGCCGCTCCCGCCTTCACTTCATCCGTCTCTTAACTTCCCTGGCCTGTTGTACCCTGCAAGGAGGGGCTGCAGGGTAACAGCCTCCTGTTTCCACAGGATCCATGATTCTGCACATTAGTGGGGGAATTACCATGCAGCTTGTGACCTTGTCACCAAAACTCAAGGTCAGGACAGCAGTAATTTATGTTTAAATAAAATTGTTGCACTTCACTTCTTTGATGTCTTGTACGTCATTAAACTGTCTGTGATGTATTCAGAGGGAGACAACGGAGCGTCCCTGCTGTCCTACAGAACGGGATGTTGCTCTGTATGCCCACCATGCTGCATCCCCAGAGGGAAGAGGGTCAAGGGACACCTTCTGAGGCCACACCTGCAGAGCTGCCTCCAAATCTGGGGGCTGTGACATCAGAAGGGTGGGGAGCTGCTGGAGTGATCCAGGGGAGGCCCCAGAGCTGCTCCCAGGGCTGGAGCCCCTCTGCTCTGGAGCCAGGCTGGGAGAGCTGGGGGTGCTCACCTGGAGAAGAGAAGGCTCCAGGGAGAGCTCAGAGCCCCTTGCAGGGCCTAAAGGGGCTCCAGGAGAGCTGCAGAGGGACTGGGGACAAAGGATGGAGGGACAGGACACAGGGAATGGCTTCCCAGTGCCAGAGGGCAGGGCTGGATGGGATATGGGGAAGGAATTGTTCCCTGGGAGGGTGGGCAGGCCCTGGCACAGGGTGCCCAGAGCAGCTGTGGCTGCCCCTGGATCCCTGGCAGTGCCCAAGGCCAGGCTGGAGACTGGGGCTTGGAGCAGCCTGGGACAGTGGAAGGTCCCTGCCCAAGGAAGGGGGGTGGAACTGTGCTCCAGCAGCACTTTCTGCTGGGCTGCATGCCCCAGGCTCTGGGACACATCAGTGGGTTTTTATTTGGATAAAAATAACTGGATAGACAGAAACCTTCTTAAAAGCATCAGAATATTGTTGTCAATTCAACTCTCCTCATCATAACTGGTATATTAAACTTGCAATCTTTTTATCAAAACTGCCATGTCTTGAATTCTAGGATGACGCACCCCAGTTTTTATAGAATTGATATTCAATTCCTGATTATAGGCTTTTGCTGCTTCTGTCTAGATTTCTTCCCCTTGCACTGAAAAGTGCCTTTCATCATTTATAATTCAAAATAAAGTGAAAGAAATCAAAGTATCAGACCCATCTCAATGTTATACATCGAGACCGTCAGAGCCTGGAGATCCTGTGCTGCTGCTTCCCTCCTGGGTTAGGAACAGTCTGGGAGTGTCTGCAGCCACCCCTCTTCCCAATCTCAAATCATTCACTTCAACAGGATTTGTGGTTATTTGTGTAACCAGGAATCTTCCAACGAAACACAAGAAAGGCTGATTCTTTCAAACCAGAACATTTTGTAGGGACATATTGATTTTGTTAAGTCTTTCAGAACCAGCCCCACAATGGGGATTTTGCCAGCTTCAAAGCTGGACCCTCTGGGAGACAGGAACAGCCGCAGGTCATTCAGGTTTCCAATTCACATTTGATTTTTAAAAAATCATAGCGGAAAAATGATTCATTTTTTTCCCCACAAAACAGACGCTTGGACTCCTCCCCTTTCCCACAAGAAATTTTTTAAACTTTAACAATGAAGGCAATACAGAAATAATTGCTTGGGTTAAAAATTCTGAATTTTAACTCAACAGGAGTCATTTTCCAGTCACCCCTTATTTCACACTAAATAAAAGGTCATCAGGATTCCTTCAGCTCCTGCAGATGCACGCGGTGCTCTTCCTCTGCAGGATGCCCTGAGGTTGCAGAGCAGCAGGATCCTCCCTAGCACTGCTGCTTATTTATAATAACTGGTTCTCAAGCAAAGCATTTCATCTTTCACGGGCATTGGTTTCTTTCCTTTTTTTTCCTCCATTGTGTAATAGAAAGAATTTGTGAATTAATCTGACCAAAGCAAACACATCCCACGATTCCTTGCCAGACAAAACTCCCACTGAGATCAACTGTCACTTTTGCTCAGGAGAACCTTTTTCCTGTGAAAGAACTGAAGAATTGGCACCCTCAGTGGATCCTACAATTTTGACTGACACGGAAATCGCTGCGATTCTATATCCAGGCCAAGCACAACAAACTGTTTCTTACTCTTCTCATCTGCAGACAGAAAACACCATGTCAGTTCCAAAACTCCCTGCACTAGCACTTCGCTGCCTCCATAGGGTTTTTCCAGCCCACGTTGCTGGGTGTGGGCACAGCTCCCACAGGGAGGACACTCTTTTTCTTACGGGGCCGGGCACTGCAGTTTCCCAGGTAAGCGCCTTGCCTGAGCTCACACAGGCCTAAGGCTGCAGCCAGAGCTCCGAGATCCAGCCCGCAGCTTCCTCCCACTAACGTCTTTCCTCACCCTCTGGTTTGAATTCCAGTATTTATGGCACGTGGTACTCAGGCGTGCCAAAATAAAAAGCTCCTGTTGCCCCAATGCCCCGAGCCCGCTGTGTGCGGGGGACTGGCTGCGCGTGGGTACTTACAGGTCGACTTCCCGTGGGTTTTCTCACAATTTGGACAATGGTAGATGTCGATATCTGGTGCCTCCTCTTCCTCCACACCGACACAACTGGAACACAAGAAGGTGAATGTGGAGTTAGCCTGACCATCTCCAAGCACACAATGAATAACAAGAGCCCCGTGCGGCCGCACTGACCAGCAACCGCCCTGTCCCAGCCAGGTCTGGGGGCCTTGCACACTGGGACACACCGGGTTTTTGTAGCCTACATTCCTCAGGTGTTCCTACAAAAGCTGCCAGCCAGAAGCCCACCAGTAGCCCACCATGGCACTCCATGAAAACGTGGCAGAGTCCCACTGAATGGTTTTTGCCCGAGGAGACCATTTTGCACCTACACAGAGCTCTCCCAGCACCATCCCACGCAAACCTGATTAACAGAACACATCTTCACAAAAAACTTGTGGGCAGCTGTGAAGTATCAGAGCGATCTTGGCAAGGGATACCACATGCACAGCTTCCATGGGTCCCACCTCTACTGCACAGCAGGAAGACGAGGAGGTGCAGCAGACACGCAGCTCAGCATCCCTGGCTGCCAGAGGGATGGGCTGTGCCGGGGTGCCACCGAGGTGGGACACACCAGCAGCACCCACAGCCCCTGGGGACACCCACGGACAATCCCAGGGGAGCACAGTGCTGGGGAGGAGCCAAACACAGGGCAAAGTGTGGAAGAACCCAAGACAAGGAGCTGCTGCACAGCCCGAGCAGCCAGCCAAAGACCCAGGCCCAGCACGCACTGTTCCCGCCAGGAGCAGCCCAGGCTGCAAGGTACCACACTGAGAAGAGTTCAGGGGGGTGCTGTGAGATCCATCCCTTGTGCCTTGGCTCCATGGGAGCTCAGCTAGGCAAGACCACCCTCGAGAGGCATCAAAGGCACCTTGAGCACCAGCCAAGCAAGGCTGGATCGCATCATGCCGAGAGCTCTCGTAGGGTTTCTCTGCTTCACCGCCTGAAATGCCTCCTTGGTGCTCTGCAGGGAGCAGGGAACAGCTCCCAGTGCTCTGAGTGAGCAGAGAGCACCTCCCAGTGCTTCTCAGCTCACAGAGAACACCAACACTGCTTTTCTGCCAGGGAAAAGGCATGGGCAGGGGTCAAGCAACGCCGTCTCCGTGTGGAAGGCCACATTCTGCCTCCTGGTGCTCCACCAGCAGCGCTGAGCAGTGCTGAGTGCAGGAATGCAGAGTTTACAGCTCCTGTTTCTGCCCTGGAGGAAGCAGAGCAGAAGATGGCTGCTCCTCTCCCAAAGCCAGGCAGCAGCGTGAGCCAGCTCCACCGGGCGCTTCACAGAACCCCTCAAACCATTCTCGCTCTGTTCCAGCTCTGCAGGACAGCACCAGCACACCCAAAAGTCGGTTCAGCAATGGCAGAAATCATTTAGGGTGGGCACAGCAGCAGCACCTCATGCTGGTCCAGAAGCAGGAAGGCCATGACCCAGATGCTGATAAAGGAGGGGTAACACCATCCTGTGCCCAGCCCTCTCACACAAGTCCCTGGACCCTCTCCCTGAGCAGCTCAGGGCTCTGGGCTGCCCTTGGCAGGGTGTGCAGGTGTCCAAGAACCCACACAAGCACACCTGGGGCAGGGCAGCAGCTGTAAAAACGCACTGTGAGTCCCCATTGCCAGAGGTGGTTTTGAAACCCCTGCTGACCCCGAGGCACACGAGGTGCATGTCACCGTCACCAACCACAGACACACCTGCTGCCAGAGAGCAGCAGCAACAAAACCAAGGCTGCAACCACGCTGGGAAAGGCCAAACTAGCTCAGATACAGAGACACGTCTTTTTTATTGCCGTTGTAAGCGTTGTGTCAAAATAAGATCCTGCCAGAAACCTTGGTGGGTATGGGGCCCCTGTGGCAGCTGCCAATGAGGGAGCCAGCTCCCTTCGAAACAAAGAGCCCAGGGTGAGAGAAGCTCTGCAACCAAAGCCAGAGGCACTCTCATCTCTGTGAACCCAGACTGGGAGCAGAAATCATTATTTTGGAATTGTGTCAAAGCAACTGCAGATTTGGCTGATTTTTTTCATTAAACAGTTACTTGAAAAAATACAAAACTATTGTGTGTCCCTGGGAAGCCAGCACAGAAAACTGAAGTTTGCCAACAGGAAAAGTCATCATCACAACAATCCAGTCCCCAAAATCCTGTACATATAGAGAGAAAAGTATCAGATTGGTAGAAAATACCTGAAAAATTAGTAGAAAAATACCAGATTAATCAGTAGAAAATTTAAACAAACCCTGGCAGATTAGAGCCAGTGTAAGAGAATGTAGAGGATTCCTTTACCCACAAAGCTGTGTCAGCTGCTTATGCCACTGGATTCAGCTTGCTAAGCTCAGTAAAGGTATGGATTAGGCTCTCTACAAGGGCTTGAAAAGTCTATATTTAGCTAAAGTAAGGAGATGAGACCCTTGGCACGGGATGGGAGAAGGTCTGACCAGCTGTGGCACAGGGCGATGGCTGCAGCGTGGTGGGAGCCCTTGTTCCGAGAGCGAGTGAAACCTCTGAGGAGAAGAGCACAGAGAAGTAAAAATAACTGACCTCAAACTCCAGCAGGCCCCTGGAAGACACAGTCAGCTTTTCCAGCTACAGCACAGCCTTGGAATAAGGTTTGGCCACTCACAGCTGCTCCCTCGCTGTGTGGGAAACTGGGAGTGGGAACTGTCCAAGGGATCCCCCAGCTGAACTGCCTCGGGATTTCAGGAACCAAAGCCCCAACGCCTTCCCGGCTGTGCTGCTCCTCCCAACCAGCACAGCTGGGCTCTCCAGGTACTGCCACCAGCAGGAGCTGGTGGCTTCCACATGGAAATAGGCACAGGAAACTGAATTCCTCCAGTTAAAGCCAGGCTGTCAGACAGCCCCAAGCAACCACTCCTGCCAGGAGGGGAACAAGGTGTCCCACTGCCTGTACTGGGCTTACAGAGCAAGATTTGCATAGCAGGGGGATGTGATGGACCCTAGGGTTGGTCTGAGCATTTCCACCTGGGAACAAAAAGCAGAAGGCAACTGCCAGCCTTGGTAGAAGCCAGGGCCCGTTCTGAAGCATCTCCTGCCCAATTTACTAATGTGCCTTTTCTCAGGGTGGTTAATTACCAACAATATAGAATTAAAGCATTTCTCCAGCTGAAGAAAATCAAGTCATCAGCAGTGACTGAACAGTCGTGTCCTCCCCCTCAGCCCCCAAATTCCAGCACAAATGGCACTCTCTGGTTTGCCTCTATTGGTTCTTCCCATGAGAACACTCTGCCTTGGTCCCTCCATTTTTTTTTCTCAGTCCCATTTGCTCAAGAGAAACAAACATCAAAAAGACTCAAACCAAGCATTTGAAAACGATCAGATAGGTCTAGAGGCAGCTGGCATGGGATCACAGCCAGTGCTTGATCACAGGTGATGTGCCTGGGATCCAGGCAGTGTGCTCAGGATCCAGGCAGCGTGCTCAGGATCCAGGCAGCATGCTCAGGATCCAGGCAGTGTGCTCAGGATCCAGGTGCTGTGCTCAGGATCCAGGCAGCGTGCTCAGGATCCAGGCAGAGTGCTCAGGATCCAGGTGCTGTGCTCAGGATCCAGGCAGCGTGCTCGAGAGCAGGGTGCTGCAGCGGTCTCACAGCAGTGAGATCTGGGTGCGTTACCACTGAAGAACTGGGGAAGAACTGGGAAGAGCTCCCAGCAGCGCTGCTGGGTGATTATTCAGAGCCCCCAGTCCAATAGAACTGGAGGTACCAGGTTCAGCAAAGGAACGCTGAGGCAGAGCTGGCCAGGGACGGGCAGGGAGTGGGGGACGCATAGCAGGAGGTAGAGCTGGGAGTAGCCTTGGGAGAAACAGCAGGAGCAGACTCAGCTGCTCCATTTCTCCCAGCAGGCCAAGAACCCATTTCCAAAATCCCAGACGCTCCAGACCTGGCCAGCCCAGCAGGACCCCACTGCCGCAGGAAGGCCGCACAGCAACGCCATACTCACACCCCAGCACTCGGTGACAATCACACAGCACGAGGGCACGAGCACAGCCAGGGTGGCCCCCAGCAGCATCCCCGGGGGGAGTCTCTGGCTGTGAATTGTCTCCTGATGTGGCTTTTTAACTGTGAGACAATGACGGCACCTGCTGGGACCAAACGCGTCCCTGGGGAAAGCATCAGGGTCCCAAAGTGGGTTAGAGGGAAAGAATTTTTCCTTGGTGAAGGACAGAATGACAGAGCCATAGAATTGTTTAGGTTGGAAAAGCCCTCAAAGACCATCGAGCCCAACCATCCCCCAGCACTGCCAAGGCCACCACTGGCCCTTGTCCCCCGGTGCCACATCCACAGGGCTGTTAAATCCCTCTAGGGATGGGGAGCCCACCCCCGCCCTGGGCAGCTGTGCCAAGGATGGACAACTCTTTTGTGAGAGAAAACCCTCCCCAGACACCTCACAAAGCCTCTCACTGCTGTGCTATGGCCTCTAATGCCTGAGGGGCTGCAGCCATGCAGTGCCAGCTGGGAACTGGGCATGCCTCTGCTGTGCAGGGCAGGCAGGTGGGATGTGGGATGTGGGATGGTGGAGCAGCAGCCACCACCATCCCTCACAGCCCAGGAAACCTTCCTGCCCAAACACAGCAAAAGATGGCCTAAGAGACTAATTATCCTGCATCCAGGAATATCTTGTTGGAACAATTTTAACCAACCTAATGGCTGATTTTTAGATGGTCGTTAAGTGATTTAACTCATGTTGAGGCAGTGTAAAACTAATTTGATAATGAGATAGAAGGGAAACATTATTAAAAATGTATTTGAATTTTACCAAAACTGTTGTGGGGAAAAAAATAATAATGACAAGTGAAGGCTTTGATATTGCAGCTGTTTAAGCTGGTATCTCACCCATGTTACACAGACTTAAAGGAGAATTAGCACATTAGAAGCTTTTGCAGTCAGAGGCTACAAATTACATTTTTATTAGAAACTCTGCCCTTTGCCACTTTAAAATGAAATTGCTTCTGTGTTTGCAGTGAAGAGATGTTCAAGTTTCAATATTCTGATAAAGTTAACAATGATTTTTTTGTTATGCAGGCAACAATAATAAAAGGTGCGTAAATTAAACTGGTTTTATAGCATGAATGTTTCTGGCAACCTTGGGTTGTCATCTGCAGGGAGGTGACATTTTGAGTAGCTTCAGGAGAAAAATTAACTCACATAGTATCTGTTCTATCAAAACCACGTCACCTCCATTATCAACCAGAAGACAAGTTTAGAAAAATATGAAAAAATAAAATAAACAAGAAAAAGGCTCTTAGATGGGGAAGAAAACCTAATCCAGGAAAACAGAAATAGAGCAGAAGAAAAAATAGGCTAACATCCCAACCCCTGCAACCAACCAAAGCCACATGCTTTATCTGCTCATGAGAAGGAAGCACAGGGTGTGCAAACAGCCAGCAGGGTTTGGGTGAAGGTTGTCACAGTGCAGGGAATCACAGTGGATTCCAGGGATGCTCGGCACCTGCATGCTCTGCTGGGAGGATGGCACATCCTTCACTCTGTGCTAAACACCACGCTGACCACACAAGCTGGGTTTGGTTATCTTCCTTTGGGACTACACAGGTACAGTCACTCTGCTGGATAACGTAGCTCAGCATTCATCTGGCAACAAAAACTCCCTGCAAGGGAAATCCACAAGGGAAAGGCATAACACCCCTTTGTCTCCCCTCCATTGCTGACATGTTCTGATGTACCCTCAGTGAGAAGCAGGCTCTGTACAAGAAGAGCAGCTGTTCCCTAAGGATATGACGGGGGGTGTCTGGCAGGTCTGCCTGAGTTTATTTCCCAAGCCAACAGCACCCAATAGAGCAGTAAAGACACTGAAGGTTCCCTTCCCTTCCCTTCCCTTCCCTTCCCTTCCCCACCCCAGCTCATGAGGACAAATCACCAAAGCTCCATGTAGCACAGAAGAAGAATTCACAGCATTTTTTATAGGTAATAAGGTCATAATTAGTGATTAACTTGAGCTCATCCCTGTCCCTAACGACCGGCATTCCTCGGTGTGTCACTGATCACGAGTTGCACAATAATGCTCCTCCTCAACAACAAGGTGTCACCTGTGCCAAGGACACCTGTCCAGTTCCAGGAGCCTCCAGCACCTGAACAAAGCCATAGGTCCCGCTGAAAAGCAGCACTTCCAGCGGCTGCAGGCTCCTGAGCCAGATACACAAATGTAAGGCTGGGGACTCTGTGCTTTGCCCTGCTATAAATAATAAGGTTTCATTTCCTTCATAGAGCTTTTTGATTTGTTTCCTTTGGGAGACTCACGGGTTATAATGGCACTAATTCCTATTTGCCAACCTTGTCCTTATAAATGAGGATCTTCATTAAATGAATGTTAAGCGATGAGCACTATAATTAGGACAGATTTAAAATGCAGTGTGCCTAAATCAGAGACTGCCCAAGATGTTCTCTTTTTTATTAAGATATAATTTGAAGGAGAATTGCTGCTTAGTTTAGAACGAATTATATTTTCCAACAACCTCTTCTCACTGGAGGAATGTACAGAGCAAGGAAATACACTTTGCTCCAGAGGTGAAGCCCAGCTTTCCTGATCCCTACTGCTGGCAGACGACACTCTCGTGAAACAGAGGCGGGTGAAAAGTGCTGGATGAGACTCTTTTCCCCCTAATTATTTTATGTCAACTTAAAATTCTATTCAATTTTGATGTCATATAATTTAAAATAATTAGAGACTTCGAGACTGACACCAACAATCAATCACACAATTCCAGCTGACTGCAGTGCCTGTCATCTCGATGACCTCACAGGCAACACCTTGAAGAGGTGAACACCTTCACCACTGGCTGGGGAGAATGTCTCAGGCCAGTTTTTGCACAGCAGCGTATCTCTTGCCCCATCCCCTGGCAGTGCCAGCCCAGGTCAAACCCCCCATCCTCTGCCACATGCAAGACCTGAGCTGGGCAGAGGACACCTGTGACCTGCTCCTGTGCCACGGCACTGCTGCTGAAAACTGGGCTCAGCCTGTTCAGCAGAGAAGCTGCTCAGCCCTGTGTGATTACAGCTGCCCTGGTGTTTGTTCTCGTCCTTCTCATCACTGGGTTTCCCAAAAGCAGATGGGAAATAAGCCAAGAGGGAGGGAACCAGAGAAAGAGACAGTGGTAAAAAGCAGGAATAGAGAAAAACTCAAGGAAAAAACTGCCAAGCCTGAATTAAACCCAAAAGGTCAAGAAGTCCATTAAACAAACAGAACAAAAATAACCCTCTCCTCAAAACCATTCTCTTAGGTTTCGTCTGTTCCTTGTGTAACTCCACTGGAAGAAGCGCCACTGGTCCACAAAAGAATCTGGCCACATCCAAAAATTTTTCCAGGCTGGGTGGCCATACAGCAAGTGCAGGGAGCAAGAAGGGCTCATGCTGACCTGGGAGCAGGGGAAGGTGACAAAGCAGACAACACTGGTGTGCAGGCCTGGCACAGCACCCCAGGGCATCCCAGCCCTGCCCCAAAGGGCACTGCGAGGGCGACAGAGCTCCTGCCCCGAGGGCTGAGCCAGCAGTCTGCAGGTGTGAAAAGTGAACTGGTCTGCACATGTCTCGTCTCTGCTGCTTTCTTCCTCTCTCCTTTCACCAGTCATGTTCTGTTCTCTGTGTATGGTTTCTGTTTCACGTTCAACTGACATGCAGGTGCCAGCCAAGAACCGCAGAGCCCCACGCCACCGGCGCAGCTCCACTGCTCTGCCACAGAGCCTCAGACAGAGACACCTGAACAGACACACTGCGCTCTGCAGAGGGGTTCAGAAACAAAGCCAGGGAGTGGGCAGCACACATCCTGGCTCCCCTCGTGCAGCCATAGCCGGGTGCAGGGCAGGGGCCCTTCCCACAGCTCCTCTCCCCAGCCTGGTGGCACTCAGCCCTGGGACCAGCAGAGAGTCCCCTCCACCCACGGGCCCACACAGGACTCCTGGCCCAGTAGAATGGCAGAATCACAGAATCATTTATATTGGTAAAGACTCTGAAGAACATGGAGTCCAGTTTACTCCATGGACTAGCCTGACACTCGCCTTACAGGCTCGATGTCCTCAGACCTGTCATCCTCACAGGATACTCCTAACCAGAGCCCCTGTCAGCAGAATAACCTCACACTAAGCTCCCCGATGGCTGAGATCTAAAAACGAGTGGGGTGGGCACTGAGCTCTCCCTGCTGAGATCACCAAGAGCTTTCCAGAGTAAAGGGCCCTTGCAAGCAGAGTCCTGGCCCTGGGGCTCTGCCTGGATGTAAATGCCGTGTCAGGTTAGTGGCCACCCACCAGAAAGTGGACTCACACATAAAATTGCCCTTTACCCTTCCTCCCTCCGGCTCCCAGCTCATCCCAGTCTGCAGAGGCAACTCTCCAGATCCCCAAAATCCTCTTCTATCTCCATACTGCAAAACCTCTGTGGGGAATGAGGGCTGGGTTGATCAGATAGATCCTTGTTTATCTGCTGCACATAACTGAGGGATGGAGGGATGAAGAGCTTTCTCTCACATGCACCGAAGGCAAGCACAACAGGAAAAAAAAGATCCTGGGAATGGACTGATTTTCATGATCATTTTAGAAACCACAGGCTATATCCTGCCCAGTGCAGAAGGGAATAGGAAAGAGAATTGTCTCAGGGAAAATAATCCTTGCATTATTGTCTGATCAACAAAATTCTGTGATACTGGTGTCTCAGCACTTCTGCCTCACGCAATGTGTCACCTCAGCTGTTGACCACTTCTCCATGAAGATCTCCAGGAGGCAGCCCACGGGAACAGCCCACTGTCAGAACAGCCCTGCACAAACCCAGCACAAATCCTCCTCCACAGAGAAGCGCTGCAATCCAGCCTTCATGTGTTTTCACTCACAGGGCACCCTCTGCCCGAGCACAGGTCAAACTACTTTACAGAATACCTACTATTAGCACGTGCCTTCTGTTCCTCAGCAAAAACAAACTGGTGACATTGTATAAAACAAATATCACCCACCTCGGAATAAAGGAATCAATCAAACAGAAATAAATGAAGTTTCTCGATTGCGGCAACCTGCAGCTACTGCACAGCCCTGGTGTTTGCCAGCATCACACTGTTATGTGGCCTACCTAGAACCTGTGCATGCCAGCGACGAATCTGTTATTCGAAGCTGGAAGTCAGAACCCCCAAAATCAGCCATGGCTCACTGCTCAGTTCCTTGAGACCCTGCAGAACGAGGTCACAGCTCCAAGGTTCCATGTAACACATCACACCTCCATGAGGGATGAGGAGGGTGGACACTGCCAGCTCTCGAACCAGGACATATCCAGGCCCTACAGGCCAACAGGGACAGCTCCTGTGGCAGACTGGTCAGAGTGAGCCCTGGCAGCCACCAGCCCAGCATGGCCACAGGCAGCACTGTGAACGAGACGTGATTTTACCTCAGCCTTTCTTTGCTGTACCAAGGATTTGAAGATGAAAAGCATCTCTATCGGGAATGGCACCCCACAAGTGGCCAAGCACCTTCCCAGGAGAGCCCCACATCAGAAGGAACCCCAAAAGCTGGGCTAAACCCAAGCCCTGATAAGCAGGAGCCAGGATCAGCTGTGCTGGCTCATTTCCCCCATAAAATGCAGCACTGCAACACAAACCTGTGTTTACCAAGCACTGCATGGTAAAGTGCATCCCTTATGTCTTGGCCTCTGCAGTTCTAGGAATTACCTTTAAAAATAAGCACACAGCTATCGGAAAATGAGCCATTATGTAAAACCCTTACAAACTGACCGCAGCCTTGCCCTGACCCTGTCGTTCCACTTCTCCTTCCAAGAGGAGCATTGCCACAAACACCAGAGCTGTGGCAGCAGCTGTGCAGGACCCAGGGCTCAGCAAACTGCCTGTGACACCGGCCTGGTGCAGACTCATACCTGCAGCCAGCGGATCCCTCGGGAATTGTTCATTTTGTGACTCCTCCTCCAAAGGCCACAGCACTCGGAGCAGCACCGCTGCTTTGTGCCTCATGATCCTGCTCACCCCTCCCGACCACATCAAGGACCTGCTCATCCCACGTGTCACATCCACAGCCACACGTGAGGCAGGGGCAGGCGGGAGATGGGCAGGGTGCGTGTGTGACTAAATGGCAGATAAATGCAAATAAACCAAACAGCAGCAAAGCCCCAGGCAACATCATTAACTTTGTACAGCAATAACTACTGGTACCTCTGTGTATTTACACATCCATGTACGCATTTATACACAGTAATACAAATCCGAGTGCTGCATGTGTTTGATTTGCTTTAATTGTGACACCCATTTATATAATGTTTTATATAACTTATTTTTAAATCTGAGGCACCTTTTCACTGTAATTTGCATGAGCATGCTCAGATCTTGCTAAAAATACTGATCAATGGTTGGTTCTCGTTTTCAGTCACAGTACCACTGTCATGTATTCTTTACAGATATAAATATATAAACACATGGAAATCCTGATACTGCCCTGACGTTACCTTTTCGTGCTCTGTTGTGCATGGCAAACACCCTGAACCAACTGTAACACTCACAGGGGAGGCTCCAAAATGAGCCAACAGTACAACGAGGAGGGAAGAAGGTACAGGAATGATTTTCACTGTCATATTTACGAAGAACTTACTATCTTAAACCAAACAACC
Organism: Oreocharis arfaki; assembly: GCA_013398015.1. Lineage (NCBI taxonomy): Eukaryota > Metazoa > Chordata > Aves > Passeriformes > Paramythiidae > Oreocharis > Oreocharis arfaki. Next base: position 11,995 of record VZRR01006260.1, on the reverse strand, counting down.
ACACAATTAAAGAATGATAAATTATTAACAGAACCTCCAAACCATTCTTGACTGTTCCTGTTGTTGAGCTGCATAACCTGCTCTTGTATCTTTATTTCATTTCAGCACCTCAAATACATTTTCAAAAGATTAACATCAAATTTCAAATGACCTAATTACAGCTTTATCACATTTTATTCCTATTTCAAGATGCAAATTGGCTTTCTACATCTCCATGTACATCCATGCTGTGCTCTGCGTGTTCTTCCCATGCTGTTCTCCAGCTGGCTCACGGCCACCATCACTAGTCCAGGTGACAGGACAGGGTCCCCTGCCCATGGAGGGTTCAGCACTGCCCCACTGCTGCAGACAACCATGGTGGAGATGACTCATCTTGTCCTTTGATAGAGCACGTGGCGTGTGAGTGTGTGGGAACGACAGATAACATCCCTGATAGAGGGAAACAAAGAAAACCTGCATGTTCAGAAAGAAAACCACGGTAGCAACAGGCATAAGCCACATGAGTGTCCTGGATCAAACACTCAGACCTGGGCTGGTGTGAAATGAAGTGGTGTCCTTTGTGTGCATGGGCTTGTAAGGCTCTGCTCCACCTGGTAATTCCCCCCTGACCAGGCACACTGGACTGGCTACCGGGTACCACTGTCTCCCTGGCACCCTTCAACGGGACCAGCTTCCCTTCTGCAGGCTGTGTGATGCAACAGGCTGATGATAGGGATCAGTCAGCGTGGCTTTGTCCCAGGGCCCCTTTCCTCCCCTAGCTCCCAGGGCTAGCAGCCAACAGCACTTCCCTGCTTACACCTTTAGCATCTCCCTCTTTAGAAATACAACAACAAATCCCACACACTTTAACCCAGCTGAAGAGGAAAAACAAAAGAGAATCCCAGTGAAGCTCGAAGTACTCTTGAAAAAGGATTCCCTTCACCTCAGTCCCCAGTGGGACAGGTTACTCCTATAGTCCTGTTCTGGCAAACTGAGTCCCCTCAAGATGAGGCTTTTCTCCTCCCTCCTCATCAAAGCTTTTACGTGAGTTTCTTTCATTTACAAGCACAACACATTTAAAAGTTTAAAAAATAAATCTGAAATCAAATGTAAGCAGTAACAAAGTAACTTGTCTAAAACTGGTTTCCTTAAGTTTCAGATGATGTCATTACTGGTGAATAATAATGCAGACATTAGTTTGTTGCCGACAGGAAACACTGTAGTGTGGAATGGAATGGAATGGGATGGGATGGGATGGGATGGGATGGGATGGGATGGGATGGAATGGAATGGAATGGAATGGAATGGAATGGAATGGAACAGAATAGAACAGAATAGACTCTCCCAAGTTGGAAGTGACCCCGAGGATCACCCAGTCCAAGCCCTGTCCCTGCACAGACACCTCAACAACCCCACCCTGGGCATCCCTGGCAGCGCTGCCCAAACGCTCCTGGAGCTCTGGCAGCCTCGGGGCCGTGCCCATTCCCTGGGGAGCCTGGGCAGTGCCCAGCACCCTCTGGGGAAGAATCTTTTCCTGATATCCAGCCTAAATACATGACACAGTCTCATTTAATTTTAAGTCTATTTTCAATTTGCTCCAAGTCTGTCAGAAATGCCTAATTTCACTTTTTTGCAACTGGTTTGGTCCAAACTGACAGGGAAACCCCAAGATACTCCTTAATAACCCTTGATTTTGAACTGCAGAATCCCAGCCCTGGCAGGAGGTTGGAACAAGATGAGGTTTAAGGTCCCTTCCAACCCAAATGATTCTGGGGTTCTGTGATTCTATGGGAAGTCATCAATTTCCTCTTTTTCTGCAGGTACTTTTCTTGCCTTTTTACAAACACGACATGGAGTGTCAATATTGTTTCACTGCTTGTGACTTATCAACACAAAATCAGAGCTCAGCCTTGCTCTTCTCGAAGGGAAAACCTTACCTGACTGAACCCTTCCAGCCCCTGCAGGATGTGCTCCACAAGACACTCCTCGAAAGTGCTCCGCAAGAAATACTTCCTTAAAAAGTGATTGTGACATTTTCTGTGACAGTTCTGTCCCCTCGAAGCCCTGTGGCATGAGCAGGACCTGGAATGCCAGCGGGGCAGTGCCACTGAGCCTCCCCACCAGCGTGGTTTGCAGTTAAAGCAATCAGTTCTGCTTGGAGAGGGATTTCAGAGTTCCAGGAATGCAAAGAAACACAAAATTCAGAGAGAGCAACGAAAAGGCAGCAGCAGCTGGCAGGTTCAGATGGTGACCGTGGGCAGCCAGACAGGCTCTGCTCCCACTCACCGCGCGATTCCGGGTAAGAGCTCTTCAGAAACACCTCCTTGACACACGTTTTCCTTCCTCAACCCATTCGCCAACTCTCACACCACAAAAAAGCAGAAAAAATTATTCTGAAGAGCATTTGTAGCGAGTGCTTTGTAGCTGAAAAACTTCCTTGCACCAAAGCATAAAACAACAGTTCTGCTTGCTCTAAATAAAAAGTGCCAAGCAACCAAAAAACCCCAATGGAACAACAAAACCTGCCCACCCTCCCTGCAGAAAGCCTCCTGGGAAAAAGCTTCGGTTTGGGAACCTGAAAACATCAAGGCTTGGCTCGTCATTGAACACTAAAGGCAACAGCAATTCTGATTGCAACTGACACATTGAATAGATAATTTCCTACAGCCCCTTGCTTTGGAAGCATCAGGGAACAGCCCCAGTTCCAGCCTATTCCAGCCCTTTGGGTATTTTCCAAATGGGATTGTGATTGAACTTCAGCAGCTACTTCAGTTCAACATTCTTTAAATGGAAAAAATTAGCAGTATGGTTAAAAGGGACACAAACTGTATACGGGACTTAAGTAGCAGCCAACACCAGTTCAGGGCAGCCCCAGGCTGTAACTGGGAGCAGAGCACCCTGCTCAGTACACTCAGTGTAGGACTGCTCCTCATACCATCTCCTCACAGCGGCAGCTTCTCTGGGCACCCTGTGCCAGGGCCTGCCCACCCTCACAGGGAACAATTCCTTCCCAATATCCCGTTTAATCGGCCCTCTGGCAGTTAGAAACCACTGCCCCTCGTCCTGTCACTCCAGGCCCTTGTCAAAATCCCTCTCCAGTTATATTGGAGCCCCTTCAGTATAATTATATACAAATAGTGGGTATTTAACACAGAGTTCTGGCTTTAACAATTTACACAGCAACTTTAACTCCAGAGGGTCTTTTGTCCCCGCAGTTCTACAAACCACACGGGGACGGCTGCATGGCGCTGAGCACCCCCACCTGAGCATCAGCCCCTCTGCAGCCACAGACAGAAATGCTGAAGGACCAAGGAAGCAGAAAGAAGAGTGTAACAGTCCCTCGGAATAAATGTTCAGACTATCGCATGGGGCTGTGACAAAGTCCAGCCTGGTGGAATCACGAGGTGCTGCGGCGGCCGCGCCCCAGCCTCCTGCCGAGGGATGCTGCCCAGCAGCGCCGTCCTGCCAGCACACATCGGGGCAGGGACCCAGCCAGCCCAGGGCAGCAGCACGTTGTTTACCGCACCCTCATCCCCACATTCACCAAGGCAGCCTCTCGCCCCGGTGCTCAGCCTCCCCGGCCTCACCCCCACCATCCCAGCGCCAGGGGCTGTGGAAGGAACGGGTGTGTTTCGATGGATGCAGCTATGTCCTTAAACCAAGGATTGCTGGAAGGTGTGGGAGTAGAACTGCAGGGGACTATGAACAACAGCACCGGGTGAAACGCAGCTGCGGGTGAAAAACTGTTACTATTTCTGATAGTAAATCACAGCCGGGAGGAGACAGCGCCGAGGCACGGTGTGCCAGGACACGGCGCTCGCAATGGATGGAGAGGGCTCTCAGGGAGCTGGATACATTATTCTCCTTCGTTCCTCGGACACAGCGTTGCACAGGAGTGTTACAAACCGAGCCAGGGCTGCAGAGACATCCCAGCC
>VZRR01006257.1:48311-80183 GCA_013398015.1 Oreocharis arfaki | reverse complement strand
CCCCAGCACTCACCTCCCGCTGGTGAGGAGAGGATCCCCTTCACCCGGAGATCCAGGGAATCCAGGGACACCTCCATGTACTCCATGCTGTTCTCCTGGCCGGGGCCCTCCCTGCTGCCCAGCGAGGGTTTATAGGCTTCAGCACCTGGATGGGAATGGGGGATTCACACAGAGCCCACAGGTAAAGCCCCCCTGGGCTGTGCAGGCTCCCTGCAGGAGCGCAGAGCCCATGGAATGTGCCAACACAACATCTGGGCACGCAGGGCACGGCCGGGCACTGCTCTGGTCACACCGAGCTCCCACCTGCACCCAGGCAGGGAAAGACAAGGAAAGGGAATAAATGAGCCGAGTTCTGCCTCTGCCAGGGCACAGGGAAGGGAGGAAGCAGGGCTGGAGCACCCTCCTGCCTCCCACCTCCTGCACAGGGTCAGGCACACACTGGCCAGGCAGAGCCAACTGCACCTCGAGAGGAGGATGAGAGAGGTGGCATCTGGCTAAAAGGGAGGGGAAACACCTAAAAGGCAAGTTCTGGCTCTGTGAGAACAGAGCTGCTGCTGGGAAGAGCTTTTGGGGGACCCCTCAGAGCCTGAAAGAAAATTTTCAGTCTCTTCACACTCCCTTGGCTTCTCTCCTGGTTTGCTGCTCCCAGTCCAGCCTGGCCAAGAGGGTTTGGTTGCTCTGTAAGACAAGCTCCCAGCTCTGGTGAAGGGACAGAAAACCAGCCTGCACCTGAAATGCAGCATCAGGTATTTGCTGGGACGGGGATCAAGGGTCCCCACAGGCACTAGGAGGAAGAGGAGCAAGCCAGGTGACCCAGAGAGCCCAGGCACAGAGCAGGGGCTGAAACAATCAATTCACTCCAAAGTCCCAAAAAGCTGCTCAGACAAAAAATGACCTTTTTGCATGGAATTAGCAAGCCCAGAAGAAAAAAAATAAACCCTTTGGTGGCAGTGGATGTATGAAACCCCAGCAATGAGGCCGAAGGCACAGCTGCACTATCCACTTCATCTCTCCTATGTTGTTATCTTTCCCAAAGAAGAAGAATCACATCCAGCCTGCACTCCTGGCTCTCCTCACCTCTCAGCTTCCAACAGAGCTCACTGAAACCTTCTTTGGTGCTGAGTGACTCAGGACAAACAAGAGGGACCCCCTGAACAACACCCACACTTGGGATGGGCCCGAGGCAGCTCCTTCCAAACGTTGTGGTGCTTCCAGAAGGAGCAAAGCCAACCTGCACATTCCATTCAGCTGCACAAACATCCACACAAAAGCAGTGGAGCACTAGTCCAGGGTGGTTCTTTCCTTTCCTTCTGCATCTAAACACGCTCCCTCCTGGGACAGGAGTCCACATGGACATGGGTCACAGAAGCACAGACTGGTGTGGGTCGAAAGGAACCTTGAAGATCATCTTATTCCCACCCCTGCCACGGGCAGGGACACCTCCCACTGTCCCAGGCTGCTCCAAGCCCCGTCCAGCCTGGCCTTGGACACTTCCAGAGATCCAGGAGCAGCCCCAGCTTTTCTGGGCACCCTGAGCCAGGGCCTCCCCACCCTCACAGGGAACAGTTTCTCCTGTATGTCTAACCTCAATTTCCCCTCTTTCAATTTGAAGCCATTCATTCCCCCTTGTCCTGTCACTATCTACCCATAAAAAATTCCTCTTCCTCCTTTCTGTAAGCCCCATGAGGCCTTTTTCTGGATACTCTAAATTAAAGGGATTCATGAACAAAACAAAACCCCTCCAGCACGGCAAGGACGAAGCCACGTGTTCTGCTGTTGAAGTGACACCAGCAGCTCCTGCCAGCAGAGAGGCAAGTTCACAGCCCAACCTCGGCAAGGAAGAGCGAGCCCTGCAGCCTCACAGGCCTCAGGTCCTTCCCCCTGCACCTGGAAGGCTCACTGGGGTGGAATGGAGGCACAAAAGCCCATTAATTACCTAGCACACCGCCTTGTTTCTTTTTATTCCTCCGCCTCCTCTTGCGGGTGGGTTTCAGCCATGGACTGTCCGTCTTCCCTTTCCTCTTCAGCAGCTTCTTCTTGACACTGGACTCGGAGCTCTGAAGGACCAGAGAGGCCACGTGCACGTCAAGCATGGTGGCACCAGGGTCCCCTCGTGGAGCAGCCCTCACCCAGCTCGGGTTGTGTGAGAAGGACCAGGGCTTTGAAACCAAGGGGTGCTAAGATGCCTTTATAGCACTGAAAAGGAAACTCAGGCACACGTGTGGGTGGATTTCCTGTCAGTTCAGCAGGGCAGGCTGCACTTTCCCTTCCATGGAGGCCCTCACACCACGCTCGTGAGCAGCACTGCAAGTGGGCAGGCACACGCACGCTTCCAGCTTCTCCCAAAAAATAATGGTAGAATCATTGAATCACAGAGTATCCTGAGCTGGAAGGGACCCACAAAGACCACCAAGTCCAACTCCTGGTCCTGCACAAACACCCTGTGCCTCAGAGTGTTGTCCCAACGCTTCTTGAACTCTGGCAGTGGGGTTTTCAAACTAAAGTGTTCCTATTTCTCCACAAAAAAACCCGTTTTGTACTTGAAGAGCCACCTGGGAGGGTTGGGGTGGACCCAGGGGAACTGAACTCCACAGCAGCAGAGCAGCCCCCTCCCTGAGGCAGGCACAGACCAATCATGCAGCAAATACTCAGCCACATGTACGAATCTCAACAGACTTTGGGGTTTGCTTTAAAAAAATTCAGCTGTCTGGGGTGGGGTTTCAAAGTCAACAGCAGGAGAGGACTCAGGCACCCCAGCCCTGCCAGGGTTTAACACATCAATCATAAAATTCATGTTCAGACTGAAACTGTCGGCTCCTGATGCTGATCCAGCTGCCAGCAAAGCCTTGGGAAAACCTCCTGGTACCACAACCAGCAGCTGGATCAGGCCCTACCTCCACAGGCAGTGCCAGGCCCTGCTCTCCCCGTGAGGGAACACGTGGAGCTGAACCCAGGCTCTCCAGGGTGTCTGTGCCACCCCCAAATCCCTGAGTGTGGGCTCAGCACGTGGCTCTACCCCAACCGCATCACTCTGCTCGTGGGGGAGAGGTCTGTGTGGGAGCCACTCCTGTCTGGGAGCTGAGTGACTCAACAGAACTCAAACACCACCCAGGATGTGGAGACCCCACCTGGGAGCAGGGATGCGAGTCCCAGCCCAACCTTTGGTGTGGGCTCACGCCACAGACTGCCCTCAGCTACCCAAAAAACGGACAGGCTGCACAGCCCCTGCTCCTCCCGGGCTCCTGGAGAGGCAGAGCATGGAGAGCAAGACCCTAAAGAGCTCCAGTGAATCACTTGATGTGTTTCATGCGTATGATTCTACCTTCAGCTCAAAACATCAAGAAAATGAAGCCAAGAATTTTCTCAAGGTGACTGAAGAGCTGGGGTGCCTTAAACTTGAGAGGCTGTGGAAAGGGAGCACAGTTTTTAAGAGAAAGGGAGGTTGGGGGACAGAGACAACCAACGAACAATTTAAATAAAAAACCCATCAGGTTCTCTTCACCAACCGTCTAAAAATAAAAAGTAGAAATCCCCAGCAGCTGCTGAAAGTCTTGACCTGGTGCTGTAACAACCAAGGGCCCAGGGAGAGTGTCTGTCTGTCTGTCTGTCGCTATTTGTCTCCTCGGTAAGAGCTGCTCATCAGGAACAGTGAATTTAGGCTGGGCCAATGGATTTGGGAACGACCCCACCCCGGCAAAACTTTCAGGTTGGTAAGAAGGCTTTGAACTCGCCCAACTGTGCATTGGAGGGACTCAAGCACCCTTAAACACTCCTGCTAACATTCAAATGATTAAAAGCAGTCGACACCTTGTTGAAAACAACAAAAGCCCATTAGTTAGCATCAGAAAGCAATTAATTGTGCCACGGATCAGGGTTAAACACCTTGTGGAAAACAATACTCCGTGTGTGGGTGGTTTCAGAGAATGAGTTTTGTCAAGGAGACTCAAAACTGCAGCGCTTGGTCTTTGCTCTCTCTCTCTCTCTCTCTCTTTCTAGCAGCGGGGCAAAGGGGAAAAATTATTGTCAACAGGCCACAAAAGACATTTAGCAGCCCAGCTTACCAAGTCAGACTCGTCTCCATCCTCCTCCTCCTCCCCAGATTCTACAGACTCTTGTTCTTCCTCAGACTCGCCATCATCGATCTGCAGCCACCATTTGCCCGAGAACAGAAGGAGTCAGTCAGGTCGGGTGTCCCAAAACACAGCGGCCCCCAGCGTCCTGCTGAGCCCCGCACCCATCAGAGCATCCCCCCAGCCCTCAGCCTCAGCCTGCACAAACAAGGCTGCACCTCACTGTGTTCCAATCATGTCAAGGAAAATCCGTGGGGATGGTAGAGGGAGAAAAAAAATTCTATTAATTTAGAGTAAGTTTTCTAAATTTTCTAATTTAGAAATTTTCTCATTTTCCAGAATAAAGTTTTCCAGCCAAATTTCAACTTCCTCGATAATCCCAAACCAGCCTCATGTCTGTATTATGTATCAAAATTTGGGGGAAAAAAAGCAACTAAATTATTTCAGTGCTTTCTCAAGCAAGATTGGGAAGATGTCTCCTGTTGGTTCAGTGAATCCCAGAACTGCACGTGGTGGGGGTTCTGCAGAGTGGATCACAGACCTGTGCAGGGCTGGAACTGGGTGGGGACACCCTCACGGGTGCAAAGGGAAGCAGGAAACGGTCGCCAAAGAGCCTCTCTACAACTGCTGATCCTTCTGTAGTCTTGCAGGGGAAAAAAAACCCAGAAATTGCTTCAATCCATGGCACTCCTATCCCTGACACCCCAGCAGTGTCCCCATCCTGCTGCTCAGGGCACGGGAATCACCTTCCTGGCGTTGTCTGCGTCGGACGCGCTGTCCTTGGAGGTCCTGTTGTCATCCCCAGGGAACACGGGCGCCTGATCTGCTCCGTGATCATCCTCCTCCTCCAGCTCATCCGAGTCCTCCTCTTCAGAGTCCACATCTATGCTCTCCCCGTTCACGTGAGGGCTGCCATCCCCCAGCTCCTTGTCGCTCTGGAGGTCGCCCAAGCACACGAGACACAAAGACAACATCAATTCCCGGGACAGAGCAGCTGGATCCGTCCCAGATCTCCTCTAAAGCTGGCTCTGTGTCCCTCCATGTCTAACCTCACCCTGCTGGACCTGGGGACTGCAAGGAGTCATTCCAGACTGCACAGGGCATTAGGGGAGGAGAACCAGGTTCCAGCATGGAGGGGCAGCTCCACCAGGAGTCAGGAATGGAAAGGGAAGTTACATCACATCGGGATTTTCACATCACCCCCTGAAAGCCTAGCACTGCTCTCCTCGGATTCTAACACCAAAACTCCATGGCAGGGGTTGCAGCAAAAGCAGAATTTAATCAGGAGTGAGTCCATGTCTAAACTTTTGTAAGTAACCAAGTGTTTTTCTGTACAGCCTCAAGCAGCAACATGAGACCTTGAGGGCCAAAATAAAAAGAGGCATCCTTGAAATCTCTCCAGTTGCCCAGGATTCACAGGGTAGAAGGGGAACATTCACTGGAAAAGGTTTGCTTAGGAGCTGGTATCTGAACAGCCACTCTGAAATTGCCATTCCCAAAGCAGCAAAGCTGCACAAAGCAGCACATCCCTGCACCTCCACGTGAGTTTGGTGTCCAAAAAAAGGGACATGTAGGTGACAACAAAAATATCCAGTGGGCTCAGTTCTGCCCTTACCTTGGCACCCACAGAGGAATGAGTTATGCTCTTAAACATCTCAATCATTGTTCTCTGTTTTAACACTTTGGTCTTTTTCTTGGGAACCAGGCTATAGGTTCCCATTCTCCGTTTTTTCTTCCGAGATACTGCAGCAGCTGGAAAAGAGAAGCAGAAGGAACCCAAAATTTGCTCAGGAATGAAAAGAAGGGATGGAGAGTAGGGGTTGTACTGGAGAGGGACTTTGGACAAAGGCCTGGAGTGATAGGACAAGGGGGAATGGCTTCACACCGAAAAAGAGCAGGGATAGATGGGATATTGGGAAGGAATCCTTCCCTGGGAGGGTGGGGAGGCCCTGGCACAGGGTGCCCAGAGCAGCTGTGGCTGCCCCTGGATCCCTGGCAGTGCCCAAGGCCAGGCTGGACGGGGCTTGGAGCCCCCTGGGATAGTGGAAGGTGTCCCTGCCTGTGGCAGGGGTGGGATGGGATGATGTGAAAGGCCCCTTCCAACCCAAACCTTCTGTGGTTCTATGAAATCACACCAGAGGGCACGACCTGAGGAAACTTCCCACTCCAACCCATTTCTTTACAAGCCAAGCAGAAGATGACACACACGGATGTGCAGACACACCAACAGCTTCCTGCCAGCGCTGCAAAGCTTCCCGAGCTCTGAGTACCCTCTGCACACTCCTTCTGGCCCCTCCATCACCACACAAATCCTTGAACTATCCCGCATTTGCCAGTGCTGCTGATGCTGTAGGAGGGTGAATGGAATCCAATTGTTCAAATTAAGCCTGCAAGGCCAGCAATACCGACCGACAGTGGAAGCAATCTGACAACAACTGAAGAACACACAGGGAAAGGCACCTTACATCAAGAGCTGTTTGCCATTTAACCTCATTTCACACCTACTGTGGAAGTCTGTTTGATTCCTTTCACTCTTTAGATTGGGTCTTAATTTGTTCAGTCTCCCTCTCGGCCTTCTAATCAAAGCAGACATCAGAGCTCCCTGCCTGCTGCTGTCTTTGGAGAATGCCCAGCAGAAGGGTGCTTGGTGCAGGCTCTTTTAGGAACAGCCAGCTTCTGCACCACTGCTGTGTTTGCACTGTTCCTTGAAAGCATTTCTTCATCTTCCACGATAATGAAATTTCACCAAAATTTATGAAGAGACCTCAAAAAAAATTCTGCAAACCCAACTAATTTTATTTATAAGGCTGCAATTCTTGCTAAGCAGCTGTGGTGATATTCAAAGCCCTTCAGAATTGACAGAAACCTCCTCAGAATATCCCGGAGGAGAAAGGGATCAAAGTGTCCCCTCTAAGGAAAGGGTTTAGCAGAGGCATGAGAGGAGCCTGGCAGAGCACACCTGGGGGGCTCCTGCACCCCAGGGCACACTGGGGCAGCAAGGACTGCATGGGAAGTGCTCCCTTCACTTGGCAGGGGACTTCAGCAGGGGACTGCAGGAGTGTCCCCTGTCCAGCAGCCAGAGGGGAGCAGCAGGAGCCTGGGGACACGATTTTGCAGAAGAGATGCTCTGACAGACAAGGGCTGTGGCAGCACAGCAGCAGGGAGGGGAACCCTGGAGGGCATTGAGTGTAAAAAAGATGCTAACGGAGGTTTTAGTCCTGGTTAACCTCCTCACCTCCCGCTCAGCCCCACACACAGGTTTGGGAGGTGGGTGCTGCTGAGGGTTCCAACATTCCAACCCTTCCCTTTTTACCTGTCTGCGACTTGGTGGTGGCCACATAGCTCTGGTTCTGAGGTAGTGACTGGTGAAGGCCCGGGAGAGAGGGCAACGACAACGGCTTCACAAAGTCCAGCATGTTCTCAAACTCCTTCTCCTTGGATTCCTTCTGATCTCTGCTGTCTCTCCCATCTTTGGGGTCTTTACTTGCATGCTGGAAAACAAAAGGCAGTTAAATTGAGTTTCTGCATTGAAAAAATAATTTTTAAAAAATTAGGAAATTAATCTAATTCCCTTCTCTCGACCACTTTCATCTGAAGGCAGGGCCACACATTCCCAGCAGAAGCACACAGCCCCTCCTCCAGCACATCAGGGGGCTTTCCCTGAACACTGCCAGCCTGGCTGAGGTGGGTCCCTCCCTGGCTGAAGGCTGTGCAGGTGACAGGTGACCCTGCAGAGGTGATGACAAGGAGCTTTGGGTGGCTCTGGAAGAGAGGAACCAATGCAACCAACGCACCTGGAACACGCCCCGAGCGTGGCTGTCGCACCAAGCAAGCTCAGAACACTCCAGCAGAGCTGTTCTGGAAGAGCAGGCAGCAAAGGAAAGGGATTTTTCCTTTTGGGCAGCATTTGGCACCATCGAGCCTCAGCAAAGGCTCCCCCTCCAGCCCAGCACACGACAAACACAGGCAAAGCAGCTCTTTGTGTGACACTGCAGGTGCATCTACAGACACCTGTCCAGGCTGCCCTTAAATCACGTATTCCCACTCCAGCTGTTGCTATTCCAAGCCCCAGGCAGGCTCCAGGCTCCTACTGCAAACCAAGGGAATTCTGTAGCTGCTCCTGCAGCCCCTCTCAGGCACCACAGCCGCTCACGCCTGCTCTGATCTGAGCTTGTGCTCAATACAAAGCCTCATCCTGCACCCCTGGTTATGGAAGAAGGGTTCCTGCAGCTCCACAGAGAATCATTTAGGCTGGACAAGACCTTTGAGGTCACCAAGTCCAACCATTAACCCAGCAGTGCTAAGTCCACCACTAAACCATGTCCCCGAGTGCCATTTCTCAGCTTTTGACGTTACTTCAATGCTTTCTCCTCTAATTTAGGAAACAATTGCCTTCCTGAGTGTCTAACTCCATTTTATGTACCCTAAAAGCCTCAGACAGAGAGGTCTGGACCGTATTTGTGTTTCCCTTCTGTGTTTATTCTTTAAACAGCCATGGCTTGGTTTAATGGTGCTTTTACTCCTGTGCCTTTTGTGGCAAGTGTGGCAAAGGGAAGCCAAGGTCAGTGCAAGGCCCCTCAGCCCAGCTCACTGAAACATTTTCCTGTCACAGCCCAGCAAGGAGGCACCTGGCGAGCAAAGGAAACACATGAAACAAAGTCACTGCTTGTCCTTCTCTCCCCCAGTGTCAACAGCCAGTGGGGTAAAAGCTGCCTCTGCTGGGCCATTTCACACTGGATTTGCCCTCTGATTTATCCCACTGCATCCAGCTGTACAGCAGGCAGGTTGGGCAGAGCTGCTCCAGCAAAACAGGAGCACAGGCAGCAGAACACAAGGAAAGGCTGGGAGAATTGGGATTGTTCAGCCTGGGAAAGAGAAGGCTCTGGGGAGACCTCACTGCAGCCTTCCAGTACCTGAAGGAGCAACAAGAAAGACAGAGTCTTGACAAGGGCACAGAGGGACAGGACAAGGGGGATTAGCTTCACACCGAAACAGAGTAGGGATGGATGGGATATTGGGAAGGAATTGTTCCCTGGGAGGGTGGGCAGGCCCTGGCACAGGGTGCCCAGAGCAGCTGTGGCCGCCCCTGGATCCCTGGCAGTGCCCAAAGCCAGGCTGGACGGGGCTTGGAGCAGCCTGGGATAGTGGGAGGTGTCCCTGCCATGGCAGGGGTGGCACTGGATGAGCTTTAAGGCCCCCTCCACCCCAAACCATTCCATGATTCTAAGTTTTAAATGCTGCTCCACTTGCAGGGGAACTCTTTTTACGGGACCTGTGAAGCACCACCCGAAAAACCCAAACAGAAAGAGGAATCCAGGCGAAAGCAAGGCCGGAATAAGGAGCAGGAAGCAATAAAAGCACTCAGGTTCAGGCAGGCACCCTCAGCCACCGCTCCCCAGCAATGTGACCTTGGGAACAAACGGGGAAGAGGCCGCTTCCCCTAATTAGGCTGTGCCACGTGCGTGGTGCTGGCAGAGCCAGGCCCAGCAAAGCTCTAATGATAATCAGAAATGACCCACAGCAAAAGGCCATCAAAGTGCCAATGATTCCTGCATCAAGCCCATAACTTATGGCTCAATTGCCACAGCTTTTCTAAAAGGGCAGCAAGTCTTGGATTAACGCTTTCAAAGACGACAAATCCACCACAGCCTTTGATATGTTGTTGCAATGCTTAATTGCTCTCACTGTCAAATAATTAAATGCATTATGCTTTTGCAACTAAATTAAAAAGCCCTGTCTCATCAGAACCTCTCGCTCCCAGGAGATACTTATGGACTATGACCAACTGCTTTTTTTTTTTTCCCCTAAACTTTCTCTCCAATAATTTTAATAGAATGAGCAAATTAAGTGCCCATAGGATCATTTTCTGGACCTCAGATCACTCCTGAGTCTGCTCCCAGTTGTTCTACCCCTTAAAAAATGCACGTCAGGAGTGCAGGGCACAGCATGCCAAGAATAGTCTCAACAATACTATTTATACCTCTTAAAAGTCCTGAGTTTATAGATCTAAAGGTTAACAGTAACTCTGGGCTACAAAATTATTCCGAGAATTCCTAAGCCCCCTGAAATATCCATTGCTTTCTGTTTCTAACTTAAAATTAGAAAAATGAGCTTGGGACAGGCAGATCTGACACAAGTGTAAACGAGGGCTGCACTTTGTGTCCTTTAAGTGCAGGTTTTTGCAACTGGCCTCTGATAAAAGGTGCTGTTACTCCAAAAACATCAGGAATTCACATCCAGGCCATGCCAGGCTGTCTGGAAGAATACAATCCAATTTTTAAACTAAAAAGTAGTATGTTATTAGCTTGAGGTTTTTCTCTCCCTCTGTAATTACAACACAGAAATAAATTTAGAATCTTCAATAGGCTGCATGACAACTGCTAAACGTGACTTTTTCACGGCAATTCTGCTAAAAGTTTGTTCAAATCAAAGTAAGTCTTGTGAGATAAAGATTTTACTTGGAAGCACGTGCAGCAATGGTAAAGAACAAGAATTCCCAGAAAGGGGTGAAGAGATCTCTCACATGTATATATATATATCTACACATTAAAAAATGTTACATCTAAGGATTGTAATAAAAAGGATCAGCACGAATTTTTAAGCACCCATAGTCAGTTCTCTCACCACCTTTCCTGGTTCTCAGCTACATAAAACAGTGACATCTTTGCTGTTCTTATTAAACAGGTTTTATCCAGAGTTTGAGGGAAGTACTGAGAGCAGAATCCCATGCAAAGGAAACTCCAGGATGCAGTTTGAGCTCCCTGTGGGCACATGTGTCCCTGACCCCCACACGTGTGGGCCCCTGGAGGCCAAGAAAGGACTGTAAACAAGAGAGAAAAAGAAACTGCAACACCAACATCTTCATTTCTTGCAGCTTCTCCTGTGGTATCAGCTCATCCTCTGCAAAAGACTGTAAAGTCACAATCTCACGTTGGGAATAGGGAAGAAGGCGGGCAGATATTCCAGCATTTCTGGCAATGCTTGTGCCTGGAAACAGCAAAAACGGGAGCACCACTATGTCCAACCCCATCGTGAGAAACACAGCCAAGAAATCTGCTTAGACTGGGGCAAGAGCACATTATTTGATGTGTTTACAAAAATTAAGCTCAGGTGGCGTCTACATTTTAATGGGATCGACCACATTTCTATTATTGGCACAGAAATTCCCAACAGCAGCAGGGAGAAGTTATTAAAAATGGCAAAAGATAGAATATCCTCAGTTGTTGGGGTTTTTTTTCCTGAAAGCAGAACTACAGAACAAACCAAACTCAGTAACCAACCCCTGTGCTGGCTCCATAACCCCCACATGGCATTTTTCCCACTGCCCAGCACTTAAAGGGTTTCTCCATCACCAGAACCAGCAAGCTGGGAGAGAAACCTGGTGGAAGGACACAGGCACAGGTCCTGCCTGGCTGCAGGGCAGCTCTAAGAGCTCTGCAGAAGGGCTCTTGATGCCTGAAACCACTTCAGGCTTAGATCATGCGCTCCCTTACTTCTCTTCTTTGCAGGACTTTCATCTCCAGCACAGAACGAGCTGCAAACCAGAGCCAACTGGGCAGGAGGAGTGAGCTGACCAGCAGTGCCCCTGGGAACAGGGCAGCTGCCAGGGAGCAGCTCTGCCTCTCCATCCATCAGGCACAGGGTCAGGAGATTTGTACCAAGGCGCTGCCTTTGAAGAGCACAAAGCAGCAGCTCCCAGGGGGATCTGCCTCTAACAACTGGTGAGTGGTGGTTAAGCAAGAAAATATCAGTCTGCCATAAAAAATTGATCACAGATGATAGTGCCTGTAGGAGCTGGAGTGGTGCTGCTCTGCCTTGTCTCTGCTGCTGCAGGGTTGTGTTTTTCACTGCTGAATTTCAAGAGCCTGACCAGGCCTTAGCTTGGAGCAACAAACCTGCAAGGCTTGGGTTTTAGTCTAGACCAGACCAGCTGCAAGGCTGATCCACCTTTCATCTGCTGATTAACATGTGCCCATTAGAGGGGGGATTCCACTGAGACTTGACTGCAGTTGCACTGATTTGAGTGCAGTCACACAGCCACATAAAAACACGATTTAGGCAGCCAGGTAGACTGAGCTTAAGTGTAGATGTTCCCACAAAGCTGCAGCCAGTGTGGTTCTGAAGCAGAGCACTCAGGGGTGTGCATCTCACCCCTGTCCCCTCCTGCCCCAAGCAGCTCCAAGGCAAGGGAGGGTCACACATCAGTCAAAACGAAACAGGGGAGCCCGAGGCAGATGTGACACCAGGGCTCCTGACAGAAATAAACCCCTCTGCTGGGGCCAGGGCCGTTACTTCTGTGGGCTGTGGTCAGAGCTGGGGCAGCACCTCCAGCCAGCACGGCCGCCTCAGCAGCACCAGCACAACCAGTTAAACAGCAAATTAAATGTACTGCACAACAGCCCTCACTCTCACTTCCCTCTGCAGCAACCCCTCTGCATGAGAAGCCCAGTGGCAGCCCTGTCACTCCTGAAGGCATTTCCCATCAGGGAAGATGGGGAAGGGTCTGGAGGGGCCCATGAGGAGCAGGTGAGGGCACTGGGATTGTTCAGCTGGAGCTGGGCCAGGGCAGGCTCAGGCTGGAGAGCAGGGAAAGGTTCTACCCCAGAGGGTGCTGGGCACTGCCCAGGCTCCCCAGGGAATGGGCACGGCCCCGAGGCTGCCAGAGCTCCAGGAGCATTTGGGCAGCGCTGCCAGGGATGCCCAGGGTGGGATTGTTGGGGGGTCTGGGCAGGGCCAGGAGCTGCACTGACTGATTTCTGTGGGTCCCTTCCAGCTCAGGATATTCAGCGATTCCATTATATTTAACTCTGCCCAAGCTCACACAGATGGACTTCACACCTTCAGTCCAGTGGATCACACCTGGATACCCCTCTGGAAAGGGCCCTGGATGCACCTTCTAAGTCCTCCCCAAGGACACAACATCCCCATTACCATCACCCCATTAGGCCCTGCCCTTTTGCTTTATGTTTCCTGCACATGGCAGGGTCAGAGCTTGCTGAGCAATCCCAGACCCCTGCAACTCCCCAGCTGCCACCTGCCTGGCCCTGAGAGATGGGCACAGGGTGTTCCTAGGCCAGGGGCTCCAGCAGAGCAGCCCCAGCCCACATGAGCACAGCAGCACCTGCGTGCACACACGAAGGAGGCCGTTTAAAAGCTCTGGGATCAGGAATTTAAAGGAATAGTTCGATGAATATCGGTAGGAAGACCAACATAAGCAAAGCGTGTCCTGCTCCAAGCTCTTCCTCCCTGCCCACATTGTCTCCTCCAGTTAAACTGGTACCTGGCATTTTGGGGAGGCACTGTGAACCAGGCCAAAACACTCATTTAAAGGATTTTTGCACTATTTCCTGACCCAGTCCTCTGCACAGAATCAAAAAATACCACCAGAGACACACAGCCCAAACTCCAGCCTCGTGGTCACCAAGGAAAGGGAGCACAACCTGGGATTCCCAATTCAGACACCTGCTCCTCCTGTCTCCAAAGGTAACTCTGGGATGCTCCCACTCCCTTTGTCATCCTTTATCCCTTATGTTTTCCAGATGCTAAGCTCAGGAACTGTGGTTTCCAAGCAGGAGGGGCCTTCTCCAAGCACAGGACACACACACAGACACACACCTGCCTTTCAGTCCGTGGCCTGGCCCTGGAAACTTCTGGGTACTTAAACAGGGTTGTAAAATGGATTAGGAGTGAAAGAAAGATTCCTTCAAAAGGTGCAATGCTTGTGGGACTGCTCTGTTTCAGAAGGGGAGCAGAAATGAACCTGTCAACAACTCTGCTGAGGTCTCTGCTCAAAAACCACCTTAACATGCGACAACATCAATTAAAATTGTCACCTGTTTCAGGTTCAGCTTCGATCCCAATTCAGGAAGCAACTCCTAAACAGAGAAAAAGCTCGTTAAATTGGTGAGAAAATTCTCTTCTTCCTTCCAGAGACCAATTGGCGTGTGCAGGAAAAGGCTACCAAGGTCCCCTGACAGCTATTGGATTACAGAAAACAATTTTTTGGCCCCAGTGGGTTTCTGCAGGAGCCAGGGGGAACAAATGTTCACACTCTGCAGGCAGCAAAATACCTTCCTCCCCTCCTCCTCCCGGGCAGAACAGTTCTGCAAGAACAGTTTCACCAAGAAAACAACAATGCCCTAAAAAATATTAGCCAAGGAAACTTCTTCTGTAATATCAACTTCTGGGTGACTTCCACAATTTATTTCCTGGGATACAGCACCTGATTTCGCGGTTGTTTTGAAGGGGAAAGGTGTGAAGGTTGGTGCAGGAAAAGCTCCGGAGCTGCTGGGCTGAGGAGCCTCCTCTAAGCAGCTCAGCAAAGAAATAATCGGGTCAGAAAAACGACAACTAGCAAGGGCTCTGCTGCTCCAAAGAAAATAGCATGTAAATTCCAGAGACAATGGGGAAAAATGAGGTGGTAATTATCAGGAAGGCTGAACACAACAGATGTTTTATTGTCTTGCAGAACTGAGATCAAATCTTGGGTTCCCATTCAGCTGCAGAGGCTTGAGCGGAGAACATGGGAACAGCCTCTCCTCACCACCCTTCCTGGGAATGTTGCTTCTCTCCCTATTTTAAGCCCAAGGCAAACGGCCAGAGGAGCTGAGGACAGGCTCTGTACTTTCTAGAGCAGCCCAACAAGTTGGGTTTGGGTTTTTGAAGCTGCTTTTGTCGTGTGAGCAAGTAAGGATCAGCAGCACCGTCCCAGCGCTCCCAAACACCACACGCCACTTGCCAGAGACAAACCTTGAAGCCCAGGGGGCTGAATATAAATATTCTTCTGATGTATCATAAAATATGAATGAGGAAAACACTCCCTCCTAACCTAGCAGTCGCCTTTTAGGAGGGAATTGCCTCTTTCAATTGCTCAGCCCCACGGGATGTCTGTGCCTTAAATTCCACGAGGGTCTGCGGGTTTGCCCGGCCTAATTCCAGTGCACAACTGGGGGCTGGAGGCAGCTTGGGCTGCAAAGCCTTCCTTGGGTCAGAGATATCCTGATGGGAGATTTATGGCAGCTGGGCTTCCCTGTGTGAGCCAGGAGGCACAGCCAGGGTGAGAGCAGAGAACTCAAACGGGGCCAGGGGAAGGCAGAGGGGAAATGAGTGGTGGGGGAGGCTGGCTGGGAATCCTGGCAGGCAGGTGTGGTCCTGCCCCTCTCCCGAGCCTGGTGCCCACAGGCTGGTGATCTCAGTGTGCTCTTTGGACTCCCAGCTGCTTCTGGAGGCACAGGTGGTGCCACAGCCAAGGGACCTTTCCCCATCTGGGGCTGGTGAGGTGCCACCCTTCTCTTTTCCCTTTTTTCCTCTCTCTTTCCCTGCTCCAGACCACAGGGTCCCACAGCTCTGAGCCCTTCACACCACACCACTGCTGTGCTGTGCTGGGGGGGACATCTGAGGGCTGCTTTGCATCTGCTGGATCACAGCACCAATCCACCCTACAGATCCGGACAAGGCTGCAGCAGCTTCCATGCATTTCTGGGAATGACTCCCACGGCTAATCCTTCCCTTGACCCAAAGGCCAGCCTCCCTCCACCCTCAGACACAGCACAATGAGAGGATCCAGCTCACTGGAGTCCTCTAAAGCAGCACAGGGATGAAAAGCAACTGCTTGTAGTGGAGATCTGCCTGTCACAGGATCTATTCCCTGCCTCTGGCAAAGAACCAAAAAATAACCAAACTTGTCCCACGACAAAGCAAGGCCCATTTCTGCCCTCCCCTCTATGACATGAATGCACCAAATGACACCTCCTTACATCTCCCAAAAAAAAAGCAGGGCTCTGCTTTACTGAGTGATGGTAAATCCACCCCGAAGGATTCTGGAGAGAACCTTTCCCAACATGGAGAGAAATCATCATCTGGTTTAGCCCTATAATGATTCCTACAGCAATGCAATCAAGCTGCCTAACAGATCAAGCTCCTTGACAGCTTCCAAGCTTAGAAAGAGCCTCAACTTTACATGCTATGCCTAATTTCCTTTGGGTCGACCTCAGAAGAAATCTAATTTGTTTCACAAGCAGCTCTGGATGTCAGCAGAGGCTGATGAGCAATAGAGCCATGAGAGAAAGGCCATCTATGTCTCACATAGATCTGTTGGAGGAGGCAATTGATCAATGATATATTTAGAAACACACTGGGGACGGGAGCTGGTGGTGGCCATGTGACCATCTATTTTAACATCTCTGTCTGTAGGAAGAGAAAAAATTGAAATAAATATATTTATATATATATAAAAAAAAACCCCAAACCAATCCACTCAGTGGGCAAGCTCCGAATGCCAGCTGTTGCCACGCAGCCAGGTATCCCTCACACCCCCAGAGAAAGCCAAGAGCAAGCCCAGCAGCAGCACCCAGTGCTGGGCAGGTACATTACCAGGCTGGGGGTGGGTTTAGGCATTGTCTTCCGTGCTCGGTGGACCTTGACTTCAGCGTTAGCAGCGGGGCCCTTTTTAGCATCCGTGTCCTTACTGCCCTCCCCGAGCTTGCTTGGCATGGTGGCTTGGAGCTGGGCAAAGGACCCCACAGTCCTGCCTTTGCCTGCTCCTCCAGGCAGGGTTTTTGCAGCGTGGCCAGTGAGAGAAGCAAAGCTGGTAGTCCTTAGAGGCTGCTCCTGTGCCATCTGCTTGGTTAGGATATATCCATTGCTCCCTGTGACTGAAGTCTGTGTGAAGTCATTTGCTTTCAGGTGGTTTTGCTTCCCAGGCTCGCTGTCCCGCTCCAAAATGCCGTTCTCTGCTATCCTATTTAATTTAGTAGTAGAGTCCTGCTGGCTCCCTTTCGTGTTGTCCTGAGTGTTTTTCGCTGGGTTTGGGTGGCCCCCACCCTCGCTGTGCTCACAGGAACCGTTGGTTTCACCGTCTACTGCCATTTTTGGTTCCCCCACTTGCTTTTCTGTAGCGCTTTCATCTGCAGCCATGGCATTAAACCCTGGAGGGAGAGGGAGGAAGAGAGGAGAGAAGGGTCAAAAGTGGTATTGAAGCTCCCAGGAGAAGGTACAGCTACTCACGGTGTAAGAGCAGCCCTCTCCTCCAGCACCCTGCCTGACGCAGATCACAGAATCCCAGAATATTTAGGGCTGGGGAAGACCTCCAGGATCATCCAACCGTGGATCAACCACCACCACATCAACTAAAGCACAGCACTGAGCGTCAGGTTGCTCCCTCACCCACCTGCCCGGCCCTCCTGGATCCTCACACGGTGACATTTGGGGTGGGTGGCCCAGGTGACAGCAGTGCGCTCACTCCCACTTGCCATTTATTCCCACAACGGATTTTTCAAGGTAAATATTATCTCTGGCTTCTCCAATAACTGCATTTATTGGACCATATGTCAACAGCTCGCCTGGCAAACAAAACTCTGCCCCATCTTGCATCCGGATCTCTGGCAAAGCCCTTCCCAGAGCCAGACTGGCACGGAAAAGCTTTGCTGGTAGGGCTGTCCCCGTGAGCTTTTATGGCACAGACACAGCCCAGCAGCCAAATGTCCACGTCAGGGCTCTGCTGCTACAGGGAACATCACAAGGAATAACTCCCTGGCTATCCCAGCTCTCCTGGGAATGTTGTTCAGTGGGAATTGGCTCTTTCAGCACGACAAAGCACGACAGGACCAGGATTCATGGTGTCATTTCAGAGGTAACAGGAGGAGTAAACACAGGAGTGAAGCGTGGTAAGTGCATTTCTAGACTAAAATAATTCTATGATTCAAACACAGCAAGGCTTTCACAGCCTGACAAAGCTCATGCACGACAATGCCCATGCAAAACATTCCTTTTCCTTCCCTTCCAAGCACTTCCCTGCTCCTCCATCAATGACTTTGTCCCGTCAAAGATTTCAGATCCAAGATGAAAAAAATCTGACTATGAATGTCATGTACTGGCAGGAAAGTTTCTGACATGACAAACCAGCAGCTCCCCAGGCAACCAGGAGTGATAACAATTCCCTGGCACGCTCAGTGCAACGATTACATCAACCTGCTGTTAGGGATTCCTTGGCTTGTTTTCCTTCCAGAGACCAGACAGTTATGAAAAGCAACAGAAGTACAGGGAGAGCTCTGTCAGAGCAGGGGGGATTCATTCAACCCAGCTCCCCTCAAAGCAATTTTCACCTTCAGGATCCAAAGAGCCTGCAGTCACACTGGAGGAGCAGCTGGACCACTGGGTACCAGCACCTCATTTCACACTGCCCTTGAAGCACAAACAGGCGAGGAAAACATTCTGAATCCCAGAATCAAGGATGGAAAAGACCTCCAAGACCATCAAGTCCAACCCANCCCGACCCCCCCCGGCTGCCCCCTCCTGTCAGGGAGTTGTGCAGAGCCACAAGGTCCCCCCTGAGCCTCCTCTGCTCCAGGCTGAGCCCCTTTCCCAGCTCCCTCAGCTGCTCCTCACAGGACCCACAAATGTCTCTTCTGACCTGGCAAAAACCTGGTGCCAGGCTAAAGCATGAAGGACCACCAGGATCCTGGGATGCCAAGCCCAGTGTGCCTGGGCTGACTGTGCAAAGCTGAGCTCCAAGCACAGGTCAGCAGGGAGGAGACCCAGCACTGCACAGCTCACCAGAACAGCTCTTCCCAAAATCCACCCGAATTCTCTTTCCATTTCCATTAGGAAAAAAAAAAAATCCCTCCCCCCTTTTCTACCCTTTTTAAATGCATTTGTTTAGCCCATCTTAATAATGGAATCACAGAATGTCCTGAGCTGGAAAGGATGCACAAGGGTCACCCAGTCCAACCCCAGCCCTGCCCAGACCCCCCAACAACCCCACCCTGGGCATCCCTGGCAGCGCTGCCCAAACGCTCCTGGAGCTCTGGCAGCCTCGGGGCCGTGCCCATTCCCTGGGGAGCCTGGGCAGTGCCCAGCACCCTCTGGGGGAAGAACCTTTCCCTGATATTTAATATCTCCTTCGCATTGGGTTGACCTGAAAGATTTGGGTACAATTCCTGCACAAACATCCCTGGCAGCTCTTGATTCTAAAAGTGATGCATTCCAGTATCTCAAACAACCTTACTGTTCCCTAAACTTCTGGGTTTTGGTGCCCACCTGAGATTTAAAGACATTTCCAGCAAACTGAAAGCCTTCTTAGGCCTGGTCAGTACACGTGGAGCATCCAACGGACAGACGGTCAGGGCTGAACTCACACCAGGCTCTGCCCAGGGGGATCTCAAAGACCTGCTGCAGCATCTGACCCCTCCATCCTCATCCTTCTCATCAATTAAGAGGGGGACAGTCCCACTGATGCTCCTGATTTCCAGCTGAAAGCCAAAGGTGTTGGCACAGAGCATCTTTCCGGACGTATCTGGAAAGTCTCACCCAACCCTGAGCGGTCACTCTTCCCCGGAGATCAGCTCTGGCCATTTTTCCCCTTGTGACACCTGCTCTAAGAGACCCCTTTCCCCTAATTCCAGGCAGCCCAGCCTGGGATTGCCTCCCATGTGGGCTCTGCTGGCTCCCAGCCTCCAGAGAGAGCTCCAAAACATCCCAAAATCGCTCAGTGGTGCTCTCTAGGGCACACAGAGGCACAGACCCCACCTGCAGGAGCAGTGACCGAGGGCTCTCCAAGCAGGATTCAAAGTTATCACCTCCACCTGCTGCCTCTCACACCAGCCAGACCCCCCCTGTGTACAGAAAGAGGCACAAGGGTTTGGTTTTGATAGCAACAACTATAGGAGAAGATAAAGTGCTCCTTTTTTCACTGATTCATTTAACTATTTGAAAAGCTGTGGGCAGAGGGAGCCACAACTATGCCTTTATTCTTTCAATTCTTGTTTCTCTTTCTGCATTCAGTGTCTTTAAAAGGCCATTTAAGCAATTATTGCAGCAAAGTCAGTGCCAGGGAAAAAAAAAACAACAAAAAATAAGCTCTCTAACCACAGCTGGAGGTTTCTAGAGCTCAGCTTTAGGCACCTGGCTGAATGAAGCCTTCAATATTTGTTGATTTAAATACTGTGCTCTCCCACCAGAGCAGTCAAATAACTCCAGTGGCTGACTATGAGATAAACTGAATAAGCAGAGGGCAAGAACTGCTCTACCTGCCATGAAGGCAACCAAAACAACGTGAATGAGAGCACTGCCCTGGGGAAAAAGCAACTGCATTACTCCAGAACACGTCACGGACTGTATGAAAAATCCATGGGGCTGAAATTAAAATCACACACACACTTATTTCACTTCTTGTGAAATGCAATCTGACTGACTGTGGAAGTGGCATCAACCCCCTACAAGCAGGCACCAGCCTTCCAAACCTGTGTGAGCAGTGATCTGATGAAACAGAGAGATGGAATTTCATAGCAGAGGCCAAAGATTGAACAGGGAGAGAAGCCATGTCCCCCCTCCAGCCTCCAACAACTCTGAGACACCACAGGCATGACCTTCCCTTTATTTGGGGAAAAATCCTCTCCATTCTCCCATTCCCTCTTCTGGCAGCACTAAAACCCATGAATAGTTTGGAATGGCTTTGTTTTCTACACTCTGAGCTCCTGCACAGCTCCTGCAAGAAGCATCACCCCATCACCCCAGCTCTGAACACAAATTAAAGACCTGCCCACGGGGAGCCAGTTTGTGTCAGGAGCTGCACCACTCCTTTTGTGCAGCCACTCAAGTGAGCTGGTCTGGTTTTCCCAACCAAAACACCTGATCTGGCAAGGAGGAAAACAGGAATTGCCATTCCAGGCTTGGCTACAGCTCCACTGGTGCTCCGTGTGCTCCATCCCCGTGTGACAGGACACGTCTGCAGCTCTGAGCACGCTCAGCAAGTCCCAGCTTCACCGAGGGCACCTGCACAGCACAGCTGAATAGACAAACCCCAACATATTTCACACCCTTGCTGAACTCTGGCCCACAGACAGGGATGGGAACACAAACCAGAGCCAGCAGGAGCCTCACAATGGCAATTCTGAATGAAGCAGCCCACAGAAGCTCTTCAACAGCTCCAGGCACCTGAAGAAACGCTTCTTCCTGACGTGACCTTTTCATCCCCCTCTTTTTCACTCCCCAAAAAAAAGCTTCACTGAGAACCTGCTAAAGTCCTCGTTTCAAATACACCTCGTGGCAGTGACTTCTCCCCTTGAAAACGCTGCTCAGCAGCTTTTCTGCTCCTGTGCTGCAAGTGCAAGGGAATTACAAAACTAAAGTTGGTATTTCTCTAAAACTTCCTGACTTTACAGCTCTCACCCCTTCTAAGTAGGCCAAAATGAGGTTTTCTCCACGTTCAGTTTTCTCTCCCACTCGTTCACTGCTCTTTAATCTACAACCATCCTTTCTTTAATTAAAAAGAAATAAAAGGTAGGAAGCTCTAGCCTTTATCCACGAAGTGTAACCTTATTAATTAAAAGCATCCCAGTCTTTCCAAAGCTCCTTTAGGCATCCCCAACACCAGATGCAGCAGGAAAAGCTTCTCCCACGGACTCCAACACTGCCTGAATGCCCATCTGAGCTTGGATCCATTTAAAACCCAGGTAACGTGCCCAAGAGATTTACTGGTGGTGTTTGAAGTTGATATCAACTCGGCATAAACTTCAGTAAAATTATATTATTCAGGGGCTGGGTATGTTTTAGTAACACAAGGAATTCAAGACTCAGGAAGTTGGGCTATTTATTCTATTATCCCTGTGACTCCACGTGGCAAAGAATAGCCAATAATGAATTTAAACCCCTCCTCTGAATTAACAACTCCCTGAGAGTGCTGCAGAGCTCCCAGCCCTGCCCAGGGCTCAAGCAGAAGGGTCAGGCTCAAGTTTTCTTCTCACAACACCACAGTCGTTCAAAATGGAATTAAAATCCCCCTGAAGAAAACAGACTCTGATGAAAGTAGGGGAGAAGCTGAGACAGGATGAGACCACCTCATGAAATTTTAGGTGTCTAAAAGGCATCTCAGACTTCAGGGGGTCCCTAAGCCACCGCTGCAACCAAGGGAGAGAAGCCAACAGCTCAAAAGCAGCAGAGGCTGACTTTAAACCTATTTGGACAAACTCCCCCCTGCCTGGACCATGTCTTACCTGCCTGCTACCATGTCTAAGCAGAAACAAGCTGGATAAATTCAGAATTAGAATGATAACTTCAAAAAAACCCCTAAATTAGGCAACACTGAACCCAGCTCTGCTCTCCCAGCCCAGACATCGGTTCCTCTTCGCTGTCTTTGCCTGCTGGGGTTTCCAGCCCTTTCAGCAGAGCCAGACTTGGCTCCAGTCCTGCCCTAGAGCTTGCCAGAGCTGGGTCCAGCCTGCCAAAACTTATCTGTGGGCAGAGGCTGTCTAACAGATGTGTTACTGTCCCCACCAGCCATCCTGGCCACAGCCAGAGGGGGGACAATCACCTCTGTGGGGACCCAAGGGGACAAGCACCCACCAGAAACTTCCCATCTGAGGCAGGCCAGGTATCAACTAAAACTCAGTGTTTTGGCAATGCTCTGAAAAAAGTAAAGGCTTAAACGTATTTTTAAAGTTTGGAGTTCACTGTTCAGTGAGACAAAATAAGAAAAACCTGCAAATGTTAGGAGCCCTTGTACTCCAGGCCAAACTGCAGCCACCAGGCCTGAGGGAGAAGGGAGAGAAAAAGGAAAGAAACAGAAATTTAAAAAATATTCTACAACAAACGCACTGATCTGGAAGTTTTACACATTTTTCTGAGCACCTTGGTGCTGAGCACTGGTGGAGGCAAGACACTCTCTGCCCATGGGATTTTCCATGCATTTCCAGAGCCCCCAGCACAGAGCCCAGGCAGAGCCAAGGGGCTTCAGCTGCTGCAAGAGAAACGTTTAATCAAAGACAGGGCTTAAATGAACTTAGCTTAAATGAACTAAGCACAGACAGAGCTTAAAGAAAAAGCTCAGGATTTGGGAGTGCAATCCAAGAAGTGCATACAGCTGTATTTACACACACACACTTCTCACAGATGTTCTACCTCAACCACTTTGCAGATCATCCTTAAAACACCACGGACCCCACGGCCTTTGATTCAATACCCAACTGTCCTGCTGGATAGAAGTGAGAAATGCACCTGCCTGCAATCCCTGTGTTACAGCAGCTCCCTCCCCTCTTCCCCCTCTAACTCCAACAAAAAGGACAACTGCCAAGCAGAGAAGAGCCCAGCTGCCACCAGAAGGATGAAGATGTTGGGGCTGAAACCACACAGATCAGTGAGGGGTGGCAGAGGGAGACCCTGAATCCATTGGGAAAGAAAGCACCCCCTCCACCCCTGAAGGCTGGAAGGGGCCCTGAGCAGCCTGACCCAGGGAATGGCATCGATGCCCATAGCAGGGGGTTGGAACTGGATCATCTTTAGGGTCCCTTCCAACCCAAACCAGCCTGGGATTCTGTGATTGAAGCCAAAAAGCAGAGCATTTTGAAGCCAAGAAATGCAGACAAATGTTTTCAGGCAGAAGTTTCTCTCTGGGGGGAGTTACTGATGGTCTCTTCTTCCCCCAACCCCTTGTGAAGATGGGTGGTGTCCAGGTATTTCCAGACCACAGATGTCATTCCTCCCTGCAGCAGGTGACACAGGAACGTGCCCAGGTGGGTCTGGAATGTCTCCAGAGAGGGAGACTCCACACCCTCCCTGGGCACCTGTTCCAGGGCTCTTTTTACCTCCCTCATGATGAGGTGGAACTTCTTGTGGTTTGGTTTGCTCCTTGTCCTGTCACTGGCACCACTGAACAGAGGCTGGCACCATCCTCTGACACCCCCTGGAGATATTTATGTGCATTAATCAGATCCCCTCTGAGTCTCCTCTGCTCCAGACTAACCAGACCCAGCTCCTGCAGTCTCCCCTCACATGAGAGATGCCCCAGACCCCTCATCACTTTTGTAGCCTCCACTGGGCCCTCTCCAGCAGCTCCTCGTCTTTCTTGACAGAATTGAACCGTAACTCCAGACGTGGCTGAGCAGAAGGGATTACAAGCAGGATCAGCTCCCCTGACCTGCTGGCCACCCCAAAATGCCCTCTAGCATTCCCTTGGCCCTCCTGGCCCCCAGGACACACCTTTAACATGAACAGTTGAACTGGCTCCACAGCTGAGTGACTCAGAGCAGGTTAACAGCCTCCAGGAAACCCATTCACCCCTTTGCCATGGGATGAGGCCACAGTGTCACAGGACTGGCCACGAGGCCCCCAGCCCAGCTGTGTCCCAGGGATGCTCCTGCTCCAGGGCTGCCACAAGCACATCCTTCCCAGAGCAAGAGTCCCAAACCCAGGGAGTGCTTGGGTGCACAGCTGGGTGAACATCTCAAATCCCGAAGCATCACTTTGCTCTGCCTGCTCTCCTGCTGTCAGCCTCAGCAGGGGATCCCAGTGCCAAGTACCTGAGGAGAGCAGATTAGTCCTTCCCTCCTTTCAAGCTGCCATTCCTGCACCTGGGAATGCAGAAGCTGCAGCTGCTCAGTGGAAAGCAGCACTTCCCGTGCTCACAGCAGCTTCCTACCTGCAGTAAGAGAGAGAAAAAGGGGAAAAAAGGCCCTTCCAGGAGTTTAAACCCCTGACAGTCTCTCAGAGCAGGCTGAAGTTTATCTGAGAGCAGTGACTGTGCAGGTCTCACCCACCACTAGGCTCCAGCACCGTGGCTCTTTCAAAGCAGCTGCCTTGGGTGAAGGCTCAGAAACACTGGAGCTAACGGGGAACTTCATTCCCAACACCCATTCCTGCTCCTTCGTGCTGCTGCTTCGCTGGGACTTTCTATCCCTGGGCTTGGGGAATCAGAAAAGCAGTGGTTTGCCTTGAAAGGTCAGGGCAGACGCAGAGCTGGGAGTGAAGCACATGAGGAGAGCTGAATTCACTCGAGATTCTTGCAGAGAAACCACTTTTTAATAGTTTCTCTCTGAGTCAGACTAAAGACAATATGGCCTAATAGAAGCTTTTTTCCACTCATCTCTCTGCCCCCTTCCCCACCCTGTCAAAGGGAAATATGGACCTAAGCTCACACCCACATGTAAAACTGAACTGGAACATTTCCCATGGACAACAAAACAGCCTCATCCACAGCTTTTTTCTATCTGTGTTGAGCAATTTTACACAGACAGCAACACTGAGCCTAGTGAGCAACTTCCACAAGCTGGGACTCACCCCCAGAACTGGAAATGAAAGTGCTGGAACACGCAAAGAGCTTGTTCCTACAAATTTGTTACATTTAGAGTTCAATTATTTGTCTTTATCAGGATGGAGGCAGAAGAGGACAGCTCAGGTGGGAACCACAGGGCATTTCTGCAACACCTCCCTCTCGAGGAACAGAGAATAGAACACCACAAGTGCCCACTCAAGGGCCTCCCACCCTCAGGATGTTCCTTGAGAGCACCCACCCCATCCCAAACACCAAAAACCCATCCCCAGCTGCTGAGATGTCCCAAATGAAGGCTGACAGGCTGAGGACCACCAGGAAAGGCCCACTGCCTCAAACCAGCACAGTCATGAGGGCCAGGCTGAACGGGGCTTGGAGCACCCTGGTCTGTGGAAGGTGGCCCTGCTCATGGCAGGAGGTGGAATGAGATGAGCTTTAAGGTCTCTTCCAACCCAAACCAGTCTGGGATCCTGTGAAACCAGAGCAGGAGCCTTCCCTGCAACAGGAGATCTTCATGGACATCTCCAACATGATGATGTTCCTCAGTGCTGGAGCCAGGCAGTGCTCACAGGCACCACTGACAGGCCTTGCTTGGGGTCAGACCCCTAAACATCAGCCAAGGCTTTGAGCTACCTGAATTTCCTGTCTTGTCTTGTGCTCAGGGAAAGGCCAGGTTTGTACAGAGGTGTAACTGGTGCCAGCCCATTCAGAGGCACAATTCCAATGGGAATCTGACCTGCCCTCAGCATCAACAACTTTCTGAGTCAGGGGGAGCAAGAAGAGGGGAAAACACAGCAATTCACACTAAGCCTGTAGCCCAAACAGCACCTTCAGCCAGCCTTTGGATTTGCAGCTTCAAGCCTGTGGAAGTTTAGATGCCAGGTTTAACACTGACAGGTTACCTGCCAAGGGGGCTTTCCCAAAGGGAACACAATCCAGAGCAGGTTCAGCCACACGCTGCAGGCCACGGCTCCCATCAAACACACCCTCAGCAGCCCAAACTAAACCAGCCTGTGCCACTGACAAAGACATTAAACAGCACCATCCTCCTCACCAAAGGGAAATGACTGCTCAAGAAAACGAGGAGAGAAAGCTGAGATTTCAGGGTGCTTTTCCCTCCACACATCCCAGCTCCATCCCCGAGCCAGGAAATCAGGCTCAAAGAGACTATTCCACGCCACCCTGCAAGTCTGCTGCAATGATTCCGTGTTCGTGCAACAGTCAAAAACGTGAATTCTGTGCCAGCACTAAACAGTCATTAACAGGCTTTGGGGATGTGAACCAATGTTCTGGTGGTGATGATCCTCTGAGGATCCCAGCTGGGGAGCCAGGGCAGGGGGGACAACGTCCCAGCACTGCACCACACCACACACACCATGGCCCGTGACACACACGGTGGGCCTGGGGAGGGAGGACACATTCTGAACGTTCCAGAAGAATGGAGACTACCCAGCTCACATTTAGGAGCCTCCTCTCCCTGGGAACAGAGCTGGACAATAAACTGGAGTGGTTGGAATTCAGCACCTTGTGGAGCCTCGATGCTGCTCCCGCACAGGGAGGGTTCCCAGCTTCCTCCTGGCTCAGCATTTGCTCCAAGCCAGAACCAGTCAAGAGGCACAGAAATGTCTCTTCCCACCCTCCTTTTGGATTTTTTACCTCCACAGACTCTTGGCACCTTAAGATCAACCAAGAGCTACACAAACAAGCTTCATAGTCCTGAGCTCAGCAAAGCATGGGATCAAAGTGAGTCTCCCCCAGAGCAACACAACCTCCCACTGACACCTCCTGACACCTCAGACTTTGTCTCTGCTCTGTCCGGACCAGAGGTCCCTATTCCACCAGTGCTGGCAGCAGGATTCCTGTGCTCCCAGTTAATATCCAAGCACCTGACACAGCACTCAGTGCTTCTGCCTTTTCTGAGCTTTACTTTCTAACTAGAGCAGCTTGACAAAACATCATGCTGGACAGAAAAGAAAGAAAAAGCAATGCTGTACTCACACACAACGGAATTAAGTCCAAAATTTTGCTTCTAGATAAGAGTAGGGATTTCGATGGGGCCAGTTCAGTGCTTTCCTAATGCTCTATTATGGAAAGGAGAACAAAAATACACCAAATCCCTGAAGAGCTATGAGAAGTAACTAGTCCAGGAATAATAAAACCATGGAAAGAAAGGAGGGAGTTGGGGGAAAGATAAAGGGTGGTGGGGTTTTTTTCCCTAATCCCACTGACACATTTATTAAGCCCTTAGATTTGTGTGGATGAAACCCACAGAAAACCCTGCAGGAAAAGACTTTGTCAAATGAACCTGTGCTGCATCCTGCACAGTAAAAGCTGCAGAACCCACACAGGAGCCACGAGGTGTGGGGTGTCTGACCCTTCCAGCCACTCTGCAGCCATTGGGGTTGCTCTGCAGCGAAAGAGAAACCCACAGCAAAGCAGAAAGTCAACGTTCCTAGAGGGAGGAAAAGGTCAGCATGGGGAGGGATCAGAGTTCAGCTAAAACCAGTCCCACACAGGAAGTTCAAAGTAACTCCTGTGCGCTTCACACCAAAGCAGAAGTGAAAATTAGATCTCCTTCTTCAGGGGAGTGGTGAGGGATGGACTGAAAAGCAAATCTGCATCTTCAGTGGAAGAGCCCCGCTGAGAATAAACACAGGAGAAGGGAGCCTGCGTTTGTGGGAGCACACCTGAGGTGCTGGGGGGACTGAGCACAGCTCCGAGCCCCCAGTTTCGTCCCCACCACGTGCCCACCTCACGAGCCAGCTCTGACCCTCAAGCAGGGCAGGTGCTCACCTTCCTCTTTGTTGTTGGTGATGTCTTTCAGCAGCTCAGTCTTCATGCAGCCGTCTTTCCTTGGCTCTCCCTTACTCAGCACTGCTCGCTGTGGTGGGGCAGAAAAAACAGCAATATCAGGGTCGAGCTCAGTGCTCAGACACACGTTGCATTCAAAAGAAGAGACAATCATGGACACATCCTGTTTACAGCACGGCCAAACCTCCCTCTGCAAAATAAGGCTGCCAGGAAGCTGCCACCGAGGCACAGGTCACAGATAAAACACGGCAAGGCTGGCCCCGGCTGACAGCCCGAGGAGCACAGGGGCTCCGGGCTGTGCCCAGGGCTGGCACCTCCCAGCTCCGGGTTGGATGCAGCCAGACAGATTTTCCCAGTGCAACGTGCCTGGGAACCCAGCTGAGTCCGTCTGCGTGAAAGGCATCTCGAGGAGGTGACTCCAACTCCCCCAAAACTTTTTAGGCTTTGGGTGGGGGAGGAAGATCTATCAGACTTCTCACTACAACCTCATTTATCAACATTTCCAGCCCATGTGCTTTTGGTGGCTTGGTTGGGTTTTTTTGCAGCTCATTCAAATGAACATCCAAAATGCAAAGCATCAGTGAGCTACAGCTAACTCTTCATTCATAACCCCCATGTTTATTCAAGTTAATGAGGTCTATTTTTAATTCTATAGAAAGCAATTTTTCTTCTTTCCCCCTCTTTTTAAAAAAAAAAAAAAATTATGTAAAAAGGGAACACCTGCTCATCTCCTCTGCCTTTCACACGCCTGGCATCACGTTGTTAGCCCAGGTCTGCAGCCTCAATACCTTCTCTTTCTCTCTCTATTTTGAAGTAGCAAGACCAGGAAAAAAAAAAAAAGAAAAAAACAACTACCAAAATAAATCAGAAGGAAAATGGTATTTAAAAAAAAATAAACTGGAAGGGGTCTTCGCCACAGCTGTGTTTAAGGAGAGCACTGGTGTGGAGGCAGAGATGGGGAGTGCCCTGCAGAGCTGGAGGTCGGTGCCGGGTTCAGCGTGCGCTGCCGGCGCCGCGGCACCAGAATGAGCCCAGGTCAAGCCAACTGCTGCAGGCCAGCACGGGGAGCAGATGGTGCCTGCAGCCATGCAAATCACAAGGTTTAAAGCACACTGGGTGATAAAGAAAGAAAAACAACCTGCCCACCTCCCTTCAAGCAAGTGAGGGGGATGAGACACGCACGGAGCCCGGCGTGGCAGCTCCCAAACCTTCCCACGGCAGCTCGCCCGTGCCCGTGTGGGATTGTCCAGAGCTGGCAGGGGAGAAGGGCTTCGGTGCTGCTGCTGCTGTCACCAGCCATCCTGCCAGGTTTGTGAACTCAGTGCATTGCCCTGTGCTGGCAGAGCAGCCCCCAGCCCCACGCAGGGCTCATCCAGCCCCAGATCCCTGCGGGACTGCCCTGTCCTGCACTCAAATGCCACCACGGCAAGAAGACACACGCCAAGAGAAGGAAGGAGACAGGCTCCTGGGAAAGGCTCCACCACCTGCCAGGCCCGGAGCTAAGGGCACTTCAAGGATGGATCCTGCAGCACAGGACAGAGGCTGTGGGTGGCTGCCTGTCCCTGCCTGTCCCTGCCTGTCCCCAGCCTGCCCCATGCACAGTCAGACACAAACCCAGCCACGTCTCAGTGCTCTCAGCACCAGGAACTTGTGTTCCAAGAACAGCACCTTCACATCTCCAGTCACAGACCAAAAAGCTGCTGTGGGCATCGGAAAGCTCAGCTCAGCCCAGCCTGACACAGAACCTACCTTCAGCAGACACTGGCCAACAGCTTCCATTGAGAAATGATCATAAAACGCAGCCCAAAGTCTGAGCATAGAGCAGCTGTTTTATTTATTTATCTGCTGAGCCAGTAATATATATCCTCGCTGCAAACACGAGCTTGTAAACCCTACCTCTCCTCTAGCCAGACCTCTTGTAAACTGGGA
Organism: Oreocharis arfaki; assembly: GCA_013398015.1. Lineage (NCBI taxonomy): Eukaryota > Metazoa > Chordata > Aves > Passeriformes > Paramythiidae > Oreocharis > Oreocharis arfaki. The sequence goes on along the minus strand of VZRR01006257.1, from coordinate 50,333 downwards.
ATAACCTCGGTTTTTCTCATGGATTATCCTGCTGCAAGACTTGAGCAAAGAGAGCTCAGAGTGCTCGAGGGCACCCCTGGCTCCCACCACAGCCAGGGGCACCCAGGCCCTCGCCACAGGCACCAGCAGCAAATAAAGAGCCTCAGTCAGTCTTAACAGGGACCAGTTTGTTTTCCCAACCTTTGTTGCAACAAGGAAAGGTCTTGATATTCCTGCTACTACACTGACTCATACAAGAAGCCCCAGGATTTCCAGGCGCCATTCTTAGCCATCTGAGCCTAAGTTTTTCTGTATTTTATAAGCAGTACCCTCACTCCACACATCACCCACGCTCTCCCTTCCACAGAGGCGTTGCTGCTGCTCGCCCATGAAGAAAAGCCACTGCAGGAGCCCTGGAGTCAATCAGACCTTGACCACCCTCCCTGCTCGCTGCAGTCACCAGGAGCTCAGAGCTGCCTGGGTCCTGCCCAGCTCTCAAAGCAGAATTCCCAACTCCAAGAGAGAAACCATCACTTTTGTCCTTGGAGAGTACAAAAGCTGGGTGCCAAGGCAAGGCTGGCTGAGGTGGCATCTCACAGGCTCTCCCGCTTCCTACCTCAGAGACAAACCAGAGGTGACAACGTTACAACCTCCCAACAGAAACTCGGCATCAAGGTAGAAAATAAAATAATCATTAAAAAAAAATAAAATTAAATAAAAAGCCAACTGTGAATCTTGAAGCATCTTGACCAGAAGGAAGCTACAGGAAACCCCTGCGAAGCGCTCGAAGCCTCATCCCCCCCAGGCCAGCGCTCTCCCGTCCTTGCTCCATCAGCACCCGGCAGATGTGCCCAGGACCGAGGGGCACCCACGGGGCACCCAGCACCATTCATTCCCACCCAGCTCCACCCAGCCAACTTAGCACCAACTTCACCGCCAGTGTCAATACCTCCAGCTTTTGTGTGCGTGCGTGCGTGTGTGTGTGTGTGTGTGTGTTGAGTTTGGGTTTTTTTTGCCCTCCCCTCCCTTAAATCCAGAGCAAACTTCCCTTTCTGCTCACCCTCCCCATGCCCCATCCGTCCGCTCCCGATTGGCAGGGAAATCCTATCCCCCCCCTCCCCGCCGAGAAATGTCTGCTCTTGCAGCAGTCCCAACAAAGCCAACTGCCAAGCACACGCTGCTTCACAATAAAAGTCTCACTCGCTCCATTTATTTTTTTTTTTCCCTCCTTTCCCCCTTTCCCGCAGCCGTCTGCCTCCATTCCCTCGCCCACCCCAGACTGATTATTAACCATCCGTGGCTGGAGAACCTCCATAAAGAGCACACACCACCAGCCACGGAGCATTCCTGCCCCCCCCTCCCCNNNNCCTCCCCCCCCCAACCCTTAATTTTTAGGTTTTGAAGGGTAGGAAAAATTAGTGCATCTGAAGAAAGACTGATTGGGTCTTTGAAAGGGCTTTAAGAGCCATGAGGAGCCAAGCAGAGGAGCTACTGCTGGTTTAGTTTTTTCCTCTCTGCCTCTGTTTACAAGAAAACAAGCTTCCTTCTCCTCCATGAAGTCTTTGGAGGGGATGGAAGACAGGTCAGACCGGCCAAGGAAAGGCTTTGCAGCATTTCCAAACAGATGATGACTACAAACTACAGTGGTGCCTTTAAAACAAAAACAACAACAACAAAAAGAAACCAAAACCAAAAAGCAAAGAAAGCCCACCAAAAAAAGAAAAAGAAAAAAGAAAGAAAAAGAAAATAAGAAAGAGGGAAAGAAAGAAAAGGAAAAGAACAAAGGTGGGAAACACAGCAAGAGCTTTCACAGCCTCCTCTCCATGGCATTTTCATCAGCCATCCGGGTGCCCTTCGCAAAGGTCCAAACAGGTTTTATAGGCAAAGACAACACATGCACAGCAAAACTCCAACATATTGCAGCTTACCAAGCCCAAGGGAGCAGAGTTACATCATGAGCCCGAGCTCTCTGCTCTCCCGGCAGCCCGGGAAGGAGCGCAGGCTGAGGTGCCAAGATGTCTACCTTCACCAGGGTCTTTTTTT
>VZRR01006257.1:0-48281 GCA_013398015.1 Oreocharis arfaki | reverse complement strand
TTTTTTTTTTTTTTTTTTTTTATGTCTTAAAAATCAACGGTCTGGGAACCTGAGGCTCGGCAGCAGCGTTGCTGTGAGCAGAGCCGTGCACACACAGCAGGTCCATCTGGAAGAGGGCTGGGAGCAGGAGACCCCTCCAAGTGCCCGTTCCCATGCGGGGCAGCAGACGCACCAACGCCTCTGCGGGATGGACAGCGCTGATCCTGCCTGGAAGCCTCCAGCTGGCCACCAACCCCTCTGAGGTGACACCAGACCCCACTCAGGACACAGCCCCAGGGAAAGCTCCCACCAGCCAGGAAAGCGAGGGCTGCAGCAACGCCGGAGAGAGGCAGAGGCAAATCTCTCAACAAATGATGCAACCCCAGCAGCAGCAGATTCTTATTCACTCGTTTTTTCCCTCCTTCTCCTAAAAAAAAAATAAAAAATAAAAATAACACAACCCAAGCCAGCCTGCTCATAATAACCTTTTCCTTGAAGAGAAGACAAACATTTTGTAGTTAATTATATAGGAAGTAATGATTAAGAGAATGTTTGTAGGAAGAGAGTGTTTCTTTTGTAGGCACGGGGAAGCTGCTCATTTCAGATCTCGGCACTGTGCTTGGGCAAGGCCTGGGCTCAAGGCTCGTGGGGACGCTGACCACGGGCCTGTCATTAGAAACAACAGAAGCATTTGATCTGGAGAAGGAAGGAAACACAACCACGAGCATACCTGGCCTACAAAGCAGTCACCAGTCTCAAAGCTCCTTTTTTTTCACGCTAAGGCCACTTCCTTATAAGCCTCATGCAATCATGTGAACATGGAATTTTATCTGCAGCTCACAACAAGCACTGCCCTCAGCCTGAAGTTTGCTCCCAAATCAAATTCTTTGCCATTCTTTTGTCTCCTGAAATCCTTTCATCCAGACTCTTCTCCACAGAAAAGAAACATATCCTTCTCAACCCCCGTGTCCTCTCTCCTATTCCAGCCGCACACGTCAACTCCCCGAGAAGGGGGGAAGCACAGAAAGAGGTGCAAGTCCCTGCATGCAACAGCTGGGAACACGGAGACACGTGCATGAAACACAACAGGACTTAAAGTGACTTCTCCCAAGGCAAGGCATTCCACGACGGCGTGCAGGCTTCAGGCAAGGGGGGTCTGCAGAGCCCGTGCCCTCCTGGAAAGGGGAGATCGATTTACACTTCCTCACTGCTTCCAGGCCCATCTAGCTGCATCCCAGTAGAGTTAAAGCCAGTGCAACTTGTGTGTGCAGGCAAATGTAAATCCAGAGCAGACAAAGGCGTCCCCTCCTTCCACGGGCTGAGGGTAGCAAGGAGTCCAGCTGCTGCCTGCCTTCTCCTAGCCCTCGGGAGGGGAGGGGGGGGAAGAAAACCCTAAAATGGAGACCAAGATTCATCACTATCTCTAGCAAAAGCAAACCAGCCATTTCAGAAGCACCCAGTCCCCAGGAACTGGCTGAGCCAGGACAAAACCAGAGCACCAAGAGGAGCCTGGAGCAAGCAGATTCCAGCAGTCCAGGGCAGGGAAGCTGGGAAGCAGCTCACCCCCATCAACGGGCTTCAGGTACCTCTTCAGCCTCCGTGGGAAAGGCTCCCATCAAACATAGTTAAAAAACATAGTCTTCCTCCCACCCCAAAGCACCGCAGCCAGCGGAGCGGGTCCCTGTCCCCCTGCCCATCCCCAGGCTGCCCAGCCAAAGGGCACATGGGGCAGCAGAGGAGGGAAAGCCCTTCGTGGGTTCCCATGGGACCACGAGGGCCTGGCCAAGCTGCCCACACCACCTCCACCTGGGTCACCTCTGGCCATCCAGCGGCCAAGCAGCGAGACAGCGGTGCCTGCGAGCCGGGAGAGCGGACGGGGAGAAGGGGGGAGGGAAAAAAAGACAAAATAATAATGAAAACAACCATAATCATAAAACTTGCACCCTCGGGCCTGTCCCTCTAATAACTACAGCAAAACCTCACCAAGGCCTTACTCTGCTGGAGGGCGAGAAAGCGACACAGCGCTGCCCAGCACCCGAAGTCCTGGAGGTGGGAGATCCTCACACCCTCTCCTCCATGGCCTACGGGCTTCGTCCCCGGCGTGGGGCCTGGTTTTTCTGCTCTGTCATTAAGAGTGGAGCCTGGTCTTTTCCTTCAATCCCAAGAATTGCACGGAATTAGATCATCTTTCTGGCTCGCCTCCCCCTACAGGCAGCTCCCGAGCATGCTCAGCGCGGCCGCGCTGCCATTTCATAACCGCATTGTTTACGGACACACGGACCTGCCATCTTTTGACAGGGACACAGGGCCCGTGTCCCTGCCCAGCGCCCCGGCCCCCGCCACAAACACCCCCTTGGGGGAAGGCAAACTGCGAAAGCATGGCAAAGTAGAAGCCTGGGGGGTGATGGTGGTGGGTTTGTTGTTCATTCTGGTGGTTTTTGTTTCTTTTTTCTGCTTTTTTCCCCTCCTTGGTTTAGGTGAAAGTCCACTTGCTTTGGAGGGAGAGGTTAACCCCCCGTGGGGGCTGTGGGGAGGAGGAACTCGCAGGGCTCGATGCAGAATGCCAGCCATGATTTTCAGCTTCTTGGAATCACAACTGTGCTTCGATGTCACCTAAAAATACAGTCCCCAGCCCAGTCTGCCATCCTCTGCTGAGCCTTCCTCTGCAAGAGAAGGGGTTGGAAATATGGTATTTCCCTTAAATAAACAAGTTGGCTTAGTCCCAGCACATACAGTTTTCTCCTTTAAATGCAAACCAGAGTATTTTTGCAGGCACACAGGAAAACGAGGAGAGGAGGAGGGGAAATGTTCCTCATTTAACACCAAGAACTCCATGAAAAGCCTTGCAAGGTTGCTCAGAGCCCCGCTCCGTTCCAGCCCTCTCCCCGTCTGTGCTGATCATACTTCACAGGTGAAAGCAGCTCTGACTTATGACAGAGAGAAAACGCCAGAAGAGCTGGAGGTTTCCTCATCCTTGGAACAAGGACAACTTGTGAAAAGCTTCCTTTGCAAGAGGCACTGTGCTGCTCGGGCACAGTATGGCAGCGTTGCAGGGAGGATACTTGCACGTCAGACCTTCTTAACCCCCACTTGCCTCGATCCTTCCCCACGTCCTTCCCCCTCCTGATGGGGACTGAAGGAAAACATAAATAAATCACCTGGTTTGGGGGATGCAAGCTGTTGTGTTGGAGTCCAGGATGTTTTTTGAAAAGCTTGCTCAACATTTTTTCCCCTTCTATATTTTCCTTTTCTTTTAATGGATACTTTCCAATTAGCTCGTACAGTTCGAGAGCTTCGCTCCTGCTGCTTTCCTGACTACTGTAAATCCTGGCAGGCTGCCCTCCTCCTCTGCCCCCCTCCAGGACCAACACCACCCTACAGCAAAGCCAGACACGTATCCTCCACCCAAGGGACCACGGAGCTCACACGGGCACAAGAGGGACAAATCCCACTGGAAACACAAGGGGCCACAAGGGTCTGCAAAGAGGGGTTGGTGTCAAAACTCTCAATTCGGAGGAGGCAGAAAAAATAACTGGCTGAAAATGGGAGTTGAGGATTATAAACTCAGGGATTCGTTTCCAAATCACTGACATTCCATGTCACTGCAGGAACATATGGTCCTCCAAGGCTTGCAAGCAGGGAGCACACGCCATCAGTGCCCCGAGCCTTTGGGCTGACCCCAACACACGGTCACTCTCCCGCTGCGGCCATTCCTCGACCACTCTCAGCTCCAGGAGAGGGAAGGCGAGAAGGAAAAACTTCAGGGAAAAGCAGCAAAAGGAAAACAAAGAGGAGCAGCAGGAACCAAGCCAGCCCTCCCCCAAACCAGCTGGCCAGGAGAGTGAAGCTCCTTAAAACTCCTTGTTTACCTGAATAAAACAACTCGCTACCATTGCATGAGGTGCACACAATCCTCTTTCCTTAGGAGATGGCACCACATGGGAGAGCCCAGGGGAGCCAGGTCATGGAGCTGCCTCTGCCCCCTGCCCAGGGCTGGTCCCACAGGGGCTGAGCAGCAGGAATGTGCCCCATGTGTGCCACAGAGCCCAGTTCTACCCAAACATGTTCTGGGACGAGGGCAAGAGCTCATGCTGGCACTGCACGGTGAGTTAAGTACATGAAACAGAACAGAACCAAGACCCAAAGGCCTCACTTTGGGCTTTTAACCCTTGCTAAGAAGCAGCGCCAAGCCCAGACCTCAGCTGCTCTCTTCCCTCCAAAGTAGGTCAGGCTTTTCTGCGTCTCTGCAGACGCTTCCAAAGGGCCCCAGCCGGCAGGGACGGAGCGCTGGGCGCTTTCGGCCGGTGCCACACCAGTGTCACCATGGTCACCAGCACACCTCAGCCGGTTTTTGGTTGTCTCCTCAGCCTTCATCAAGCCCAAAGCCCATTTTCTCCCTGGGTGGAGCTGCTCAGGCAGCAGGTCAAGGCCTCGGCTCTTCACTGTTAAAGAGAAATCTCGTCTCTCTCCTCGTGACTTCTGATGCCTTTTCCTTTTCTTCTGGATGATGAACAACGAGCACATTTATAGTCCAGCGGAGATATGATAGATATTTAGATTAGGTATCACAGATTGGCCTGTGTAAGCTCCCTAATCTTTTAAATGCCATCTTCACATCTTGCTCCTTGATTGAAAATTCAATATTGTGTCTGCATTGCAGCTTTGGGGGTCTCGCTGGAGCTCAGCAAGCTCAGGCCAGTGTTCTGCAGGGGTGTCTGTACCTTCCACGGCCCTGGGACTTTCTGTGTCCATCCCAAATCTCACCGAGGTCTGTGGCAGCCAACAGAGTTCTTGCACATAACACAAATCACAGAGCAAAAAAAAAAAAAAAAAAAAAAAAAAAACAATTCCCAAGGGCAGAACCAGGGGGCTGAATTTTAAAATATGTTGCAGACATGGACCTCCTGCCATGAAATCAGCCAGGGATGTTTCCTTTTAATCAGCTGTTTCCTTGGATTGCTACTAGGAAAAAAAAAAAAAAAGAAGAGAGAGGGGAGGAAGTCACCCCAAAATAAAAAGGATTGTTTCTTCCTGGTAAAATATTCTTGGCTCTGGCCTCCACCCAAGTGAGCCATAGGCAGAGGCTGTCAAAAGAGACCCAGTGAGGAGGTGCCATGTGGCCACAGGCCCTCTCCTCCCCTTCAGAAGTTCAGTCTTCGAGCAGCTCGGACACCCCCAGGCTTTGCTCCTTTTTCTTCTAAGAGCTACAAGCAGGGAGGGCTCCTTGGAGAATTTTCCAGAAACTTCACACTTAAAAAGCACAAACAAACCCTAAAAATACCAAAACAAAAAAAAAAAAACCAACCCCAAAACCAAACCAACCCCAAGCGAGCCTCCCCACCCCAGGAGACAAACGAAAGGCACGAGGGAACAAAGCCCGAGGTTTGCCGGGGCGATGCCGGGTGCTGAGGCCCCTCGGAGCCCACGGCACAGCCCCTGGAACAGCCATCCCAGCAGGATGGAGCATCCCAGCCCTCCTGCCCTCCCGCGCACGGGGCAGCCGAGCGCAGGAATATCCAAACAAATGCACGAATAACCCCGGCCATGCTTCCCCGGCCTCTGCTCCTCCTCTCCGAGGCTTCTCCTCGGCCGGCAGGACGCAGCCTGCCCTGCCAGGGCCTCGCCAGGCACGGGAGGTGGACGGACCCTGCGGTACCTGCGGGCAGCTGTTGTCTTCTTCTGGTGAAGACTCCAAGAGTTGCATATTCCAGATCCTCATGAGCAGTGATTCAGTTTCTGCTCATGTGATAAAGCTCCCTCTACAGAGTGAGCATGCCCAGAAGAGCCCATTTCACTGCTCCCTCCACTGCAGCCATTTCACAGAGAACCTGCCGGCTCCAGGGCGTCCATTGGAGCGCGATTATCCCGGGCATCCCGGGGACGCACCGGTAATGCAGATCATCTGTCAACTTTCTGACAGGGCGCCAGGCCTCAAAACTGATCACTCGCCTGAAAAAAAGAGAAAGCTTTTTAAACCAGAGTGCTGTCTCGTGGCCTTCAAGAGTAGCACTTGCCCGTGGGAAAAGGAGAGGCAGGAGGGACACGGAGGGATGTGAGTGGCTTGGGGATGTCCCCGGGCTGATTTTGTTGTGCTTAACAAAGCCCCTGACCTCTGGGAGCTGGGATGAAGGCACATGGGTTAAACTGATGCAGTGAGCAGTGCCCAAGACAGTGTCTTCGAGATCTGAACTGCTGATCTGAAAGGGAGATCATTTTCACTTTGGGGATTAATAACCTGACCTGGTACAACTGACTTTAAAAGGGTATCACAAACACAGTCATGGAAAAGCAGGGGGGGAATGGAATGAAGGGACATCTTCATGGATCCATCCTCATCCTCGCCCTAATGAAGGGATAGTTCACTTCAAGGTGCAGGAGCTCTAAGCTCAGCCTATGTCAAACCCTACGATACTGCTGGCCCAGCCAGCAAGATAACAGAAGAAATTCTAGCTTCAAAATAAAAGTAGTTTGTCTCTGTTCCACTTCACAATTAAGCACAAACTCTTGGCAACCTTCATATCTGCTCAGGCTCCCAGTAAAACTGCCAGAGCAGCTCGCAGGAACATCTGTAAGCAGAGCTCAGCTGGAAGGGATTCAAGGAAGACTGGCATTTATCGGAGGCAGGAGCAGGAGGCTGCTGGAGCCGGGTGTCAGGCTGGAGAACCTCCCCCCGAGCAGGGGGAGGGCGGCCGGCAACCTCAGGGAAGAGGCCAGAAGGAAGAGGAAACTCTGACATGGCCCCGTGGCACCACCCGCGTGCTCTTGGCCAAAGGAAAAACAGCTTTCCAAAAGAGGAGAGCACAGGAGAGCGTCCTCCTTAAGAGAGAGTTCTCTTTAAGAGTAGAAGCTAAAGTGAAGAGGAGTGCAATGTGTGACAGTGAGCTGGGGAGGGCAGGGAGCAGCCTGCACTGTAGGGAGGAAGAAGCCATCCAAATCCGTAGGGAGGTTTGGAGGAGTAGGGATGGTGTTTGCCCTGCCCCAGCACCGGGTGAGTCCAGGCCTCAGCACAGCACAAAGCCATGGCCGGCTCTGCCAGGCTGGAAACATCCACAAGCCACGTTTCCTCCAGTCCCAGCAGCTCTTTCACCACCGTGGCCAGGCACGTTTGCAGAGCTGCAATAATTAAAGCAGCAAAGATCTCCCTCGGCTATGAGGATGTTGTTTTCCTCTCCACGCTCTGGAGAAGTTTCACTACTAAACAGTTAAAACACACAAGGCTAAATCGAGATGATTGAAATTCATAGGCAAGGAGTATCTGAGGTGACAGTATAAAGAAAGGATAGCTCTTTCACCCACTGGGTTTTCGTTTGATGTGAATCTTAAGTTTTAATATACACAAAATGAGATTTTCCTGGCCTTTCTCTCAGTCGCTGAGAGGTGTAGAGGTAACTCGTTTAAAGACAAATTCAAAAATCCCCAAACAAAAGCAACAAACCCCAGCTATGCAGACAGAAGTTGCATTATCCACCGCATCAAAAGATTACTGTACTTCAAACCAAAGATGGCTTTAAAACAGTTGACGTGCTGCCCTTCCTTGCAGCATGAAATTACCAAGCTTTCATTAAAAGCCCAGAAATAGAAACGAAGATATTAACAAAGGCAGTGTCAATGATCCACCACAGTCAACATTCCCTTTCCGAGATAAAATAACGCCGGAGAACGGCGGCACAGCCGCAGCCTCCCCACTGCATCTCCTCACCAGACATGTTTTCACTGCTGAGGTTAAATATACACTGAGAGCAGATGCTACCAGAGACGCTTTTCACATCTCATGGCCATCCCTGAAAGCACTAAACACTGTTTAGAAACAAAAAGGAAAAAGCAGAGCTCATCAGGGCACTGCAGATGCTTCAACAACCAACTTGAGTAAAGCGATCGATCGGCGTCGTAGCAGCATCTCTGCCACGGGGGATGCCTGGGTGCCAGTGAAACCTGACATTTATGTCATCCAAAAGGAGCAAGAAGCTTCCAGGGCACAGCCACTGGCTGTGGGAGAGGTGCCTCCTGCCCGGGACCCCCCCTGTCCCCCCTTGGCAGGGGTTGGGGGGCTGCACACCAGCAGTCACAGACCCATCTCCAGGCTGGCCGTGGAAGAGGTTTCGCTGATGATGGAGGATGAGAACAGGCCCATGGCCCCTGAAGCTGTGCCCTTTATTTAACCCAAGTGCTTTCCAGCAGCCTTCCCACCACGCCCCACACCCCCCTTTCCAAACATTCCTCGCAGGGCCCACAGATTGCAGGGTATTTTCACTCCACAGCTCTCTGGCCTCCCTTCTCTGACTGAAGGCTCAAACCCCCCTTTCAGAAATCCCACACTTTCAGGAGGAAAGGAGCAGCACAAACACCTCCCTTCACAAAGGACACCAGGTTCCTCAGGGCTCTTGCTTAATGACACCATTAAGTCCAGCATTTTCACAGCTCCCTTGCAGGGGAAGCCCAAGTGGGAGGGAAAGGGAGGTTTTTCTTTTTATAGGAAGAACATTATTTAGCTCTGCAAAATACAGAGGGTTTTTCCTTACTTCCTTTTTTCCATCAGGCTCCTCTTCTTGCAGACCCTCCAGGTGATCAGATCTGATGCTCCCTTTCAGCCTCCTCGGAAGCAATCCCAAAAGCACAACAAGCTGAAGGGACTTTGGCTATGAGATGAGCATTTCTGCTGGAATCCTGATTGTTTCTGCACTGCTCCAAACCATTCTCCAGCTCCACCACAAGCTATTCAAATGTTCCTCTTGCTCTTCAACCATTATGTACAACATTTCTTAATCATAATGTCCCAGGCCACCCTGGGTATCCCCAGTATCCTCCAATTTCCACCTCCAGGCTCAGGTAACAGCTTTGGAAGAACAGGCAGTCATTAATGCATCTTTTGGAATCACAGCTTTCCCTGCTTTTCAAAATCTGGGGGTTTTTTCCCCCAATGCTTCCAAGCCATCTCCCTTCCTCCCCCCTTTTCCCCAGCAGAGCTGAAAACTGGTTTTACTTAATAGGAAACAAGAAATGTTCCCTGGGATGCTGCATTGAGTACATCGTACACACTAAAAAGGGGGAAAAAAAAGGAAAAGAAAAAAGATCCTCTTGGACAGCAATTGAGATGTGAGCTCTCTAGGAGATGTTGCTATGTTTTGATAAGAATATGCGTTGAATATTTCATTTACAGGGCAATCCTAGAACTTTATTTAGCAGCATATTGGCCAGACAGCTGTAATTTAGAACATACTGTATTCCTAACAGTTCCCAATTATAAATTCCTTCAGCTTTTACTTACATTCCTTCTATTTTGGAACTCTAAATCCACCATTTCTCCCCTTCATTCAGCTATGGCATAGCAAGAGCTCCTACAGTACAAACACAGCCTTGCTGGAGAAGGGTCCTAAATCCAGCACTCTACCCCCAGCACAGCGAGCAGGCTCATGCTTCCAGCACACTCACTGCTCCACAGACAAATGTTTTATTGGTTGATTTGGGGACAGTGGCCCCATTTGTCAGTGCAAAGCCATCCTGCAGTGCCCTGCCAGCAGCAGGCTGGGAAAATGGCTGTGCACATTCCACCCTCCTCCTGCCGCAACCAGCGCTGGAGATCCTGCCAGCGAGCCTCACGTGTTCAGCGTGGCCCTGTTCTTTGACCTCACACCTATTTTTTTTAAGGATTAAGGCACTGACATGAAAACAAGCAAGTTCTTCAGTGGAGGAGAATGAGTGCTCCACGAAGCCTTTGTGTCTCTCCCCAGATCGTGAGCTCCCGTGGAACAGCGCCCGTTGACGGCTCTCCCAGCCATCCTGCTGACTTTATCAAATTTCTGCAAGGAACAGAAGGAGCAGATGAACTCTGTGAAAACAAAGCTCCTGCCTCCATGCAAATATCCCTGGTTAAGAGGAGCGGAGAAATAGAGCGAGCATGATGTGTGTACGGAATTGGCTCCACAGACGCTGCTTCTCAGCAACTGCCATAAGGTGGCAGTGGGTCTTTAAGGCTACCTTACACCTTCCCACTGCACAATAGGAATTAGCACACCAGTGGGTTTCCAGCAGCTGAAACTGATTAAGTCCAATTTCCTCATCAAGGGAACCAGACCCTACATGAAAACTTGGGGCTGAGATCACCTCCGCTGCCAGAGTCACACGAGGAGGAAAAGCCGCCGGGGTGAATTCTGCAAAGCCATAAAGGCAGCCCCCATCCGAGCCAAAGAAAATCGAGCCCTTTTCCCTCTCGCTGTACAATCACAAAGCTGTTTGTTTTACAGAAACGCTTCTCTCTGTGCATTCATCCAGCCATAAACAAGCCAGTGACCATTAAAGAGTAGGAGAAGTTCTGCCTGGCCAGCAAGCTGGGCTCCAGCAGGATTTTATGCAGGGAACATAAAAGCCAGCCCAGTGAGCAAGCTGGTCACCAGCTCAGTGCAGGGCTGAGGTAGCAAAACAGGCCCAGAAAGCACCGAGGAAGAGTTGGGTTCACAAGAAAGATGGAACCAGGCAATAAACATGCAAGTTACTTTAGGTAATGAAGGGACTCATCATGCAGAAAGCCCATCACCTGGGACACAGCAATAAAATCAAATCTTTGCCAGTCGCCCCCTGAACCGTTGCTGTGAAAAGTGGCCCGAGCTGCCCTGAAGGAAGAGCTGATCCACCTTACAGCATGCAGCCAGCCTGTGATCACAGAGATTTCTGTTCAGAAAGTCAAACACAGTAACTCTGTACCCTCCAAGGATTCCCAGTGCCCTGACAGAGCAAACCCCTCGCCTTAGCTGTACCTACAGCCAGGCCAGACCACAGGTGGGGCCCCCGTGCCCCACCTCCCATGTGTGAGGGGACAGGTCAGAAAGAGCTGACGTCCCCCTGCTCCACACCAACCCAGAGCTCCCCTACACCTCGCTAACACAAACATCCAGAGGCAATGTAAATGTTTTATTGGCACCTCAGCACGCAGCGTGCTTGTACAACAACTGGAGTCAATCGGCTCGTGCAGCACATACCTGCTGGTGCTTACACATTCCTTGTAAAAAGCTGGCAACTCCGGGTGAAATCCAAGAGCCCAACCGAGCACAACTCGCACTGCCTTCCCCCAAACCCACTCACCAACACATTTTAAACCCCTGCAAGAAGCACAGAAAAACCTCTCAAAAGCCAAAGGAATAAATGTGCATATTCCCTCCTCTCCATGCCAGTCTGGAGGACCTGATGTGGCAAGGTTTGTCTGCCATCACTGGAATGCAAAATAAGTCGGAAAGAGGGGAGTTTGAGTTTAACATTCTTTCACCCTCCCACAATCCCAGACGGATCTGGGTTTAAGCTGCTCAGAGCAGGTCTGAGCCCTGCGAGGCTCCCCATTAATAACAATTAGCGCCCGAGCCCACGATGAGACGCAATCACGTGCCTGCCAATATGAAGGCTCAGCCCTGGCTGCAGCCCCTGCCTGCTGTCACCTCATGTCACCACCCTGACATTACACAGGTCCCTTCCTTAGGCAGGCCCGGCAGCCAGCAAAGGTCAGTATTCCAAACCCCTCCCCGCGGATCCGCAGGAAGCGTTTGAAGCCATCTCGTGTCAGTGGTTTAACTACGCTGCTTTTGAATCAATTCCAACAGTTTTCACTCCAGCCGGTCTCCTGGCTCCCCCAGCCCAGGGGCACGGCAAGGAACCGATGGATTTGCCCTACCTCCATCCCGGCTGCGGGTCCCTCCAGGTCCTGACTCCAGGCCTATCCCTCCTCCAGCCACAAATCCATCTCACTCCATGGGTGCAGCCTCCACCCCGGAGCATGCTCAGTACGGGCTGATCTTCAGCCATTTCAGAGCTTTAATGAAATGTAAGCATAAGGAAGTGTCATTAGCAAAAAAAAAAAAAAAAAAAAAAAAAAAAAAAAAGAAAAAAAAAAAAAAAAAAGGTGCAGCATTCATCCCGATCCGGCCAACCTTCCTCTTCCCATCCTCTTGTCAAGGAGGCGAAGCTCTCACTGCGGGGATCGCAGGCATTTTTAGGCAGCAAGCATCTCGTTTTAGAACAAAAGCAAGGAAAATCCTGTCTCAGGCAAGCCTTGTGCGAAAGGAGCATTTCCCAGTGACACTCAAACCAGCCAATTTGTCACTCTGGGCCTTCCACAAATTACAATGTTTTCATGAAATGCCATTAATATTATTTTTTCCCTCAACGGGCTTCAAGCGAGGCTTTTAGCTGGCAATGCAAATAGTGCTTCCCAGCCATCTTAAAGCTAAACCTACCCCAGTCTACCCTGAGCTCCTTGAAGGTTATTTTAACTCCATTTGCAAGAAAGTTAAACTGCAGGATGAAAGAGGGGGAAGGAGACTGCAGTGTAACACATTTCATGCTATGCTTTCCTAAGAACCTGAATTTTAAGAGAGGTTTGTTTTTTCACTCATCAGCCCTGAAATTCCTCCATCATTGCCTTGTCCCCTCGATGCAGTAGGACTGTTTCAAGGAAGAATTAATAGAGGATTTTTTTTTTTTTAAATCCTTCCCAGGTTTTCAAACAACAAAATATGAAAGACACACAATGTTGGAGCACACCTGGGGAATACAGCCCTGAATACTCTGAGTGATCTGCACATAGAGCTTGACTATTCCTTTAAAACCTGTATTTCCCCACATATCTTTTGCATGTCCCCTACAGATCTCTTCCAGCTCACTGAACTGCTCCAGAAAGCAAAGACAGTTGGTGCAAAAGTAAAGCTTTGCCAGGGCAAAAAGCGGTTATTCAATCCCAATAAAGTTGGAACATATATATCCTGTTCCTCATGTTGGGCCCAGGCCAAAACCAACTCTGGATGTTGAAATCCGTGAATTGTGTGCGCTCTGCTGAGCGATGTTCACTTCCCGTGGCACACGAGCAGTGTCTGCTCCAGAGCTGGAGTTTGAGGAAAAGTCAAAAATAAAACAAGTTACTTTATCAACGCAGCGTTCCAGGAAACACCAGGGTGGCAGCTGAACACCAACCCAGCTTTTTTCCTGAACAAAACTTCCAAGGGAATCACAACAGCGCTGAAGCCGTTCTGTACAACGCCACAAGCCAAGTTCAAGCCAAGATTTTCATCAGGCCCCAGCACATCTGTGCCAGATGCACTATGCAAACAACTCATGACGTTGTTCCCTCACCCCCTCCCTGATAAATTCAGCCCAGTCCTCAACACCAAGCCACAGCTTTTCAGCAAACTCTTTGGGACCGTGTCCGCCTCGGGAGCGCCAGGCAGCCTGGCACGCCAAGCGCCGGCGAGCTGCTTTTTACTGAAATATTTTTAGAGCACAAAACATTTGGTAAAGTGACCTGGGATAAACCACACTTCTTCAGTGTGCTGAGCTCCCCTCAGACCTCTCTTCCTGCTGAAGGATGTCACCAAAGGCCCCAGGCTGCCCCTTCCCAGAGACCTTCATCAGGGCCCTCTGTTCCCAGCACAGGATCAATTCCCTCCACGCCACACTGGGCAATCCCAGATACCGCCCAGTGCCTTCATTAAGCTCAGATTGATAAACCCTGCCAACAAATTCTATTCCCATCCTCTTGCCTTGCCTTGAAATTGGAGGTAGTTTAAAAATAATATTCAGACCATAAAATCCCGAGGCATGTCTGCTGAATCGAGCGGTGTTTGCATCTCGCACAGCTCAAGCATGTCAAATTTGTTTCCTTGGAAACAAAGACCGATTTGCAAGCATTGCTTTCTTCCCTTTTTTTTTATTTTATGTAACGAAGACATCCATACCTGCAGCTCTTGCTGATACAAAGGAATTAAAGCAGATTCACCTACCAACAGGGTTCATAAGAGAATTATTAATGTATTTCACTAATGAACCATTGGTTTGCTGCACTAAGGGAAAACCAGAGTTCATCACTATTTAAAAATCCTGTTTTCCCTCAATGGATGCACATTCGAGGCATGGCATTTAGATTGTTTCCTTGGGGACAGGTAGAAAAAAACAACAAAAACCAGAGTGATTTGCTTACCCTGGGCTAGGGATGGTGGCTCCAGTGGAGGAGCAATCTAAGAGGGAAATCCTGTCCTGCTCCTGCCACATCTCTCCAAAGGACACACAGCTCAAACACACCTGCCCCCAACACAGGCTGAAGAGTCAACACAAGCTTGATAAAAAACATCTCATTGATGTGTTTTGGCAGTTTTAAGCCCAACTTTTCCCCGAGACACGCAGTAGGGAAGTGGGAAGCCAGACTTTCTGTGCAGCCATAACTCTTCTCCCAGACCCACTCCCACCAGATCCTCCCAGGGAAGGCAGTAAATCCTAAAGCAACAACACACAACCTCTCTGTGAGGGCATGAAACAGGAGGCAGGGCAAAAGTGTCAGAGCTGAGTTATCCACAGGCTCATTTACAAAGGGAGTCAGTGCCCCCACCCCCCGGAGCCTCTGTCAGGAGCTCAGCACCTCTCACAAATCCCTCAGAGACGGCGTGAAACGGACACGTGAGAACAGCAAACAAAATTATGGCTCCTCAAACACGCCCTCCCCGAGGCCTGCTCAGCACAGAGGTTGTTCCCAGCACGCCTGGGTTGCAATCTCTACCTGAGAAGGTGACATTCCCATCCAAGGGAACAGAGCCCCAAACTTCTCCTGTTCCTGTTAGGATCACTGGATTACAAAAAGCTGCAGGAGATGCACAAACAGGAGGTGACAGGAGCAAGAAAACCTTCCTTCCTCCACATAAGGGACAAAGCCTCGCCATTTCTTGCTCCTGGAGAATTCCAGAATTGCTACTGGAACAAATGGCCAGCACTAAATCCACTAAACCTTGGATGCTTCACACTTCAGGCCTTGAACTCCCAACATTCCAGGTATTCCAAAGGGGTTCCGAGCTTGGCAAGGCCACTTTCCTGACAGAGCAGCCTCGCTCTCCTCTTCAACATGCCCACAGTAGGACTGATCATCTGGAGGGCAATCTGTAAACAAAAAGCACCAAAAAAACCCCAAACCCTGCAAATGTCCAGCAGAACTCCCACAGGGTCTCACCCTCGAGCTTGAAAAATTAAATCTCTTTTCAGTACATTGACTTGAAGAGCACTCAGCAGCACCAGCTCAGAGTTTTAATCTTGCTGCTGCCAAGGAATTCTGGAAGCAAATCCCCCAGACCACCAACAATGTGCACCCTTTACCAAGTACTGTAATTACTGAATTTTATTCCAGCCAATGCCACAGTCTGAAGGAGTTTTGGAGACTGTTGAATGAATTCTGGGGGATGACCAAAAAAAGGCCTCTAATTCTTCCTGATCAAAAGCAGAGCAAATACTGAAAAAACATCTTAACATCACCAGGTAAAAAAGAACCTGATAGATACACGGTGATTTGCTTAGAGATATTGTAACAATAAAAATCATTAGGACTTTATAAAGCAATTTGTAATAAGAGATGGGAATAGTAGACAATATTAATGTGTCCACTTTTGCAGATGGGAAAAATCTGGGTTTGGAGAATTAAGTGCCAAAAATTTCTGGAGTGGTCCTTCACAAACAGAGCAGAGGAACATGATACAAGAGACCTGGAAGTGAAGTCATGCTCTGCTGCTGATTTACTGAGTCACTTCGACTGGCCAAGCTGGGAGAGCAAGGAATGTGTTTGGACAGTGCATATGGGATGAGTCAAATTTAAATTCCAGTGAAGTTTGAGCACCTCAAGCTCCCTTGAAAAAAAATCCTCCATTATTTAAAAGCAACCAGAAAACCCCAAACCACATAATGTACGTAACAAGCACGCCAGTATTTTCTCCCTCTGTCTGATATTCCCTTAACCAACATGTTTTTGGAGGGGAGGGGAAATATTTATGCAGAACAGTGACCTTGCAGTCACTGAGGAGCTCTTTATGCCCGGTGCCAAGTTTGAAAGTGGGTGGATGCCACGTGGGTGAATCTGTGACACCAGGACACAGGCCAGACTCATAAAAAGAGTCAGACACGTTGGAATCAACCAACAGGAGCAATAAATTCCCAGGAGTTCCTTAGAAATGTTTTGTCAGGTAACTGGGCTGCAAGTCAGAGCCCCTGGGGCAAGGGCATGAGCTCTGTTATGGGGTTTTATGCAGACACATGAAACACCTGGCAAAGGCTTGGGTGAAAAGATGGCACCAAACAAAAGGAAATGTGGAAACAGAGGGAGATGACACCACTTCCCATCAAATTTAACTGCTGTGGGTATGGGAGGGAAAATGAGCTGATGGATGCCGAGAGCTCCAGCTGTGTCTGGAGACCTCTGAACTCAGGTTTGGGTTTGGGATGACGCCCATGGGATTTATTTTAATGCCCAAAGCATTAAACCATCCTGTTTGCTTGGGCTCCCAGAGCCACAACACTACAGCCTTGCTGTGTTCTGAAGGACAGAGGCGAGGATATTCTGGGGAGCTCAAGGCTAAGACTGATGAGCTCATTGTGATGCTTTCCCACAGGAAAGCTCTGTAGAACAAAAAAAATATATTTTAAATCTGGAGTCACACACTGATTTTGGGTGGCCAGTTTGGACAAAGTTTTCCAAATCTATTTTTAGAATCACAGAATGTCCTGAGTTGAAGGGACCCACAGGATCACCCAGTGCAGCTCCTGGCCCTGCCCAGACCCCCCAACAACCCCACCCTGGGCATCCCTGGCAGCGCTGCCCAAACGCTCCTGGAGCTCTGGCAGCCTCGGGGCCGTGCCCATTCCCTGGGCAGCCTGGGCAGTGCTCAGCACCCTCTGGGGGAAGAACCTTTCCCTGATATCCAACCTAACCCTCCCCTGACACAGCTCCACACCATTCTTCTAGGAGAGCATCTCCTCCCCATGTGCAGACGTTACAGCAAGATGCAAATGGTCAGTGCACTTGAAAATTAGGCAGTGGCTTCACATCAAAAATTAAACCACTCTTTCAAAAATAACTTTCCTCCACTTCTCCCCCCTTTCCACCCCCCTGTATAAAACCCATTCATTTGCCTCACAAGGAGGCACAGAGCTTCGTTTTGTTAACGTTTTAAACTGAAGGACTCAAAATACAGTGAAACACTAGGAAGAAAAAGCCAAACAAACCACAAAATGCTGCAATAACAAGCAGCTCTCAGAGCTGTGAACCAGAGATTGGGAAAGATGAACTTTGCAGAACGTCTGCCCAGCAGCCCCTCTCCTCCTCTGCCCACTCCTGGCCACAGCAACCATAATCTGTTTGGGAAGCAAAGCAAGGGAAGGCAGGATTCTGCCAGGGAGAAGTTCTGCACGCTGGAAAAAAGACCATTTGCACTATTTTTATTATACAAGAAACAGGAAAGGGCTGTGCAGGGCCCAGACTCTCCCTCCCAGTGCTGATCTGCTGAATTCAAATGTGCATCAAAAGTATGAGGGACCTTTGGAAGCTTCTCCTCCACTGTCATACAGCCTCACCCCAGAGAAAAAAAACAAGTAGAAGTCTTTAGTTCTGGTTTGGTGATAATACCAGAACTAATATAAAATAAAAGCAGACAGGCAATAAGGAAAAAAATTAAATCCTGAGTATTTCTCTTCTGCAACAGGAAGCCAAATGCCAGCCTTGATCACTCCTGAGCTCCAGTTAAACAAACTCAAGGACTGCTGGAGTCAGCTCCCCTTCCTCCAGCAGTTTTGTAAGACATTAACTCGGTGGCTGAAAGCTCTGGAGTTTCATGTGAAACTTTTCAGCAGCTGGATCATGACCCCAAAGGCAGGCCCAGAGCAGAGCAGTGCATTATTGAGGTGAGGCAGCTCCAATAATGACTCTGCTGCACTTAATGGAGCTGAGCAGTGTTTTCATGCAAAAGCCAAGGAACACCAGCCAGAGGGGCAGGATATGGCCCTCCAAAACACATCTCCAGGATTCCCTGCCAGTGAGAGCTCAGGATACCCAGCCAGGCCCCAGGAGCAGAGGGGGGATCCTCACAGCATCACCACAGCACGTTCCCCACAGCCACAGTCTGCAGGGTGATCCTTCTCCAGACGCTGAGAGTGGAGCTCAGAGCTGCTGCAGCACCTGGCAGACATCTCCCAGCTTTCATTGCCTCCCTGGTGTGTTCAGCTCCCAGGACAGATCCCGTGGGAGCAGCAGCTCTGCACTGGGAGAGCACTGGGAGAGCACTGGGAGCCGCAGGCACGGACGGGGCTTGCTCAGGACCCTCCAGAGCAATCCCGCTCATGGGAAGGCTTCCAAATAAAAGTGCCCTCATTTAGGCTCAGGGATACAGTGTTTCAAAGCAAAAACACTGGGAGGAAGTGAAATCCTTCATCATCTTTTCCCTGGATGTACGCCCTGCCCCGTTCTTCTGCCCAGGAGGCATTGGCAGCTCCGAGGGGACAGAGAGGGACCCTCCCAGCTGTCCTGTGCCCTCCTTCCTGGAACAGGTCTATCAGCAGGCACCTGAGATAAACACAAATGCTTCTAAGCCTTGAGCACAACATTCCCATCCCAGCAGCATTTTTCCCTCCCTTAAGGAAGGAGGAGGGAAAGCCCCGCTCAGATCATGATAACAACATCAGCCAGGTGGATATAAAGGGAATATCCCTCAGGTACTGCCACCACCACTGCAGTATTTCTGATATTCCCCTCTCCTGACGTGTGGAAAACCTGCAAGGCTGGATATTTACAGGTCAATATGCTGTGACCTCCCTGGAGCACCAGTATTTTTTTTTCCCCTAAGTCCTTTTTAGCAGGAACAGAGTTAAGGATCAACTCTAAAGCAGCCGGTCACTTCAGACTGCATCTAACACTCCTCTCCACACCGAAACAAAGCCTTGCAGAAGGTCCTGTAAAGCCCTGCACATCCCTCTGTGAACCTAAACACGCCCCATTCCCAAGGGGAATGAATGGATACCATAAATCAAAGTTTGACTCGAAAAACTCAAGGCGAGGCTGCATCCCCTGCAACGCACAAGCAAAAAACCCACAAGTGCACAGAAATCTTCCTTCAACAGCATCATCTGTACATACCAGCCTAAATAAATGCCAGGTGTTTATACAGCAGGGCTGACTCTGCAGGGAGGGAAGCAACCAAGTCCAGTAATTCAAGGGATTCATATCCATTTGTTTTTCCCAGATTCTTACACCTCATTTCAAAGCCCAGTAACGCTGCCTTGCTCTCAGCAGTTGACTTCACCTCCAGTCAGTCAGCTCGGGAAGAGGGAAGGTTGTTGCCATCGTTTTGTTTTAAAGAGCTACTTCCCCGTGGATCCAGCTGTGCTGATTTGCACAGCTGCTCTGCAAAGAGAGATCCTTCCAGAATTAAGGTCAACTCCGCCTGTGTCTCATCGAAAAATTCATCAAATATTTTGTCACGTGTTTTTCTGGAGCTGGAAGCCAAATTGTGCAGGAAGAACCAAACTCCACGGAGCTCAGGCCTTCCAGACTTACCACGACACAAAATCTGCCCCTCAGTGTTGGTGGGACCCTCCACGTGGTGCACTCCAGAGCCACAAAACCCACCCAAAACTGGGATTGCTGCTGATTCCCTTCCCACTCCGGAGCTCTGCCTGCCCTCCCCAAAGTTCCCACTTGCTTTTGCAGAAGACATTTTCAGCAATGACCCCATTCCACTGTGCCTTCTACTTTCACTTGCTTTCTTCCATCATGAATCATTAACCATCTCCATTTATCATCAGATACTTACATACATATATATATAGCTTGACTTTATATATATATATATATAACTTTGCATATGCTTGAAATTAAATAATAAAGAAAATTGCACTGAACTTCAGGGTTTGGAGGGTTGTTTTTAAAAAAAAAAAAAAATCTGTGGGATTTTTCTTATCCCACAGAAAAGAATGACTTTAAAAAGGGAAAGTCAAAGCTGGCTGAATTTTGAGCCTACCAACCCTCCATCCTTTTGATGTCTGACAACAAAGAGGTGTGAATGCTGTCAAGTCACACACAGGTACAGGCAGAACCATCCTGCTCCTCTCATTTTGATACAGCACAAGCTGCCACGCAATTCAAAAAGCCCCCAAACCAAAGACTTTAGAAAACCTGCCCATATACCCCACTCCCCTCATTTTTACCTTCAAATGAGGGTTAAAAAGGAGCCCGTGTAGAATTGCTCTGGCAACATGTCAGATTTAAAATCCAACAGCCCCTCCTGCCCCATCAGAAACCCTCCCACAGGGATATTTTCTGTATTCCATGTATTATGAACGTGTCCCAGGGCACAGGCAGAGTTTCATGGCCCCCTGTGCCACCCACTCCCACATTCCCAACTGCAAATCCCCTCCTTGGCTTGGCTGCATTAAAGCAGGAAGAAGGACCTGCCTTACCACGGGGCAATTAAAAACTTGGTGGGGAGGGGAAATAAACAGGAAATAAATCCTCAGCAAGCCAAAGTGTCCTTGCAACCCATGGCCTGCCCTGCTGGGAGGGAGCCCTCCTGCCTCAGCACTTTCAGAGCACAGAGCCTCCATCCTGCCAGAGCCACCAGCACAGGGATAAACTAACCAGGAGCCAGGCGAGGTCAGAGGTGTTCTGTCCCAGGAAATCTTTAGGAAACCCCAACAGAGCGAAGCATCAGCAGGAAGAACCTCTTAGGGCAAGTCTGGGGTGACAAATCCCTCAGGCCACGCTGGGTTTTTACATTCCCAGCAAAGATTTTGGAGCCTTTTGTGTATCCATAAGTTGCACAGCGTGGAAAGGGGTGAGGAAGATGCTCCAAGGAGCAGCATCCTCCTGGCACAACACAAACCCATCCCCATGCCATGGTGGGATGGAGGATCCAGGATCCTGAGCTGCTCCCAGAGCCTGGCAGGGGGAAGGGAGCAGCTCCAGGAGAGCAGGGACAGTTTTTAAGCACTCTTGATCATTCCTTGGAATAAAATATTTTTTTAAAAAATTGCTCATCGAGCGATTAAAATGTGCAAACATTTTGCTTGGTGTTCCGACTGCCACATTTAATATTTCAAACAACATCCAGGCCAATATTGTTGCTTAATTTAACATAACTGGATCCTGAATGCATTTCTAACAGATTAAACCACAGAAATATCCACATGTTTTAATGAGGATTTGGCACTACTCGGAGCCAAACACATTTTAGCAATATTTTTGGACTACAGATTCTTTCACAAGAAAAGAAAGCCCACTGGTAATGGAGCTGCATTCCCTACATTTCAAGCCTCTTTGGATTTATGTAAATTGAAAAAACTGAAATATTTAGTGCCATTATAATTCAAGCAACATCTGGACAATTTTCTTTGCCTCGTAAAAGACTTCAGTCAGCTTTGCAGAGGCTCAGGCCATGTTGCTCAGCAGAATGGCTCCTTTTACATTTGCATGCTTCACTTCCATTCTGCAGTTTCTATGCCAACAAGCATTTGTAACTCTTTAAAAAGCACATTTGGAACTGGGGGGAGATGGAAGATTGGAAATGTGATAAAGATTTGTTTCTTTTGAGGGGGGTTTTGTTGGTGTTTCCCTAAATCTAAATCATCTTTTTTTTTTTTTTTAATTCTTTTTGAGCCCTGGAAACCTCAAAAAGGCCCAATAACCATCACTGCAGCCATGGCAACTCTTCCACCTGCTTCAAAATGCACCAGGGACTTGGTAAGAGGAGTTGTTCAGTCAATTTGATGTATAAAATATATATATGAATATATATTACTCCAGCTCTCTCTTCAAAGAAAGACTCAATAGCAAACATCACAAATTTAGGTGTCCATCTCCTACTGCAGCCTCCAGGCCCTGTGTGAGTTTCCAGATCCCAAGGAAAAGCAAACAGAGAGAAGCAGCTACGACTGAACTGTCACCCAAAATCCAGCAGTTTGATTTTTAACCAGATTTTTGGAAGCAACTCCTCCCCTTCCTCCCTGCCCCCAGTCCCAGACCTCCCAGATGGCTCAAATTTTATATTTAAAGCTCGTGCTCAGCGCTGTGGCATTACAGGTGCACGGAGATAAAGGAAACCACAACCCTGAGAAGGCACAATAGAGCAAACCAATAGTAATGATCATACAAAACCTAGAGAAAAAACTGTATTTTTTTTATACAGATGCAGCCTACATTGTGAATTCCTCTCCTCCTGAAGTTCCCCATAGGACCAGGATGGAGCTGCCATCCTGGGACACCAGCAAAGGTGCCCCAAAAAAGCCCCAGTCAGAGCAGGCCATTCTATGGACAGTGGGAAGAAGTTGTTCCCACCCAAAGGCAGGACTAGGAGGGGCTTTCCTGAGGGAGCTGCACAAGCAGGGAGCACCCACCAACACCTGCTCTTCAGCATTTCTATTATTTAGAGACAGGACAAGGGGGAATGGCTTCACACTGAAACAGAGCAGGGTTAGATGGGATATTGGGAAGGAATTGTTCCCTGGGAGGGTGGGGAGGCCCTGGCACAGGGTGCCCAGAGCAGCTGTGGCTGCCCCTGGATCCCTGGCAGTGCCCAAGGCCAGGCTGGACGGGGCTTGGAGCAGCCTGGGACAGTGGGAGGTGTCCCTGCATAGGGGTTGGAATGAGATGATCTTTAAGGTCCCTTCCAACCCAAACCAGTCTGGGATTCTCTGATTTTCTTGTCCATGAGCTCCAGAGGATGGAAACCAGAACCCACAGTGATCCTGCCAGGGGTAAACATTCATTTGCAGGGGATGGGGATCTGCCAGCCCCTTCAATCCACCTCCTGTGCAGATGTGACACTGACCTGATGTGCTGGGAGGGGACAGGATGAGGGAAATGCTGTGCAGTAATCAACCCTAACCACAGCACTGAGAGAAAATCACAGAATCATTAAGGCTGGAAAACACCTCTATGATCATCCAGTCCCACCACCCCCATGTTCACCACTAACCCATGTCCCTGAGTGCCACATCCACGTGGTTTTTGAACACTTCCAGGGTTCCAAACACTGGAACACTCCACCACTGCCCTGGGCAGCCCCTTCCAATGCTTCACAATGCCCAAATATGATAAGTTTTTCTTCCTTCAGCCAGACAGGACACAGAGGAAGGGAGATTGGGTGCCCTTGGCCAAAACAAAATGCTTAACACATTAACCAGCTCCTTCCCTCCCTGCACAGCCACAGATGATGCAGAGCATCAGACAACTCATTTCAGCACCAGTCTAGCATTGATTTTTGCAAGAAGGGATCAGCATGAGGTCCAGAAAAGGCAAAAACTCCCTCAGGGAGGAGCAGGAGACAAAAACACAAGATTATCAGTACAGTGGTGGGGACTAGAAAAAAAGTTATTAATTTTCAAAAGCTGTTTTGTCTCCTGGGAGCCGTAAAAGCCCTCAGGTCCCAAACACAGCTCCTGCTGCACAGAGCATCAAAGAGCAGGAGCAAAGGCTACATCTGGGAAACTCCTGCATGTGAAAGAGGCCCACAGGCCACTGCCTGGCACACAGAATGCCTGCAGCACAAGGAAGGGGTCTTGCAAAAATAAAGCCACGAACGCTCGCTTTTCCAGTCCTGGCTGTGCCGTAGGAAGGGGCAGCTCCTCCTCTGGCCCAGCTCCTGCCTCTGGTGTTTCCTGCCACGATTTCACAACCTTTGCCATTTCAAAAGTCCTCCTGGCAGCCACAGCAGCAAGCACAGAGCTATTTTACATGAGTGCGTGACTGATGCGTTCGGGCTCCTCTCCCCGCGTCGTGCACAGGGAGCTGACACTGCCCACGGATCAGGGCCATAACTGCTGTAAGTTGGAGCATTTTCACCTCCCTCAATGAACTGTAGGGGTGTGCACTAGCTGGAAATACAGCTCCATCTGGGATTGAAGAGACTGAGCCTAAAATACTGAAATCAACAGCAGCTTTCGACAGACAGGAGCTGGCCACATGGGTGTTCTCCGTCTGGGATAACTTCTTCCACGCTGTGCACGAGCCAAAGGCACCAACAGCAAGATGCAGCAATCCCTAGCAGCTACAGAATGAACAAAACCAGGCAGGTTTCTGCTGCAGCCCACACCTACACCTTCCCAAGATGTCTGCACGGGGAGAGGAGAGAGATCCCACCTCTTAAGAGGAGGGAGAGTGATTTGAAATCAATGTTTGGCAAAATCAAAGTCTGTGGGGACGCGTGTTAATGAATTCCCCTGCCGGGTTTACGATGTTTAAAGGAAAACAAAAGATTGCTGCAAGCACAGCAGAGCAGGTGAGACCTGGGGAGGTTGTTCACACACCTGGTTTTACATTCCCTAAGCTCCCTCCAGGCAGGAGAGGCTCCCTCCCTGCCCTGTGCTCGGGGACACTCAGGTGATGAGCCACTGGTATCCCAGAGCTGGGTGGTGTTGAGAAGCCTCTGTTGTTCTCCTGCTTGAGGTGGCAGCTCAAAACTGGCTGGAAATGCAGCAGATGATCTCACGTGCTCCTCAGCTAATGGAAATACCCAGGGACCATGGGTCCTTCCTGCCCAGCCTTCTCCCAGCGGGTCCCTTTTGGGATCAGGCACCAGCCAAGCACAATTCACTCTTAGCTGGACTAAGATCTACGGAGAGATCATGAAAATGAACTAACTCCTGCCCTTCTCTCTTCTGTGATGGACTACACTCTGCTCCTTCAGAGCAATTTCACATAAGGGGAGAGGGAAACACGGGAGGGATACAAGGAATTTATCCCCCCGTGGTTTCTCACGTGGACACACAACACTGAAACTGCGAGGCGAGGAATGAGCCAGGGCCACATCCAGGTGTGCCACATCCAGGTGTGCCACAGCCAGGTGTGGTGCCAGCAGCTTTCCCCTGGATACAGAGGAGATGAGCTCCACCTCCCCTGTCCCTGGGAGCCCCACCTGGACGTGCAGTGCTTGGGGGACATGAACGACTGGGCAACAAACCCTGGTCACTGCACGAGGCTCTCAGGTTACCACACTGGGCTTTTTCTCTTCACCCACCCTCAGGGTAAACCCCACTGGAAGCACAACCATCCCCAGCTCCAGGTTTTTACCTATTTCCCAAAACTCGTTGGGATAAAACAGGAAAGCAAAGCAGAGGGGAGTTCCAGCACTGCCCTGACGCTGACCTGGAGCTGGAGCTCTGTCGGTGTTCCCACACCACCTTCCCCAGAGCAGCCCTGAGATGAAAAATAAATGTGTTGGGTGATAAAACACAGAACTCCCCTCCCCAGCCAACGCACCCACCAAGGCACTCATTTAGCTCTGAGATTCAGCACTGAATATTGCATCATTCTGGAGCCTTTTAAGGAAACATTCCAGCATTTTCCCATATTAATCAGGCAACTTTTTTTTTTTTTAGCCAGACAGAGTTAAAAATAACCAAGAGCCAGGTAGGTGTCGGTGAAAAGCTCCAGCAGGGAAAATCTTGTCCCATCACACCTGGAAGGAAGGAAGTCCTTGCCCATCTCCAGGCACTGTCCCTGCAGACAAACATGACCAAGCCCAATGACAACTCTCCCCATTAATGCTGGATAATTTTAGGGTCTCAGCTGTAGGCAGTTCATCTCTCTAGCAAAATCCTACCTAAGACTTGCACTATCTACCACAGCAGGCTTGACCCCATTTTCATATGCAGAAGCAAAAAAACCACCCCTCCTAATCCTACAGAACCCAGAGCAAATAACACTCTGGGGCTGTGTGATACCACCCTGTTAAATACAAACATGTTCCTACAGTAGCTCAATGATTTTAAGCATTCACCATCTTTTCATTTCAGTTCTAAGCACTTTGCCTGGCAACTGTCTGAAGGGCAAACCATTATGGAAATAGGAAGACAATTAATTTTCCTTTATTCTGGAAGAGAGGATTATTGGAATAAATAAAATAATCAGCTTAAACAAGAGCACAATTCACAACTTCTGAAAAACAGAGGACAGGTTTCTTTCATTTTCCTTTCCAGAGAAATGATTTCCTGGGATGGAGTTCGAAAGGGAAGTGCAGAAGTTTTGGAGTTAACCTTGGACTGCTGACTCACAAATCCCTGCCTCTATGCCTTCAGCAGGAGGAAGGCTGGCATTTCACTCTTAGAGCCACTTTATAGATTAATTTAACATAGCAAATCAGAACAGCCCCCCAAAAAGATACACAGGCCACTTCCCAATCTCATTTGGACCAGAGGTAAATCTGAAGCAGCCACCAATCAGGCAACTCCTTTGGCAGCAGATGCTCAGCATGACAATTAATGTGGTTAAAGGAGGATCTGACACCCTGTGACACACATGTACACCTACATATATGCATTAAATTAAAAGTATTTCACTCCCAAACCCCAGAGGGAGAAGGGAACAAATGGAAGAGGGGAGCCTTCAAGTTCGTATTAGCAAGAGATGAAATTATTTACTGAGAAAAATTTGGGATATCTTGGTAAGAACTGTAGAGTTATTTCTGGAGGACTCCTCTAATAAGCAGAATGAGTTACAAAAATAGGATGGGAACTGTGGTTCAAGGTTGCTACAGCCTCGAAAAGCAACAGAGATAATTGATGGAGACACAGATTCCCAGGAACACTAAGGACTGCAGAAGTACTTAGAAATCAAATTGATGATCTGGAAAATAACACAAGATTAAGAATGATCAGGTTAGTGGGGGCTCCTGGAGGAGCAGAAGCAGGAGAAGGCAGACTCTCAGTGCTCGATGGATGACGAGGAGGTGGGGGATGAATAATCCCCAATCCAGGGTGTCTGGGTGAGCCATGTCCCCACACAGGCCAGTTTTCCAGTGCTCCACATCCCTGAGGGAAGGACCTCCTGCATCCAGGAGCCCACGTGTTTATGGCAGCTCCCAAATCTGAGCCTGGTTCCAGGATCCAGCACCGTCTCCCCCCAGCAGGAAATGGCTCAAACCGCTCCCTGTCCTTCCCCCAGTCACAAACTCCGGGTGCCCTGGCACAGCCACATCCCAGCAGCTGGAGGAAGCACCACTGGGAAGAGCTCCTGCACATCCCAGCACCCTGTGCTTCCCACAGGGAACAGCCATTTCCTCTGTGTGCTCCTCCAGCTGCACAACACTGTGGCAGCAGGTAGGTCATGGACCTGATGGTGCCTGAAGAATCACCTGCAGTTTGTTTCCTCCTCCTTTCTCTGCCTTTTTGGGTCTTTAGGAGCCACCAAATCACCTCACCACCACCTTCAAACCCCATCCATCTATCCATCCATCCATCCATCCATCCATCCATCCATCCATCCATCCATCCCTCCATCCCTCCGTCCATCCATCCATCCATCCCAGACCTCTCCTTACAGCCCTGTCCCCTGCGTCTCTGCTCTCTCCCAGCTCTAACTCCATCTCTCCTCTGCAGGTCCTTAAAGCAGGATTTTTCTTCCATCTTCCCTTTCCCACAACTATATTTTTCCCAGCACAAAGTACCCCTTGCACTGCTTCTCTCACCCTCAGAATCCCAGATGTGCTCTGTGCTGGTCGATGCATTAAATCCCATCCACCATGGGAAGGGAGTTATTCTATAATTTCACATCTGGGTTAAAAATCCCAGCTCCTTCTCCTGTGTCTGTAACTTCACTCACTAATCCTCAGGGGAAAGGGGGCAAGGAGCCCCCTTTGCCAGCTGGTGCTTTCAGGCTTGCTCAGCTCCTCTCTCCATGCAGGGCTCCATCAGCTCCAAGGAGCACAGGGTGCCCCAAGACCCTTCCCTGCTTCACCCAGGAGCGTTTGGGCAGGGGGACAGCACTGCCAAAGGATGCTAAACAAGGATGCAGCAGCAAGGACTGAGCCCAGGGTGTTAAGGAAGCCAAAATTCAGCCAGAAGTTGGATTTCAAAACGGCCAGGAAGGCAGGAGAGCAGGAGATAAAACTCCTCTGAAGGTGGAGAAATGCTGTGCGTGACAGCAAACCCTTGCACACAGCGTCACCACAGAGAGGATTCATCACAGCCAATAATTACAAGGCTCATCTCATAATGTCTGCTCTTAAAGGCTTTGCCAGTTGAGTCCAGGCTGGCTGAAGCAGTTGGAAGGGAGAGAAGCAAAGCCACCAGGCTTTGAAGTGGCCACCATTTGATTATTAAAGCCTGGGACTTGCATGCCGTGTACATCCAGCACAGTTACTTCCTCCTCCCTGGGACTGCCAGGTTTTTCTAGATATAGATATAGATAGATGAGGGTTTTTTAGATACACATGTAGGATTCAGTTCCATCTTGTTCTTTCTGGTTTCAATACAATTCTGGGATGATAAGATACCAAAAAGGTGAGCAAGTCCCAAATTCAGGTTTCAGTTTCTCCACTGAACAAAGCTGTGCTGGTGGAGAAAGAGACAAAACTGGCCACACAGGCAGAACTTTTCACACCAATCTAAAGACAGGAAGGTGCAAATTCAAGCAATGAATCCTCCTGCAAAGTCCAAGTCACCCATCTCAAAGAAAGCATCCAGGAGTCCGTGCCCTGCATTCCCTGCACATCCCACACCCTGCAGCAGGCACTGGACACAGCTCCATGGGATGAAGAGCCTCCCTCAACTCAGCCACACCAGAGAGCTCAGGGTTTGCAAGGAGAGAGGTGCCCACTCCATGGGAACACCCAGCAGGGACCTGCAGAACTCCTCTGGCAGAGCCCAAGAACAAACCCACAAACTGAAATTAAATTTGGTTGTAGCTATGTTTTTTCCTTGCAGACTTGTCAGTTCCAGGGCTTGCTGGAAAGGAGCTGAATGTCTCCTTGGAAGAGAGGAGCCCTGCACAGGAGGGAAGCAGCTGTGGGATGAGGCTCTCCCAAAAGCTGCTCTGATCCAGAGGCACCAAGTCCCCAGGCCACCGAAGGTTTGGTCAGGCTGAAGCACAGTGCTCTGTGCTCTCTGCTCAGCCACTGAAAATAGCTCATTTCCCCCATTCTACTCTAAAACAAGAAGAGGAGGAGGGTTTTATCCTCTGGTTTTGAGCCAAAGCCCAGACACTAAGGAAAGTGTCACCTTTGTTCCTTTGCTGAGCCTTTCCCCCATTCTGGGACTGGAGATGGGAGGAAAAATTTTAAAGCTGCTCCAAACCATTTCAGGGGTGAACTTCGTTACTCTTCCCAGAGAGGCTGAAATAAAGAATGAGATGATCCAGGCTCCCTCAAGTCACCCTCTGGAAAAGGGAAGGACAGCAATGACCTGCCCTGGGGGAGAGCCAGGGCCCAGCACCTCGTTCCAGACCAAGGACCAGTCCTGGTGTCACAGGACCTCTGGGCCCTGTCCTGGTAAAGCAGCCCCCACCCACACACCTCAGAGCCTGAAGGTGCATTTTTGTTATACCCTGACCACAGATTTTTAAGGTTTCCTTTAACTTTCTTGCTTTCAACTTTGCTTCTCAAAAAAAAACCTATTTCCCAGTTCTTCCACCAAACGGGCTTTTAAATAGAATTTGATCATTTTTCTCTGAACTAAAACCCCTTGTCATGGTGACAGCTACGTCGCTGGCATCAGTTAAAAATGTGAAAGAGAAAACACTCATCCAACCACTGAGAAACAAGCAGCCCCACCGAATCCTGACACAACCATGGTCCTCCACAACACGAGTCTTTGTTCTCACAATCATCTCCAAAACAATATTCTGACAACAACATCCCTCCCTGTATAGATTTATATTGCTATATCTCTATCATTTCCCTCACGCCCATCAAAATGAAGTTATAATTAACCCATCATCAATAGAAATTACAATGATTTTGAAACAGCAAGAAACAATCTATTTGCATTTGGTAGCTAATTATTCCCCCTACGCACACAGCCACCAATGTTCCCTAAAACCATCCACAGAACAGACAGTCTGTGCTAGCCAGAGCTTCTGGAAAGGAGGGGAAAAGGAGGGACTAAGCAAAAAAACCTCAACGCTGGGGTGGCAAAATTTTCTTCAAAATCCTCAGCATCTCGAGCTCAGCCCAGTCTGTGACAGACTTGCCCTTCTGAACTCATCCAGCAGTGTTAGAATCCACCTGGGTACCACATGGAGGCTGACAGCAACCTCGGGACCAACCTAGTGGGAGCCAGTGACATTTGCTAAATTATCGAATTATTATTATTCCCTCCTTCACTCCACTCCGAGGAAACGTGAAGCCATTTCCCAATAAAAGCCCTTGGACATAAATTTCACACCAGGACTGCTCCCAGAGCCGGGGATCTGCAGAGGCACAGGCAGCGTTGCCCCCACGATTATTCCCTCCTGGAAGGAGGAAGGGTGTGCCCTCCTTCCAGCCACGCTCAGTCCTGGGGCACTGCCAGGGGTGACCTCCAGCCCCTCCAGCTCCAACTCATCCCCCTCAGGTACAGAACAAAGCAATGCCCTTCCCCACCCCCGCCCCCACGCCAGGCAAGGTTTGCTGACAGATCACCTCCATTTCCTCACCATCCCCAAGGATCAGAGCGATGTTTGTAAGAGGTAAAGACACAAGCCGTGGTCAGGGAGCGCTGCCTCCCCCAGCTCGAGCAGCCTGACAAAAATCAAGCCACCCAGGGATTTCTGCTTGACGTCCTGGGAGCCCCAGGTTGGCCCTCCATGGCTCGCGCTGCGTTCGGAGGAAGCTGATACAAAGCACCAGGGATGGTAAATCACATCCTCCTTCACCCACGCTTCTGGAGGCGAGTAGAGAAAACACTCTTCGCTCATTAGGAACTACCCGAGGCTTCCCTTCCTCCAGGATGCCCCCACAAAGCAGGGGTTGGGGAGGAAGGGGCTCAGTTTCACCTTGACACAATCCCTGTGCCTGCAACACTTACCTGGCTGCCAAGGCATCCCTCCTCAACACGCCGGGAGTCATCAGCCTTCAAAGCAAAGCCAAAATAGCTCAAGGATTGTTTTCCTTCCCCCATCTGACACGGGCTTGCAGCTCCTCAGGCATGGGGAGGAGGTGGGGGCAAAATAATAGTAATAATCAAAAGCAAAAGACTATTCTTCTGTAGGCAAAGCTAATCCTGTCACACATTTTCTTCCCAACAGAAGCATGATAGATCGAGTCCCACTGGGTTCTTCTCACAACTAAACAGGACGAGGTGTTTTCAGCTCCCTTCTGCCAACACAGCTCAACGAGCAGCAAGGCCTCACCTCCTCTAATCATTTAACTCAACACGAAGCCACCCTGGTGCTCTACCCCAGCTCTAGAAAGTCAGCCCGAGCCTCAGTATGGCCTTGCACGGAAATAGGATTACTTTGGCCTGGAGGAAAAAAAGAAACCACAACATGAAGGTCACCCATAAAATCATTACACAGCTCCCTCTTCCCCGGCTCTTAGAGAAAAAAACCACCTTTCTCAAACCCTCAGCCTGAAAGGAGAAACACAAAAAGATATGTACATTAATGCCATATACCTCCGTCAATTTTTTTCCTCGTGTCTTTAGAGCAGTTGTTTACTGCAGCCAACTGCAGAGAAATTACAGTAGCTTAACTCTCCAACTCCCTCTAAAGGATTAATCTTCCAGTGAGCATGCTCACGCGGGAGCTTTTTCAGCACTTGCATCCATTTCATGAGTGAGGGCTGCTGCACACATGAGGAAATGCCATTTCAGGGCTCCAGGCAGAGCGAGCAGCCCCCAAACCAAGGGCTAAAGCCCTTCCCAGGGCTCCACAAAGGATCTCTGCCCAAGCCTCCAGCTCCAAGGAGGTTGAAAGATTTCACGTCCATGGCCCCTTTCAGGAAGGAGGGGGGGCGGTGGTTTCCCTGCGACACTCGTTTGAAATGTCTGACCTTGGCTTTTCTCTACAGGCTGGTGGACAGTTCACCCACTGAATCTGGAGTCAAAACCAGCTTCTCCTCGCTGGCAGATTTTTCATCACTTGTTGGCTCATCTTTGCTTTTCAGGAAAAAAAAAAAAATCGGGAAGATAATTTGGGGTGCAGGGAGGGGGAGGGGAGGGGAAACGTTCAAATAAAAAGGAACAGCTTTACAAATCTAGTTCTCAACTCTGCATCACGGTTGGTAACAGATCCTGAGACACATTTAACTCCACAGATTAAAGACCCATGCAAATGAGGATTTGCTGGTAGACAACAAATCCAGTATCTAAACAAGGCTGTTCAAGTAATCTTGTCCATTCTCTCCTAGACCACTGTAGATTAAACTGCTCTGTTTGAGATATCTCTCCCTCACCTCAAATGATGCACCTCGAGTCAAAGCCTTCCTGGTGGAAAAAAAAGCTCCAAAATTAAGGACAAATACACTGCAGAAATAGTTTCTTCCATTTTCATCTTCTCATATTCCAGGGTTCTGCCCTTCCCCTTCCCATTTATCTATTTTATGTCCTGTTGCTTAATTGCTCTTTGTAGCTGAAAGAGATCCAAGCCTCCCCCTCCCCCCAAAGGCTCTTATTTCAAGTTTTAAACCCAGCTTGAGTCTAGGACACGCATTCTCCATTGCTTTTCAGGAAAGTCCAGGGAAAATCACAACCCCTGAGCCCAGGGAAAACCCAGCCCAGGGGGCTGCAGCCCAAGGTCTGAGATCACTTCCCAGATCCAGCGCCAGGCTTCACCCCGGCCATTACAGCCACCTAAACATGCATTTATTTTTCCAAAAGTCTTGAGTGTCTTTGATGCCACGAGGCCCCTGTAATGTTTGAAGCCCTACAAATGAATCCACAAAAAGGCAGGATGTCAGGAGAGTGTTAAAGAAGGGCTATGGCTGCGTTTGACAATGGAGTGCTCACCATAGCGACCGTCCCCGCAAGAAATGATAAAACCTATGGTGACACTGGATATTTTGCTCTGTTGCCACCTAAATAGAATCACCCCCAGAAAGGGAATCTCTGTTACCATGCATTAAAATAGAGGCTTTGTTTTATTTATAAAGCATCCAAACTGGTTGGTTTGGATGTGTCAGAGCACGGGCTGTTCAGCCACCCCTCCCTGCTCCATCCTTCGGGGACTTAATGACTGATGGCTGCACTTCACCCTGCCCTCGCCTCCCACGGATCTCAGGTGCTGCTGAGCCTGCCCCAGCTCCTCCAGGGAAGGTCTGACCCTGAAAACCCCTGCTAAGAAAACCCCAGCCTTTAGAGAAGGCAGATGTGAAAAAGCCTCCATGGAGGGAGATCGTGTCCCACACGTCCTCCTCCACGGCAGGATTACACCCATGAAGGTGGGATAGCAACTATGGAGTTATCCTGACCTGTCATTCCTAATTTGGAAACCAGTCATACTCCCTGAGAGTTTAGACTTTGAAGATTGACTACTATTGATTCTTCTGCAAGCAAACAGCCCAAGCTGGCAATCAGTCAATAATAAGCAATTACTCGACAGCCTCTTATCTGCAGATGCCAGCCCAGACAGCTCGATTCGAGGAGGCAGCAGGTCAATAAATCAAAGCTGTTCTCAAATTTTAAAATATCATCATTTAAAAACCCACCCAGCCTTCAAACTGGCTGGAAGAGCAGCCAGGCCAGGGGGATTCCTGCAGAACAGTGTGGAGGCTATCACTAATTTACAGCACAGGAGATAGAACGTGATGTGCTGAAATCCACCCCGACACTCCTTATCTCTCAGGAGAAGCACGAGTGGCAGCTGGATGAAGATGATGAGAGGGAGAGGAGGAAGCAAAACCCTTCTCCTTCCAACAATGACTTGTAGGGAAAAAGCAAAGCAGGGCAGCCTTCCCAAAACACTCACCAAGCCCTGGGACACACCTTGCTGCTCACCAGGAGCCTCGAACCCCAACAAAGATGTGTTTAACACCACCAAGACAGCAAATTAATGGCACCTCTCTTATCCCCCTGCTGTGACCTCCATGCCCTGGGTGCACAATTAATCATTTCATCCCAGGAAATGCACTTCCTCGATTTTTCATGGCCTAAACATGACACGAGCACAGGAGCCAAAGGCTCCTCTTGATCCTTTCAGGGTGACCCAGAGGCGACGCTTTAAACCCAGCGGTGCCAACAGTGCAACAAAGAAAATCAGCTGAAAACTCATGGAGGCATTTCATGCTCTCAGTGCAGACTCCCTTTACAGGCTCATTTATAGAAAAAAAGAGATAAAAATTGCCTATTTCATTTGCAGAAGGCTGAGCACGCAGCTGGAATGCCAGCCCAGTGCAATGGCAACCTTCTGTCTATCTATCTATCTATCTATCTATCTATCTATCTATCTATCTATTTATTTATCTATCTATCTATCTATTTATCTATCTATCTATCATTGCAAGGGCAATCACAACCTCCCACCTAGTTCTGGAGACTCTAAAAACTCTGGTACCTTCCCAGTTTGTCCATGGGTTCTCACACAAGTCATGGAAACAGCCCAAAAGTACCAAAAGAACAGCATAATAAGCATAAAAAGGGGTGACCCACTGGAAACAGGATCAATCCCATAGCTGGTACTCACTCTTCATACTCCATTTTGCCACAAAATTCAGGTATCTGAGGATACATCCTAAATATCCTCAGTCTTCAACACTTTTCAGTGGCCTGGGAGGGGAGGTTGGGTGAAAGGCAGCAGTTAATGGATTATTTCAACTGTACTTGGCAGTTGGGACAGACTTCTTGAGGGGGAGCCTACTGAGGTTTTCACTTCCATCTCCACGCGGTGCACTCAGGTCCTTTCAGCAGTGGCTGGGCCAGCAGGAAGCTGTGGGAAGCTGTGCCCAAAATCTCAAAAGGATTTCCTCTCTTCTCACCCACAGAGCACCTACAGGTGGCTTTTACACTGCCAGCCTTGTCTGCAGCACCGTGGCAAAGCATGGGAGAGCACTTGGGAGTAAAAAAAAGTGTTAAATGCATCTTCCTGTACCACTCTCACCATTTATAGAGAAGCTACAAAATGCCAAAGCAGCTGACAGGATCCCACAAACCACACTGCAGAGCACCAGTGGCTCCTGAGCTTTGCAGGAAACCCACCAGAAAGATTTTCACACAATACCTGCAGTTTTCTGATATAAAATATGGACCCTTTTCCTTCAGATGGAAGAGCAGGTCAGTGCATCTGTGCTGTAAGGACAGTCCAGTGCCAGCACTGCTCTGGGGAGGAGCCTGCAAAGCTGCTGGAGCTGCTGAGCATGGAAAACATTATTTATTTGCCCAGAAAGAAGCTGCCTGCCACGGGCCTGGCTCCCACAGCCCCGCTCGAGCCTGCGCTGTCCTACTCCACACGAGGAAAATAATGCAGCAACTTCACAAACCACAGCTGTGGCAGCAACACAAGACTATTTCTCACCTTTTATGAGAAAAGCAATGCCAGTTGCAAGACAATAAGATACCACAACCTGCCATTCATCCTCCCATCTCAAGGCACGGCCATTCCATACAAAAGCTGGAGATCACCTGTCGTGCTCTGCTTCCTTCTTTCAAATGCAGCATTGTGTTAGCACCAGGATCCCGCTGCTTTGGGGCTGGAAGTGTTGCTAGAGCAACAAAAATGCTGGAAAGTAGAGCAGAGAACAAAAGGACTCCACAGCCCCACCGAGGATGTGATCAAGGAGACAGCAACAATGGAAAACGGGACCAGGAGACCTCCCTTAGAGCAGGGAGCTGCCATCTCCCATCCCCTGCTGGGCAGAATGGTAATTTAGCAAGGAGATCATCCCAGTAAGAAATTCCAGCAGCTCAGCCCCATGTCTGCTTCTTATCAGGAGCCCCATGACTGACCAGGGCACTGCTCCTCTCCAGGACCCATCCTTTCACACCCAGCACGAAGATGCCGCTCGCAGCTGACTTGGGTGCACAGAGGCAGGAATTAGGGACAGACTTTTCTGTAAAGGCAGAGTAAATCCCTGCTTGCACGTCCAGCAGGCTGCCCCTGCAGCAGGAGACATGGTCAGAAATCCAAATCTGGTGACATTCCAGAAGTTCTCTGGGCTGGGTAGACACCATCAGTCTCTTCATGGGATCCCACTGCACCTTGCAGGGCTTACCAGAGTGGCCCTTGATGTAAGGAACATGGATGCTTTAGGAAATAATCCTCAAAGCAGACTGATTCAGGGATTCCCTCTGCCCCTTTTGGCACCTTCAGCACGGGGACACTGCACCCAAGGTGTGTGGGGAGTGTCCTGATTGGAACTGTCATCCCTTGGAACTGGAGAGGGACAGACAGCAAACACCAGGCTGCTGTGTGATGGCAACCCACTGCCAAAACCCATCCATGGAGGGCTGTGTTTGCTCCATCAGGCTGTCTGCAGCCCAATCCTAATCCTGGAGAACTTTGGAGGAGCTCAGAAAATCCTTAGACTTCACACACGCTCGGATTCATTCGTCCTACACTGGTCACAAGGATCTGGCTAATTCTGATTTGCCTCTCAGGATAAAAACCCACTGTTTAAGGGCAGCCTTTGTCATGTAACAAAAACTGTCCCTCTGTGCCTGGTCTTCCTGTCACCTGCACCAGTGGCTTTAACCCTGGGGCTGCCAACAGCTTCCAGAAAGCTCTGAGAGGAAAGTGAGCCCCTTGCAGGAGTCACATTTGCTACATGGGATTACAAACCACTCAGCCAAACCAAGCAGCAGCAACAGGAAAAGTCCTGGAGGTGTCTGGCTTGAAGTATAAAAGCAAAAAAACCTCTTTTTTTTTCCAAATCTTAAGCAAAATCTATTTATCAGCTGATGAAGACACAAAAATCCTCAGGGTGGTTTATGAAAATGAGCAAAGGCAGGACCAGCTTCAGGGGAGCGAGGCTCAAAGCCTGGCTCAGAGCCAGCCTCACCCTCTTGTGACCACCTGCACAGGTTACAGACCAAGCAGCAAAGAGGATGAACAGTGTTTATCCCCACTCTGGATTAAAATTCAGAGGTGGAGAAGTCACATGAACCACTGAGGATCCCAGCACCAGAACCTGCTGCCCTGGGAACAGATGGCCAAGGCTGCCTGAGTGGGACTCCACACCTCAGGAAAACTGAAGGGTTTGCTGCAGCTCGATCCAAGGCCCTGATATCCATGGCTGTGACCTTCCAAACCAGCCCAGCATCAAGGCTCAGATGCCTCCTTGTGCCTGCTCACAGCTCTGGGAGAATCTCTGTCCCCTCCGTGCTCTGCTCAGCAGTGCACCTCTCCCATGGCACACAGAGCCCCGAGCACTGGGATGTGCTCCAGCCTCACCTCGACTGGCACCTACAGCCCAGCTTCTCAACTCCAAAATAGCTTCTTCCCCATTTGACTCATTAAAACAAAAACCACAGAGAAACACAAAAAATTCAAACAGAATGATAAACACTGGAACTGTACAATGTCAAAAAAAAAAAAAAGGAAATTAATCCAAGGACCTGAAGACTGGTCCAGCCACAATTTTGGCATCTTTTTAGCCATCCCTGATAAAGGCACCTTTACACATGACAGTTCTGTTGAGACAGGCCAAAGTTAGACCAACAGAAATGCTCTCCTGTCACACCTGTGCTCAGTAGCCTGAATGAGCCCCAAGACTGCCCACAAAAAACTTCAACCTGAGTACCAGCATTATACAAATACAATCTCCATCAATAGTCATTGCTTTCAACATGCAAAGGAACTGCCATGATCATCCTGTCAATTATTTCCACAAATCCAATGGATAAAAACCTGTAACTGAGGGGAAAACATGTGACATCTGCTTCTTCCTGGCTTTCCTGCTCTGCTGAGGAGGGCTGGGAGGAGCCCAGGAGCCCATCCAAAATGATCTTTATGCCATGAAAGCAGCTCACTTCACTCAGCAAGGCTAATTTTGCCAGCAAAAACTGCAGCCACGTTCAAACCATCCAAGACACCCCCACAGCGTTCCGAGGCAGCATTCCTGGATGGAGGCATGGCTCACACCTGCCCACACAGCCAGGGCCTGGACGTGCAGCCCTGTTCCCAGTGCCATTGTGTCACCACAAACAGCTTTCCCTGCAGTGCTGAACGCTCTGGAATAGCATTCCTGTAATAACTAGTGATTATTACTCTGATGCATTAATGTTTGCAGGTCCCAAACCCTCCTGTCTGGCCTCGTTGGGTAACTCCAGAGCAGAGCTCTCAGCAGCACAGCCCTGCTCCTCTTCCCCCTGCTTTGTGTCTGCCCAGAACTGTGGGCTATTCTCCCATGGAATTGTGTCCATATAAACAACCCATGCCACAGGTAGATCCCTCACCACACCCCTGGGAGATGTCAGGGCAAGGAAAGGGTTTTTAATCTGATTTGGGGCACCGCATCCCCGGAGAAGCTGCTGCTGTCACATCAGCAACTCAGAAGATGCATTAGAAAAGATGGAGATGTTAACTGCTCCTCCCAGAAGCTGCTCAGCACAGCAGGCAGTGACGTGAGGCAGCCTCCTGTGGGGAGGCACAGATGTGCCCAGTGCCACAGCACAGCTGGGGAGCTCAGGGGAGGAGACACAGCACCCAGATAACGGCAGTGGTTACAGGGGATTAGCTCTGAAGCTCAGCTTGGGAAAACCCACTGCTCAATTCATGTGGAGATTAGCAATCACTTTGATTCAGGTGTTCCCATGGAAAGAAATGGGCCGGAGGAGCCACTGTGGTCCTTCCAACCTGATTGATTTGGGGATTCTGTGGTTACCCCTTTTCCTGGGAATTCTCTTGCAGAGGTGGCCTGGCATCTCCCAGTCCCCAGGCAGCAAGGGAAGAACAATCTGTTGAGACACCCAGGGAGCAGGGGATGTCTGGCAGAGGCAGGAAACCTCTCTTTCCTCCTGCCTTTCCTGCCCGGGTGATGTGACACGCAGGGATATTTCCAGTTAGCACAGCCCTCCATTGGCCAAACCTTCACACAGCTCTGATAATGCAGTGAGAAAACAATCCTGGCTGATTTTCCTTCCATGCAATTTAACTTCTAGTACTGGATATAACACACTCCTTCCCACTCCTGTGCCCAGAGCCAAACAAAGCCGATCTGCTGGAGAGGGAGGTTTAAGTAGGATTTAAGATCTGCCTTGAACTCCTGGTGGCAGCCCACGATGGAGTGGATCCTACCCAGGCTGAGCAAGAGACTGCAACCACATGGGTTTGTCACATGTGGAACAGAAGAAAGCATTGAGAATTTGTGCCAAAACATGAAGGGCTTTTCTCATTCAAAAAAAAAAACCCCAACAAAATTAAAAAGTAAAACAGCTGAACCAACCAAGAGAGCAGGGTTTTTCCCAGGGTTTCTGCAAGGCCAGATGCAGCCTGTGGCTGGGAGGATCCTGCACTGTGACACAGCAGGGCAGGGGATGCTGATGGGGGGGATCCAGCCCTTGTGATCCCCTCCCTGCTTTCCTCCACTCCCCTGCCCTGTGAAACCAGGCCTGAACCTCCAGCTGCAACTGCTGCACTCTTGCAGAGCCACGCAAAAAACCCAAACACAGCAGAACAAAAAAGAAAGGTCACTGAGGTGACACTTTCAATTTTGCTTTAGAAAAGTCCTTGACAGGTCGTCAAAGTGGATTTGTTTATTAAAAGTGTATTTTTCCTAGCAAGGAGCACAGAATGTCTGTACAAGAGGTGCCATAATTGCCCAGGTTTGTTAAAAATTGCACCGGCTGGAACAGGATGCATTAGCCTAATTTAAGAACAAAATCAGAACATATGAAAGATCACAGATCCCATTCTCAAGGTGAATCCGAGGCTGCTATCACAAGCCCAAAGAAGAGGAGCTGGACATTCAGAGTCACACTGGCTTTGATCACAAATAGTTCATACTTTACAAAGTGCTTCTAGAAGTTTTCTATTCCCTTCATCAGGCCTGGCTGTGATGTCAAGGAATAAAGCCAAAAACCAGAGCACATAAAATAGTGACCATTATGTAACTCGCCATCTCTTACCTAACGAAGATAATCTGTACATTTAACAATTAACATTCAGCAGTTCTTCAACAGCTCCAGTTAAAGGCTTCCAGCACCAAGCCAGGCCTTTGAACTTTGGAAAAATATTACCTTTGTTTTACAGATGGGAAAAGCATCACAGGCAGCAAAACCTCAACCAGCCTTGCCTGGACACTTCTTTAACTTCTTTTGTTTAAGCTGCTGTCTGCCCCACGGCCTGGGTACACTGCAGGGAGGCTGCTCTCGCTGCAGCTGATGGCAAATCCCTCCCTGACTTCTGTAGGTTTGGATCAGGTCCCAAAACTCTTTTTAATATAATACTCCAGTCTGGGTAATCTTCTGTCTTATGGAGGGTCAGTGCTGCAAACTCTGCTTGCACTTAAGTCCTATTATCTGTCTGCACTAATTCTGCACAGACAGCATTTCCTCAGCCCTCAGC
This sequence comes from Oreocharis arfaki, assembly GCA_013398015.1. NCBI lineage: Eukaryota > Metazoa > Chordata > Aves > Passeriformes > Paramythiidae > Oreocharis > Oreocharis arfaki. The sequence continues at coordinate 8,341 of VZRR01006257.1, read as the reverse complement.
TCAGACAGCACCACACTCAGCAGCCCCAGACACGAAGCCAGGCAGCTGCCAAGAGGGAAAAAAGAGAGCAAAACCCACAGATTTACCTTTTCTCAACACTCAACCACACAGTCCGAGCCCCGTTCCGCACACGGGACCACGCTCCAGGAACCCCGGGCCACAAGCAGGTTACTGCTCTGCGCTTGCAAAGCACCCTCCGCACTTACAGGGCAATAAAAATTAGCTTAATTAATAATACATCAGCAAGGAAATGTTAACGAGCACCCAGCAGGGGAGCAGGGGCTGTTGTCTAATCTCCTTGTGTGGACTGCTTGCTTTGGCAGGGATCAGCAACTGCATCAGCATCGCCACCGGGGCAGGGAGGGCTCTGACTCACCGGGGACACACGCAGGAAACATTTACATTACATCTCTCTTTAAAGCAGACACTGTTGCATCAGGAGTTACTCTTGGCAGCCCCACGCCAAACTTCCACTTGCGGAGTTTTGGTCATTTAAAGAAGAATTTCGGCGATGCCTGGGCACCCAGTGTATAAATACACACAGACACGGGGCCTCCTCCTGCAGCTCTCTGGCCACGTCTGCAAATTCTGCAGCTCTGCCCACGCCGGCCTCGAGCTGCTGGGTCACGAGTGGGAGGAAACAGATCAAACCTCCCTGTTCTTGGGAGGTCACCGGGAATATCCAAGCCATTTCCTCGGGGTTTGCCCACCCTGAAGAGGCACAGCGTGCTGAGGCTCATCCCAAGGCAGACAGTGGAAATCCCCCCTCCCAGCTGGCTCTCCTCCCTGTCCAAGGAGGCAGTTTGGGCACCCCACAAGTGCCAGCCCGGGGTTCCCAGCCCCAGGGCAGCCCTGGTGGGGATGAGCTCCAGGGCAGCGTGGGGAGGAGGTTTCCTGCAGCCAATGGAGCAGCCGCCGCTCCTGCCTTTCATGGGAAGCGTGGCTGGGAACAAAGGCCCGGTGAAGAAAGGCAAGTTGGCTGGTGAAACTTCCAGCACTGGCCAAGGCCCAGACCTGACAGATCAGGCTCCTTCCTCACCACCCCCTGCCCATCTCCTCCTCCTCCTCCTCCTCCACAGCCTGGGATCACACTGGGTCGGTATTTCAGCCCACGTGCTGGCTGGGGATGGGGTTGGGGATAGGGATGGGGATAGGGATGGGGACGATCCATGTGCCCCACGTCACTGACACAGCCTCAAACCCCAGTTCCAGGCCTGACACGAGCCACAATCCCAGCAGCAACAGCCACAGGACGTGCACGTCCTTCCTGCACAAAGCACCAGCATCTGCAGCAGGAGGGAAAATGTGGGGCTGCTGTCACAACAGGGGCAGGAGATCAATGATGTCTGTAAAGCAGCCTCTGTGAGGGCAGTCTAGAGGGCTGAGAAAACATCAGCCCAAGAAGGTTTTAATAATAAGTCATAAATGATTAAGACCAATGTGCTCTTATCAAAGGCAAACTCCTAGAAACACAAGAACATAACCAGATCACCGGCACAAAGGGCACGTTCTATAGGGAAGGAGACAACAAAACTCACAAAAAACCCCCAAAATAAGTATGAGACAGGCATGGAGTTCAGTGTGTGGGGCAGAAATCTTTTAAAAAATCTCGAAAAAACCCCATGAGAAATACAACTTGCAGTTCCTAGAAACCAGAGTGGAAATAAAAGACAGAATATGATCCCCCCTCGCTGGCCTTTCCCAACGCTGCACGCCGGAGGCTGCGCTCACTCCTGGCACTGCAAACTCCCAAATTTAAAGCAGACAGATCTGCAGTTTGTCTGTTTGCTGGTGGCATCTCCCCAGTGCAGGGGGATGCCGATTAAGGACAGCCAGGATCTCCACCTCACCTCTCCACACACGTTGCCAGAGCTACAGGAGCTGGCACTACAGCAGGAGGAAATATTCCAGCTCACCCGAGGGCCATCTTTAAAGGAACGGTTGTTGTTTGTCCTCAGAGTGGGGCAAAAAGGATTAAATATTCCAGATGTCACCTCCAGGCCCGACAGGACACCTTATAAACAATCACCTTTGCATATTAAGAAGGCATTAAGGCACCAATCTGAATGCAGTCTAGCTTGCTAAAAAGCACCCTTCCTAATCCAAAGAACAAAAGGATTTCTAATGTATGGGATTCACAGATCCTAAACATTTAAAACATAGAGCTGATAAAAGCCATTACAAACAAGTTTGCAATTAAAAGCACCTCATGTGTTGGTTACCAGTTCAGCAATGGTGCTTTTTGCAGAGCCTTCTGGGTGTTGATTTAATCCATCAAATATTAATAATACTCTTCAATTAATAACATATTCAGACTCATGGTTTATAGTCTCATAATCTGGAGGTTTATGTGCAAACTGGCAGGATCTTACTTGGAACCACACAAACCAGCTCCCAGCCCATTGTTGATGCTTTCATCTCCCAAATACAAATATTCTCTTCTTTACACCTCCAAACCCACACTTGACAGGCTGTAAATTTGCTGCCAACTCCACTGGACATAAGAAATGCACCAAAACAGTAATTTAATTTCTCAGGTCTCGAAAATGCAAGTGACTTAAACACCCATCTCCTGTTTAGTGCAGGTCCCAGTGACCTCCAGGCTGGAGGTGCTGCCCCTTCAGATCCCAAATCCTCTTCACAAGGCAGGAGGAGCCAAGAGGAGCCTCCAGCACCCTCCACGAGTCCCTTTTCTTGTGCCTAAAGCAAAACTCACACACAGAGAATGAACTTCAGTCAAAGCAGCCTAAAAGCGTGCCTTGGGTGACACCCCAGGAGCTGAGATAATCAAGAGAGGACAAATTAAACCACAGGGAAGAAAAAGCCAAATATACACAGGGCTTTTCCACCCAGCTGCTCCCACCTGGGCTGAGCTAACCCAGCATCAAACCTGGAGGCAGTCTGGAGGTTGGGCAAGGCTTTGGAATCACAGATTTGGGACATTTGCATTCACCAGACACCGAGGAACACCATGTTTCAGTAACTCCCTCCCAATCCTGCAACAGGCATACTTTCAATTCCCAAATCAGCAGCTGGATGAAGCATGTAATTTTGAAACCCATTAATCCTTTCTAAGTCTTCCACCATGTGCATGTTTAATTTCCCACTTCTTGAAACAATATTATGATTTTTGAGAGAAGCAGAGCTTCTGAATGCTCTGGGTCAGCAGGATGAAACATCCCCAATTCCCACTGAAGCTGGATAAAGCATCGGGGTAATTTGCCTTCTGGCTTTGAGCCTGTGGGAGAAATTACCTATTAAAACTTCCTCTGGAACTGCAAGGATTGGAAATGTGCAACTGGAGAGGAAGAAGGTAGCTCGGACTTTCAAGAAACCAGGAGCTGATGCTTAAAAATGAAAACAAGGAGGGAAAAATACATTTCACTGCACTCGGGGCTGTACTGAAATGCACCTGCAGGTCACGGCCAAGAGCCCCGGGGAGACCAGGGCTCCCTTTTGCATGACAACGAGCTCAAATCCTTCTGTCCACATCTGCACTCGAGTTCCAAGTTAATCAAAAGTCTGAAGCAGCACTCTGAACAACTTTTGCCATAGCCAAGGCCCCAGCACAGCCTGCTGCAGCTCGGACACCTGGACTGCCATTCCCTCTCCATGGAGGTGCCCTGCTCCCTCCGGCTCCAGGGATGGCTCAGCCCATCAGGCTCATCCTGGCTGCCCCCCTGCTCTCAGAAGCAATAAACACCTCATTCCTCCTCTTTTCACCAGCAAGGGCAGCAGGAGCAGGCAGTGCTGCTGCAGCATCCCAGGGCTCCTGGAATGGCTCTCCCCACGCCACAGAAATGGGCCTGACTCGTCTTTGGGCACCACTGATCCCCACTCAGCTCAGCCCCCCAGTCTCTGCTGCTGCTGTAAATGCTGCACTGAGCTCACAGCACCTTCTGGAGCAGGTACAGGCCCAGCTGACCCAAGGATGTGAAATCACTGTCGTTATTTTTATCCCTGTTCGCACAATTTCACATTTCCCTGTAACGCTAAGTCACTTACCTGGCTTTATTCTGAGTTTATCCATGTCAGCCTGGTTATCTTGCTCCATATTTACTTCCTCTCCAGCTGCACCACCTGCAAATTTCCTCCCTGTCCATGTGCTGGCTCTGCAGGATGATCAGCCTTATGCAAACAGAAGTGGACCTGAATTTTCTGCTCTGCCACTCAGCATCTCCCTGTCCTGAACTGACACTGCCTCCAAGAGCTCTCCTGCAAGAAGGAGACACTGAAAAGGATGGATTTAACATTGCACAGCCCATCCCCACCCCCAAGCCAGCCCCTGGTACACACACACAGCCCAGGTGGGCTCACCTGGCTCAGGATTTGCCTGTGCCATGAGTCAGGCAGCAGCTTTGAACCATCCCAGAAGGAAACCCGGGCTGAGATGGAAGCAGATGGCAAGACAATGGTGGGGATCATGCTGGGCATGAAGGAAACAGGAATCCTCTCATCAGGGCAACATTTCCTACTTGAAAAGAAGATACGTTGGATGTGCTTGATACTTTGCTATGCTACAAAATTTTACTTAAAAGCAGGGAAGCTTTTCTATTTTAGACACAGCTGTACCTCACCGAGCATTTTCATGGTTTATTCTGGGTTTATGAACTTCCCAGAGCCAGCAGGGCTGCACCAACCTCTCTATTCCCTGTGGGATTTACTTTACCACTTCAACCAGGCTCCAGCCATCACCAGTGGGATGTCCCTGCCCACACAGCCCCACACCAAGGGAGGACAGACTCACAGGACCGCTCCCTGTTCCACCTGATCTGGGTGAGCTTCATGGTGAGCTTTGGCTTCCACAACAGTCAGGAAGAGGGAACTCTCCAGCCAAATGCGTCTTGAAGTACCCAAACAGACCCCTTGAACCTCTCACAGTCCTGCACAAAACACAATCCTCTCTCACCTCCTCCTTCTCTGGGATGCAGTGACCCAAACCAGCATTTGCTGGGAAAAAGCAAGAGGGGAAGAGCATTTCTGGGGTGGAGAGGGGAAGGGACAGAGCACAGAAGGCCAGGCAAGCTGACAAAGAACAAGGCCTTGGACGGGTGTTTCAGATCAGTCCCTGATCATCCCAACACCAGCTGCCCTCATGCACATTTGGAAAAGGGATACCCAGGGTGCTGGCACCGGCTCGGGGATGCTCCTGCCTTCCTCACCTGGCCCAGCTGCTCCAAGGGGAGGCATCCGGCTCCAGAGACCCCAACAGGCTCCCTCCACGCAGGAGCTGCTTCTTTTCCTTGTTGCTGGTGGGGGTTTTCCTGGTAATTGCATCTCTCCCAGGGCTTCTGCTGACACAGCAGCGGGAGAGCAATTGCTTTGTATTCATGGACAGAGAACTAAGTGGGCAGAACTTCTCCGATGGAGACCAAGGCTCCGCTTTGGAAAGCAAAAAATAAGCCACCGTGGTCTGGGATCACCTCTAAACTAATAAAGCTGCACCCACAGCAAGGACTTTTATTACAATTTCAGCAAGAAGAAATGAAAAATCGTCCTCTCCAGCCAGCATAATTATATTGGAAGAGTTTATTTAAAGTATAACCCAGGCCTTTGATTCTGCCTCGACTGACAAAACGTTCTTCAGATGCTCTCTTCAGTCACATTGGCTCAGTCACATCAGCTTAGCACAACTGAAGGGCACTTCTGAGGCTTTCTTAAAGCTTCACAAGTCGTATTTGCTCATTCTGTTATTATTTAAAGTTTCTCTATATGGAAGAAAAGGGATGAGTTCCCCACGGGCCTTTGCTAGCCCAGAGCATGTGAGAATTCATGGAAAAGGCAAAAGTTAGCACCCATTTGACAGAGGGTAAGACTTTGCCAGGGCCAGGGCTGTGTGTAACTATACCCACGTTAACAAAGTAACCTCTCCAACTTCAGAAAAGTTCTAAAACCTCCTTATTAGTATCTGAGAGGGGAAAAAAACCCCCCAAAACCTTCCTCTACAAAGACACAGTTAAAATGTATTAACCTGGCGCCCCAGGAGAAATTTAACACAGGTGAAACCCAGGTGTGCTGTCTGTGTTCAGCGTGGCGTGAACACACCTCGGTGCCCTCCAGATGCCCAGGGAAGCAGCTGCCCTGCAGGACATGGCTCCGAGGAGGGATGGTGGGGTTTGAAATGCACCAGGTTTTCCTGCGGTAACTGACTGAAACGGGATGTGAATTAAAAGCCACAGAGGCCTCTCCTGCCTGGCAGGAGGGGGATGAGGGAGGGCAGGCCCGAAAGCAGAGCTGGATTGTGCGACACCTGCCAGACAGAGAGTGGGAATCTGCAGCTCTTCCCTCCCTGCTTGCTCCTCCCGGCTGCTCCTGCGATCCCTCCTGCACTCAGCACCTCCCACAGCAGCCTCCCCCCAGGCAGACCCCGGGAAATGTTGTCCCTTGATGCCATGGGGAGGTCACTGAGCTGGCAGGGGGCTCAGCCGAGCTCCCAGCACCGGCCTGGAGGGGACGAGAGGTGGGATCAAAGCCAGGGCAAAGGCTGGGCATCACAGCTGAGCTGAGAACTGCTCAGCCCCAGCACGGGGAGCCGCTGGGTGCTGAGTCCATCCCAGACCCAGCCGGGAATTCTGCCCGCTCTGCCGGCTCGCCGCTTTAGAGATCAAAGCTGCACCTCCAGAAGAGAGATTTTTTTACAGATCCGAACAGACAGAAGGGAAAAAAAATGATGAAAAATGCAGCGTGACTTCTGAAGGGAACCACTTCGCTCAAAGCCACACACGCACCTCGCTTCCTGCTCCAGCCTCCCCAGGCTACCACGAGCCCCAGGAAAAACATCACGGCTTGAACTTCAAGCTGCACCTAACAAGTATTTTAGGAAACACACAAACACAAGGGCAGCTCTTCACCAAACGGATACACACTGGAGGAGCGGCATCGAATCTGATGAACATGCACCATCACAAAACTGGCTGAGCAAGGCTCAATTCCTCAAAACTCAATTCCTTAAACTTTAAACTACAGTGCAGTAGGGCTAAAGCATGTAGCAACCCCAAATTGGACTGGATATAAGATATCTACTGAAGAAAACCAACAGCAAAATCAGATTCCTCTGCAGCCGCGTGGTTCCTGCACCTAAGGACTGCAGCACGGCCATTCCCCAACACAGAGATCACCTGGGGCAGGTAACAGAAGAGAACAACGGCTGAAGTTCACAGGATTTAGGAGGAACTTGGTGTTTAAAGAGATTCTCCCTCACCCATCACCAACACTAAGATCTGGCAAGAAGCTGCTGTAGACTGGGAGTTTTCGTCTGGAGTTCAGGGACTGCCAACAGAGCTGTCTGTGGGTGGTTGGGCACTCCCTGCAGACACACAGACATCACCTTCCCAACCTGCCTGCTCCCTCCCAGCTCTTTGCTGGGAGCAAGGATCTCCTCCCAAAAACACACCTCTGCACCTCTCTTAAGCAAGTGAAACGATTCCATGTTGCACATGGCAGAACAGCCTGGATGTGGGATGCTTTTCCTTGCTCTCCCACACCAGCACTGAGGAAGCAAAGAGCTTCTCCTCCAGTCCCCACATTCCAGCCTGACTACACCAACTTCCTCCCCTCTGGCCTCAGAGGGGTATAAGCAAGATGCGGCCTCAGACAGAACTGAGTTCATGGGGGAGGGGAGGAATTAAACTCCAAATGAGTCACTGTTCCCTCCCCATAATCCACAGCAACATCTGTGGATATTCCGCCTGACTCCAAGAGTAGTGGTTCTTAATGCTCTGCACACAGGGCAGACCCAGCCAGGGCTCCTGGGAGATGCTTCCCAAAATAAAACCTGCGTGTCTGGAGGGTTGGGACTGACCTGTGCATCAGGAGTTGATGAGTTATGAGCCAACTCCTGCCCCAGTTACAGCCGTGCCATTCTCCTGGAAGCAAAACTGGACCATGGAGTCACAGAGGCACTCAAGGGCTGATTCCTCTGCCACAGGGAAAAATTAACACTGATCCTCTTCAAAAGCACAAGGGAAAGGCAGCAGGATCAGGCCAATTGTGATGGAACAGAAAACATAAAGGAAGCCTTGGACAATCTCCCAGCAACAACGATGGGAATGCTGTCTGAGTAATAAATCCAAGCTGTCTGCAGCACTTCCAAAGCCCTGCCAGTGTCACCTGCGTGGCCGTGCCACAAACTTCACCCCACACAGGGCAGACGTTCCGGGCCAGAGCACAACCCTGTCAACAAGGTACTGCAGAGAGAGAGAGAGGGAGAGAGCTGGGAAAGGCAGCGGCCAGCCTGTCACACCTGTGTGGGCACAGAGCAGTGACCACCCCTGGCTGCGGTCACAGCCCCAGCTCTGGTTGGTCTGTACATGAGTGTGCACCTGGACCACAGTCTGGGTGT